>OX596274.1:54309687-54672187 GCA_951394225.1 Harpalus rufipes
GAAGTAATAACAGCCATTATAGCGAGTTCTATACTGTATTTTATCTACGACTAATGCATTACATACAGGATTTTTTATAATTTCGTTTCATACCCCCTAACCAATGCACATGATGTATTTTTTCATTAACTCATTAAGTTCCAGTGGCATATAATGCCCGAGCATAATATTTTTTAACAGTTTAAATTTAAAAAAATATATATAATTTTTTTAATATTAATTTATTCTGAAAATAATATTTTTATACACAATTCCGTTTTAAAATGTTGAATTTTACCTAACCTTATGACGCTATGAAATGTATCTTTTTACATAATTGACACGAAATGAGTTTTGTACAAATCTTTACGTAACTGAGTTGCGTAAATGATTTAGACAAACTGATAATAAAGAAAAAAAATCTGATGTGGCCAGCACATAACCTCTCGCCGTATATTTTACCTGGCTGTATGCATAAAGCAAAGATTATTTTTATAAATACAAATAATATATTCATATAAATCTATGACGTATAAACTTCTTTATTATTCAATAATAGCATGTCTCAACATGAAGATATTTTACCATAAATTATGTTACAATAAATTACAAAGTAGAGTTTACCATATATAAATATTAGGCTGGTAACAGCAATTTTCAATTCGAACAACTTTGTTTACTTTCTCTTCATATTCTTCTAGTAAGTCCTTCAACCTAGACTTGTCATCTCCATAATAGTCACAGATCAAGAACTAAGGGATTCTCCAAGTACATTTTTAATTCATTACTCATTATTTCTGACACTGACATTTATCTGTCAGTTACAAATAATTTAAATTATCAACTATTTTTCATGGCATTCTTTCGGCTGTCAAATTTATTACAACAGATTATTTTATATATTATACTTCTTTTATCTCTAAATCTATGGAATATATAATAAAATATTTAAATGTATCAGATAGAGAATTTAATTTTCTTTAATATTACCAGAAAAATTTTCAAAAAATAATATTTAGAAGATTTTTTTTCAAGAATCTTCTACTTCCGGTTGTCCAATTATTACCAAAACCTTTTCAGATCTTCCCATGAATGTCCGATTGGGAAATACGTTGTTAAATAAATTTTAAGTCTTACTGTTTTTGAGTAAACGTCCTTCCAACATCCCACACACACACACACGCACACATCCACACACACACACACACAGACATCATCGTAAAAATGTTAAATTTGGATTGTAGGGACCTTAAAACGTGCTTATTCAATAAAATCTGAATATGCGATTTTTAGCATGAATGCAATACCTCTCTTAGCGAGAGGTAAAAAACGAGAATATATCAATAATGACATCTTTAATATTAATTTATGAATTATTGACTCACACTTAATTCCACTACATCAGAAGGAATATCTATATCGGTTTCAGAACAATTTTAGAACTCATTTTTAATAATATACGCATGCAGTGACAAACATTAAATTAAAAATTAAATTAATTTATTTTCACGGCAACGCTTTGGTAAATTGATTTTATCATAGAAAAACCCAGAATTTTGTGTATATTTAAATTATTGTAGCGGAATTAGATAACACTCTACGGAAGTAAATCACTCATGGAGAATAGAACAGCATGCAAAGTAGCATGGAAGAAATCTCCACAGGAATAAAGCCTTACACCGTAGCGTAGAAAGGCATTCGGATTAAATAAGTATAGCGAATAAGAATGTAAACGGAACCAGAAAAAAACAAATTCAATATGTCAACCTGACATTTAAATTTTTTGTTATTACAAGCTATCGTTGCTAGGAGATCCGACCATTTGCGACTTATACAAAACTCCAGCCATATTCATAGTGCCTCTGTTCGAATCTAAACCAGGTCTATCTCAGGTCTAACTTAGACCAGCGCAAATAGATATTCATAGAGGGGTTCAGTGCTAGTTCAGGTTTAAAACTAGACTAAATTTAGACCTTCTCGCACCCTAGTCTATTGCCGGTTTAAGCCAATTGACAGTCGTTGAAAAATTGAATTTGTGTGTCTTATGCAAATTAAATATATTATTATTATATAATATATTTTTTTGGTAATTATTATGTTATAAAATATTCATATTAATGTTTATAATATTACTTTATCATGAATTTGTAACTCATTGTAGGTATTATTTAATTTTTAGATATGGATAATGATCTTCAAGAATTTTTTCATCAGGTTAATGATGTAGAAGATATAAGAAATATAGTGGAACATCGAAAAATAAATCAGAAGGTTTATTTGGAACATATAAATCCATTTGAGAAATTTAATGATACCGAATTTAGAAAAAAATATAGGTTAGTCTTCCAGGAAATGTTCAATTATTTGTTTTATACAAACTAAGATATGATTCAAAATTTCGGATTTAAGAAAGAAACTTTGCAAAATTTATAGATCAAATAAGATCGTTATTAAAACATGCAAATAGTAATAAGGGGCGACCAGTTTCGGCTGAAGTGCAAGTTTTGAGCACTGTAAGATATCCCTGCAAAGGGAATTATCAAAGTGAATCTAGTAATAATGACGAGTTATAGTCATTTGAAATTGAGCACATTTGATTCGCTTTATTGAACACCCTGCACAATTACATTTAAAAAAATATATGTCAGAACGTAGAGTATAATTACAGTTATACAGAAAAGAAAATTCTTAATTTTTACTATTAAAATAACTTCAGTAAGCCTTTATAAAGTAATGCGTGTATTCGGTCTTTTTTAGAGAAAAAACGGAATAACTTGGCAACGCCGTGGAAAATCAAAACAAAATTCATATTTTCGAATAGGCGAATAAAATACAATTCAAAAAATATAAAAATATATAGGGTGTTTCATTTAAAAAAAGAGAAACAATTCTCGCCGAGCCGTAATGCAACACCCTGTTAATAAACTTATGCTGTATTTCTAACGACAAGGGAGATATCGAAGACGGCGATTTCGATGACTCACCTGTATATATATATATATATATATATATATATATATATATATATATATATATATATATATATATGCAGTATTATATGCAGTATTATATTAAATATATTTACTTTAATAGACAATGAAAGCGAAAGTGAAGCAGATTCAGAGGATGACGAAGATATACAGGTGAACAGAAGATATTGATCCAAGGGATTTATTCAAGCAACATTATATCAACACATATTTCAACCAAACTTAAACTTAGTATTTATTTAGTGGTTATGTGTGTACATACATATATTAAAAAATGATATAAATTATATAAACATAATAAAAAAGTTCATTAACAAATTCATGTCCTTCGTTATTTAATTTGTTTCGTGTCATTTCATATTTCTGTTTATATATTATTTCTTCCCATCTCTTTCTTGTATCATGCAGCTCTCTCTTCATTTTATGCTCCTCTTTTTCATGTTTCATTTGCTACTTTATTTTTTACTCATACAGTTCCAAGCATTTCTCTTCGAACATTGTCATAGTTCGCTTAGTTCGTATACTTTTTCTTTTTGGCATTGGTTTCAATTTATCTGCAACATGTAAATTTTGGGGAAGGGATTTTTGGTAGGAAGATGAAGGAGTAGAGAATGTTAAATTTGGATCTACTGATTCGGATACTTTGGAAGTAATAGGAGCATTATTTTCAGGGAATTGCAAATTTTGGTCTTCTATATCTACATTTACAACAAATACAGGAGTATTTGTTTCATTTTTATTTCTATCGTTCCTTCCAAATCCTGGTGCACTAAAACCTTCAATGTGTGTTAGTGAAATCAAGATACAAAATATGGATAAAAGTTAGTTGTAAGAAATCTGCACATGTCTTCGACTCGTGCATAATTCCACAACAACTTTCTTGAGTTCGACTTAATTATCTAATGTCATTTGCTTGAATCAACGTTACTTCAAAGAAATAAATATAGTTAAGTATAAATAAAAGTCTAACTTGAATATCGAATGGTATTTGTTAAGACAATTTTACTAATAACATTAAAATTGGTAATAATTTACATAATTTGATGCTGTGAAGGTAAATAAAGCTTTATCGCTGTAAAACTTCCTTCCTCGTTTTTCTGTGTAAAACAGAAAACTAGAGATTTCATTTGATTTTTAATATTTAAATGAAATTGTAAAAGGTAATGCGAGTACTAAGTAAGTAGAGCTTTTAGTTTATAGGTTAGTAGTAGACCAAGGGTTAGACTTTTATTTACCACGAATACTTATTACTGCTTGGTAACACAAAAGTAAATGGTATAAAAAATTACGACGCCGAAGATGGAGTGCTTTTGTTCTGTTGCTAATAATCTAACAATTATTCAAGCACAAGAACTTTATAATACCTGCTTATCCTGTCAGAGTCATACATGCTCTCGTCTTCAACAAAGTCCATCGGAATAATTTCCTGAATTTCGTAGCTAAATTCGTCAGGTTCTTTTATTTGTGGTCAGCCTCCAGTTCCTCTTTGGTATTTTTTTTTATAAGCAGATATATTATTTTTTGCAGCTATTTTCATCCGTTTCCATTGGTCTTTTATTTTCTTTTTATCTCTTATAAAGCCGTTTGCAATGAATGCCTCAGATGAATTTCCACGCTTTATTTTTTTGGCATTATCTTTGCAACATACATTTTTATTTTGAATATCTTCAGCATGTAATTTTATTTGGTCCATTAGATTTTTTTTCCTGGAGCGTCCAGTTGCTTGCCCTATTAGTTTTAAAATATTTACTGTATTTCAACATACCCAAAAAATAAATATAGCTTATTTAAATAATAAAAAAAATATTTGTCTTGTAACTGTCACTTTCTCTGGATGTTGTTTGTAAGTAGTCAACTTCAGCTGTCATCACAAAATTGTATCAACTACACATGAGCATTATAATGTATGACCATAATCGACCCGATAGGATGGTTTAACTTCGATTTACTTAGGCCAGGTTTAAACCAGGTCTAAATTTCACTATGAATCAATATTTTTAGACCTGGTTTAAACTTAGTCTCCGTAAACCTGGTTTAAACCATGTCTATCTCAGTTACTATGAATACGGCTAAGTGCTACCAATTACTGGAAATTTAGTTTAATCATTCATAGTCCATTCGCGTTAGCGAGAAACTTTCGGACTAAATCGCTGGCAGAAACAAGTCGTTCTATTGGTTCAGCTCGAAAATTATCCTCATCCGACCAATAGAACAGCGTATAGCCTCTTTAGAAACCAGTATGACAAAATTATGTATGTACCTCAGACTAAAAGTTTCCTTAAAGTACTCGCAAGTAAATGTGGCCTCAACTACCCGCCTCGGCCATACACAACTTGCTTATATCTAAAGATTTACTTTTTGTCCCAGACGCATAATACTTATTTATATGTGTTAAAACATTTTAGGAAGTTTGGAGCACGACTATGTTTTCATTTAAATTTGTATTTCTTATAATTTTTGACATATGCCAAAAACGTCGATTTTCTGTCACTTTTTAACACTGGTGTTATAAAATGACATTTTTAACTTTAAAAACAAACACTAAAAAGCCTAATTTTAATAAATTTGTAGAAAAAATACTATTATATGAGTGAAATCTTTGTATTAAATGTTATAAACAATTTTCAAATATTACCTGTTTTTAAGAGTTTTGCGTTCTAAAAAAATAGTATTTATTCGTAATTTGTATATTGGGTATTGATTTGTTAGATACAGTACGTTAATGAAAGAGTTCGTGTTTGTTAATAAAATCCACATACAATGATTTTTTTCTGTATAATCGTACTATTATTATACATATTTTTGCGTATTATTCAGATTCGCAAAATATACACATTGCAAGTGTTAAAATGCTTCGATGGGTTACTGTAAATGAGATATATTTATGTGAAATACGCTCAAACTAATTATAGGTGAAATAATTATATAAGCTGGCTCAGATTGTAGAACATTAAAGCTACTTTTATTTTTATATTTCTACCTATACTTAAAAGTTGCATATATCTTTATATTTATTTCTCTACGATAGTGCGTAAAATTTATGTTTAGTCGTCAGTTGTAAGTTTGTAAACCGTTGTTTAGTAACAAAGTTTTATTAGTCACGGGTTGCCGAGTAAACATGGTAAATTTGCAAAACCGGGGTGAATATTTTATCATGGCAAATTTCTCATTTAATACTGTGATTGTAATTCATAAATAAAAATATTTCTTTATATTATCTATTGGGTTATTTAGATTCTATCGTAAATAAAATATTGAAAGATACACATACGTGAAGTATCTTTAGTCACTCACGGGTCTTAAAACCCTCGCCGCTGTTGTATTTTAATTCTGATACATTCGTGACTAAAGACCAGCTTTATATACTTGTATCGTAAATAACTATTAATAATGCATTAGTAATACCTATTTCAGCTTCAAAATGGAGAGATGTATGTTACATTTGAGATATTTTTAAGTATCTATGCATGTAATATTGATTAGCTAGTTATTTTAATTTTTCTGTACAAATCGATAATTGTTGGTGCACTTATAATTAACATTTAACAATTTACACTTAATATTATATTAAGATTCTAATTTTGTGATCGAAAGCACTAAAACGCTGGTTCATGTATCTCGTGATCGGAATAGAATTTAATTGGTTAACCATTTAATCATACTTATGCGTGTAAAGAGACGAAAACAGTCTTGCAGGAGTAAAAATTCTTAACTCCACTATAGTAGGAATCAATCATGTAATAATTAGTATCTACAGTATTTGTGGTCTTAACGCTAAGAAATATTGTCATACGATGATGACAAAGATTTGTATGAGAAATACTTCGTAATACGTACATACATATTTGGTGGTGATTTTAGGAACTCAAACTCTATATAATTACATATCCTGAGATAATTTACGACTATATCAAGTACCCTTCCGAAATGGGAAAGTGTAAAAGACAGAACGGGGCGTGGCTGCCAAGTCAGATAGCCACTGGGGAAACGATGAAAAAATGTCAGAATCTAGACGAGGATCTACCGGAAACTGAGCACATAAATAATCTACTGTTCCAAACCTATCCGTGTCCATTTCTAACATAAACACGACTTTTGTGTTAACATGAAATATGCAAAAATTCGAAATGTGCCGAATAATTTATAACGTACTCATTGCTTCATTTTCTACTCAAAATTTGTCACCATAACGAGTTAATTATTTAAAAATAATTACCGAAGTTCTGAACAGTTAAACGCATAAATCATCCGTGAAATGTCAACCAACGTTCATTAAGCAATTTTTAGGTTATTTTTGGGAGAATTAAATTAAGCTTGTTTAAAATTCAATATATACCTACAAAATATTACAATTTTCGATCAGCAAGTATATGAATAATGAATATATACGCCCTTAAATAATGAAAAATATGATTAATTTATATGTTTAATTACTGGTACAAACAATTTTTTGCATTCAAATCAAATAAAATTCATTATACATGCAAATGAGTTAAATGTGATTAGCGGTTGCGTTGTTAAAATAAATCAATTAAATATCAAAATTTTGGAACGAATTTTCACTGTGCTCTGTGTCACGAAAACTAAATAAATTATTAAAATAAGGCAATATGGCAGCAATTTCTAATGATTTTGGGGGCGTACCAAAGTAGAATCCTCAAAGGTAGGGGTAACCTTCTTTACCGCAACTTCCTTCTAAATTTTGCAAAAGACAACATTATCCCAGGGCGGGTCCTTTTAATCTTGTGCTAGCCGCCGAGTACATTAGACAACAGAGACACCTTGACGCTGTGACCGGGGGCGCGAGAGAAACAGCCGCAATACAGGATCGGAACGGGATAAAACCTGATCTACGTGTTAACAAGCGCACGCATCCTGTAATTAGTATTGTGGACACATCCCGCGAGACTGCACGGGACTCGAAACACTCTGCCATAATCAGAGTCCTATGGAAATTAGTCCCCTGCAAATTCTAACTAACAACATGCTTCTTGCACGGTCCTGTATACATTTCTACTTTTTTATCACATTAACTTTATAGCCTTTTTAATAATTTTTATTTTAACCTATTAACGTCCAAATTATTTTTCTTGGAATTTTTAATCCTGAATATATATATTGTTTATTACAGTAGGAGATTGATAAAATCGGGCGAAATTTTGAGATGGATCCATAGGGTCTTTAAATATGACCCGTCCTCATTTCAGTACGCTAGGCTGTTGTGGTAGTAAAATATACTGGAAATCATATTAGGAGATATTATGCATAGGAAGGTATTGTAATAAAAAAAACACGATTATTTGACGAAAAATATTTTAATTTAATTAATATTTTACATAAAAGGAAAATTTCTAAATTTAGAAATTTTACACATAAAGGAAAATTATTTTGAACTATGCTATTTGGAAAGTTTCGACATCGAGAAAGCAGCCTACAAAGGCAAACCATTAATGAACGACCATCTGGACTTAATTCAAACACCTTTACTTAAAGGTATTGCCGAAACTTTCCAAGCAGCTCTGTAGTTTTCCAGTTGTCTTTAATTCCTAGAAATTTGTATGTGTACAATATTTAAGGTAGGTTAAGAATAATGTACTTTTCCTTCCTGATGATGGCATGTAGCCGAAACTAGTTGAACAATTATATTTATTTCGTAGACATCACCAAGTGTTTTAATTAATTTTTTACCCTTTGAAAAATGTTCCACCAAGTGCCGACAACGTTCTCAATTAATACTATTAATTTGATATGTTACCAATTTTGGCATCTGAGCAGCGTTCTCAGGAACCAACAGCTAATTATTTATTACCACGCACAAGTAATCTAGACTTAGATATGGAATCTGTATATGAGGTGCTGAATCATCTTCATACATCGTCCAGAAATGTATAATACGAACTACCATAGGTGTTGCCCGCAGAACCTCCTGTAGGATGCTCTTCTCTCAATTCCGTATTTTGACTGTCTACTCTATTTATATTTTTGAAATTTGTATATTTATTTTTCACAATTTAAACAGTTTTAAACATAACTTAGATTTACACCCTTGCAATACACGACAAAAAAGACTCCTGCACAATCCAAGGAGTAAACACAAAACTTTGGATGAAATAGGTATCACTAAAGGTCTTTAAATTTAAAAAAAACTTTCTCAAAAAAGTAGGACAGAAGCTAATAAAAATTCCTTTAAAAAATTACTGAACAAAATTTTTTTTAGAAAATACTTTTTATTCAGTAAATGAATTTCTTTCAACCTAAATACGCCAGTCGGATCATAATTAATAGTTGTCGCTGATTTTATGAATGCTTTTATGTAATTGTAAATCTGACGTATTTCATACATGTATTTATCTTGTCAAAGGAATAAATAAAATTATTATTATTATTATACACACACAGACGTCATCGTAAAAATGGTAAAATCGTGTTCTAGGTAACCTAAAACGTGCTTTTTCATTAAAAACTGTCCAACGATTTTTTTCACCAAAGACAATACCTTCCTTACCTGAAGGTGAAGGAAGGTAAAAAAGAAAAACATATTAGTATTAAGAAACGTATATATTAATGAATTAACAATTTTTTTTTAAGTAAATCCTTATTCCTATTACGGAATATGAAATTATTTGACATAACATGATTATTCTCAGTAGTGCCAACATATGGGACGAAAGTCCACTACAATTATTTCAAATCTATACTTTTGCACCCGACATTTGTTTTTATCCCATAAAACATTTTATATTATATTTATATTTTAAGTTATATATTTTTAAAGTTATTTTAATTTTCGCGCTTAATAAGTAATGCCATTTTACATTTATCTATGAAATGGCACTATAGTCGGGTGGATGAGTACGTCACGTATTTGCTCGCACCTTATACCTAATAATCTGCGCGCAGTGTGTTTCGTTCGCATTTTCTTCATATTTCATACATATCAAATTCGAGAGAAACATATATAAAAGTAAGTATATTTATTTTACAAATGTACAATTAACACACATGTTATTTACACGATCCTATTACCTTCCTGAAATATGTTAAAAATATATTTATCTTGGTATTCTATATAATAACGAGTAATAAATATGAGGCGCCGTTTGTTCCATTTATAAAAGTAAATAAATAAATTTATTTTACACTGATAAATAAAATTTCTTTCAATAAATATATATTTTTTTATTTAATAAATAAAATAATTATTGAGAAATAAAAATCTTTATGATAAATAAAAATTTCCGTGTGAAAAATAAAAATCTTTATGATAAATAAAAGTTTTTGTGCGAAAAATAAAAATCTTTATGATAAATAATTTTTTTTGCGATAAATAAAAGTGTCTACGATAAATAAATCTTTTCGCACAAAATAAAAGTTTTTCTGAGATATAAATGTGTCTCTGATAAATAAAAGTTGTATCTTTCAATTTATGACGATAGATGGCGCTGACACCTAAAGCTAGGTCCTTACTATCTATTAGGAAACCTTCCGTCAACTGACCGATAAAGTAATTGCATTTATCATTATTTAACCATAAAACAAATACTTACTAATGAATTTCATACATTTTTATTTAATTGTGGAAAAAAAAGGTTGTTCTTTATTTTGATTGATACATTGTATTAAAATTAGAATTTATCGATCTCTGTTAAAACAAATAATTGTTAAGGGCCTGCATTACACATACCAAACAGATTTCTTAATGAAAGGATTACATGTACTCTTTAGTTTTAAATATATATATATATATATATATATATATATATATATATATATATATATATATATATATATATATATATATATATATATACAGGGTGCCCATTTTAAAACGTCCCGCCTTAAAGTTTAAAAATAGGCAACACAGACTGCATTTCATTAGCCACTACGTGTAAATTATTTTTACTTTAAATAAAATAATCACAGTAGGTAAGTGCAAAAATGAAACGTAAATTCGAAAGTCAAACGTATTTAATATAATGAAATTACAAGTAAATAAATACAATAGTAAGAAATTAATGAATGATAACTAGAATAAATGAAATTATAATAAATGTTCATATTGTCTTCGTAACATAATGCTAATCGTCGTTCAAAATTTATGTGAACTCCAGCTAACATCTCCGGGCTTATAGACCTGCATGACGCCACTATTGTGACATGGTATGGATGAAATCGATTTGCCTTTAAGTCGTTAAAAACCGAACCTTTACTAATTCGCAACTGTCTTGCGATTTGTCTCTGACTTGTGTGGTGATCTTCAGTCACTATTTCAATTACAGCAGCTTCATTTTCTGGAGTTGTGACTGTACGGTTTCTAACTTTATTTTTTATAAATTGCCCACGTTGTCGTAAATTATTTTCAAGCCTTCTGAACACGTGATTGGAAGGAGTTGTTCTGTTGGGGTATCTTCTGTCATACAGACGAACTGCAGTTTCAGAGTTTTCACGGCACTCTCCTAATATCAACAGCATGTCCGTCTTTTTAGACTAGTCGTACATTATGCAGTTTTGATTTGATCGCAATAAATACTGTCAATCATGCTGTCAATATTTTTTCTGACATAAATCAGCAGTTACTTAATCGTTATTTATAAAAATTAAAATTATATAAACCAAGTCACTTATGAAAAGTAACATGGATTGCCTATTTATGAATTTTCAGGCGGGACATTTTAAAATGGGCACCCTGTATATATATATATATATATAGGCCCTTAACAATTATTTGTTTTAACAGAGATCGATAAATTCTAATTTTAATACAATGTATCAATCAAAATAAAGAACAACCTTTTTTTCCACAATTAAATAAAAATGTATGAAATTCATTGGTAAGTATTTGTTTTATGGTTAAATAATGATAAATGCAATTACTTTATCGGTCAGTTGACGGAAGGTTTCCTAATAGATAGTAAGGACCTAGCTTTAGGTGTCAGCGCCATCTATCATCATAAATTGAAAGATACAACTTTTATTTATCAGACACATTTATATCTCAGAAAAACTTTTATTTTGCGCAAAAAGATTTATTTATCGTAAAAATATTTATTTATAACAAAAAGTTTTATTTATCGTAGACACTTTTATTTATCGCAAAAAAAATTATTTATCATAAAGATTTTTATTTTTCGCACAAAAACTTTTATTTATCATAAAGATTTTTATTTTTCACACGGAAATTTTTATTTATCATAAAGATTTTTATTTCTCAATAATTATTTTATTTATCAAATAAAAAAATATATATTTATTGAAAGAAATTTTATTTATCAGTGTAAAAAAAAAATTATTTATTTACTTTTATAAATGGAACAAACGGCGCCTCATAAATAAACGTATCATATAAACTATTGTACCTCTTTGTATAACCATGAATTGTGAAAAATAGGGACAAGTAGCTATAGTTATGTACGCCGGCGCGTCTGTAGTTAAGGGTTAACATTTAACATCAGACTTTTGTAATTTCCTGCTTCCCTAATTATTTAAGATAAAAAAGCTTCAAATAATAGTTGTGTGTAAAATTATGCATCTGAATCAATAAGAAAAATTAAATTTGCTAGTTTTGTAACAGCAAAATTTAGATATGAAACTGTCAAAAACCACTTGAAAAATGGCAATAGCCCTGGAATTGCAACAAAAAATAAATATTTTTTAATTATTGGGTCAATTCCATGGTGCCATTGTTATTTCTGAGATGATTTTCATACGTATTTTCTGCCGGTATAAAGCAGGGAAAATTAATTACCGAAGAAGAAATTGTTATAGCCATATGTTGGGCTGTATCGGTCACCATTCTCTATTATGTATAATCTCAATTTTTTGATTTGACCAAAATTTTTTTTTGAAGTCGCTGTCTATGAGCATAAATACCCATTCATGTCCAGCCAGTTTGGCATTAATTGAAAGGATTTTTTCCATAATTGGATTAGTATGGTCCAAACTAAGAAATAGACTAGGCTCAGAAAAGACAAAAACTTGAAAAAAAATATAAATACTGTGACAGTAGCCCGGTTAGTTGAGGCGCCATCTTGTTGTAGTCCTCTCTGTGAACAAGGTTCGGGTTGCTGAAAGAGAGGGAGGATTGCTGGATAGCTTACTGCGGAGGTAGGTCAGGGTTTGTCTCAGAAAAGCACGTAGTTATCTTAACCAACTAATTTATTATTCCTAACTTGTAAAATTAAAATGTAATATAAGCAAATAAATACAGAATGAAACCCTTTGTGAAAATTGTGACGGACTGCGTTTAAACTACTAGGGGACTGTGCTCCCGCGATATGGCAATAGCACAATCTCTGACGACGGTAAGTAAAAACTTGAAATAAAGATAAAGTACAAACGGACTCCTCTACGTAAGAATCGGAGATACGGACGGCGGTTTCTCTCGGCGAGTGGTGAATTTCAATCATCGAAACTCAACTTAGAACTTCGGCAGTACTCCACGACTCATGCGTTCTTCTCAGAGCTCGACCTAGTCGCTCTAAGCTGCAACTCTAGCCCGGAACCCAGTTGCTAGGTTCAAGTCGGACGAACTGATGAACTGATTTCTGTGGACGATGTGCGGTCTTTTATACCCGAGATTTGGTACATCAGGAAAAATCTCGCGTATTTTAAAGAGGGGAGAAACTTTAAACTTTAACATATGACTGGTGGCGCTACGAGCGCTCCTTCAAAAAAAACTAATCTAATAGAAATTGTCATAATTTCAGGCAGTCAGAGTTTGTCGTAAAATACATTAAAAACATTGTAACAGGCATTATAAAATAATATTTTACAATAATAAAATTGAGCATGCCATTGACAAATGCCACTCAATTCTCGACGGGGAACATAACCTCGAAAAACAATGACAGTTCTAGCGATCAAATAAATGTGTAAAAATCCTATCTACAACCAACAACCAGTATAATAACAATGCACACGCTTGGTATCATGGTTTTACAGTACACAGGTAGGTCAAACATACATTTAAGGTATTTGCAAATCTCGGACGATTATAATTCCAGCATGCGGCGATTAATTTACGATTTTACATCGTTTGAGACTGACTACAATTGTTTCAAAACAACAATACTGAGACGAGGTACGTATCGTCACAATACATATTTAAGAAGAGAACAGAAAACTATTAATATAGTACTAGCCCAATAAACATCGTTACGTGTATTAAACGTAAAAGTAACGTTTAACAGGTTGATTAAACGTTTCCCGTTGAAAATTTAAACGTTTTATATAAACGTTATTTATACAAACGTTAAAAATATGTTTATTTGAAACATATTAACTACCAGATGTGTGTAAATAACGTTTGTTGCACGTTTTATAATTCAATATATGTAACGTTTTATATTTATAGTTTAATAAACGTTTTTTAAAATATTAAAATCTACTTTCTCTAATGCAATAAACGTTAAAACTGAATAAAATTTCAACGTAAAATTACATGTTTATTTTTCCGTTAGAACTACGTTACTTGATACCCATTGGTTTCAAAGTAACGTTTGGTTTACGTTTGCTTATTCAATGTACAAAACGTTTTATATTTATGGTTTAATAAACGTTTTCTAAAATATTAAAATCTACCTTGTGTAATGCTATAAACGTTAAACCTTAATAAATTTTCAACGTAAAATTACATGTTTATTTTTTCGTTAGAACTACGTTACTTGATACCCATTGGTTTCAAAGTAACTTTTGGTTTACGTTTGCTTATTCAATGTACAAAACGTTTTATATTTATGGTTTAATAAACGTTTTCTAAAATATTAAAATCTACCTTGTGTAATGCTATAAACGTTAAACCTTAATAAATTTTCAACGTAAAATTACATGTTTATTTTTTCGTTAGAACTACGTTACTTGATACCCATTGGTTTCAAAGTAACGTTTGGTTTACGTTTGCTTATTCAATGTACAAAACGTTTTATATTTATGGTTTAATAAACGTTTTCTAAAATATTAAAATCTACCTTGTGTAATGCTATAAACGTTAAACCTTAATAAATTTTCAACGTAAAATTACATGTTTATTTTTTCGTCAGAACTACGTTACTTGATACCCATTGGTTTCAAAGTAACGTTTGGTTTACTTTTGCTTATTCAATGTACAAAACGTTTTATATTTATGGTTTAATAAACGTTTTCTAAAATATTAAAATCTACCTTATGTAATGCTATAAACGTTAGAACTTAATAAATTTTCAACGTAAAATTAAATGTTTATTTTTTCGTTAGAACTACGTTACTTGATACCCATTGGTTTCAAAGTAACGTTTGGTTTATGTTTGCTTATTCAATGTACAAAACGTTTTATATTTATGGTTTAATAAACGTTTTCTAAAATATTAAAATCTACCTTATGTAATGCTATAAACGTTAGAACTTAATAATTTTTCAACGTAAAATTAAATGTTTATTTTTTCGTTAGAACTACGTTACTTGATACCCATTGGTTTCAAAGTAACGTTTGGTTTACGTTTGCTTATTCAATGTACAAAACGTTTTATATTTATGGTTTAATAAACGTTTTCTAAAATATTAAAATCTACCTTATGTAATGCTATAAACGTTAAACCTTAATATATTTTCAACGTAAAATTAAATGTTTATTTTTTCATTAGAACTACGTTACTTGATACCCATTGGTTTCAAAGTAACGTTTGGTTTACGTTTGCTTATTCAATGTACAAAACGTTTTATATTTATGGTTTAATAAACGTTTTCTAAAATATTAAAATCTACCTTGTGTAATGCTATAAACGTTAAACCTTAATAAATTTTCAACGTAAAATTACATGTTTATTTTTTCGTTAGAACTACGTTACTTGATACCCATTGGTTTCAAAGTAACGTTTGGTTTACGTTTGCTTATTCAATGTACAAAACGTTTTATATTTATGGTTTAATAAACGTTTTCTAAAATATTAAAATCTACCTTATGTAATGCTATAAACGTTAGAACTTAATAAATTTTCAACGTAAAATTAAATGTTTATTTTTTCGTTAGAACTACGTTACTTGATTCCCATTGGTTTCAAAGTAACGTTTTGTTTACGTTTGCTTATTCAATGTACAAAACGTTTTATATTTATGGTTTAATAAACGATTTCTAAAATATTAAAATCTACCTTATGTAATGCTATAAACGTTAGAACTTAATAAATTTTCAACGTAAAATTAAATGTTTATTTTTTCGTTAGAACTACGTTACTTGATACCCATTGGTTTCAAAGTAACGTTTGGTTTACGTTTGCTTATTCAATGTACAAAACGTTTTATATTTATGGTTTAATAAACGTTTTCTAAAATATTAAAATCTACCTTGTGTAATGCTATAAACGTTAGAACTTAATAAATTTTCAACGTAAAATTAAATGTTTATTTTTTCGTTAGAACTACGTTACTTGATACCCATTGGTTTCAAAGTAACGTTTGGTTTACGTTTGCTTATTCAATGTACAAAACGTTTTATATTTATGGTTTAATAAACGTTTTCTAAAATATTAAAATCTACCTTATGTAATGCTATAAACGTTAGAACTTAATAAATTTTCAACGTAAAATTAAATGTTTATTTTTTCGTTAGAACTACGTTACTTGATACCCATTGGTTTCAAAGTAACGTTTGGTTTACGTTTGCTTATTCAATGTACAAAACGTTTTATATTTATGGTTTAATAAACGTTTTCTAAAATATTAAAATCTACCTTATGTAATGCTATAAACGTTAGAACTTAATAAATTTTCAACGTAAAATTAAATGTTTATTTTTTCGTTAGAACTACGTTACTTGATACCCATTGGTTTCAAAGTAACGTTTGGTTTACGTTTGCTTATTCAATGTACAAAACGTTTTATATTTATGGTTTAATAAACGTTTTCTAAAATATTAAAATCTACCTTGTGTAATGCTATAAACGTTAGAACTTAATAAATTTTCAACGTAAAATTAAATGTTTATTTTTTCGTTAGAACTACGTTACTTGATACCCATTGGTTTCAAAGTAACGTTTGGTTTACGTTTGCTTATTCAATGTACAAAACGTTTTATATTTATGGTTTAATAAACGTTTTCTAAAATATTAAAATCTACCTTATGTAATGCTATAAACGTTAGAACTTAATAAATTTTCAACGTAAAATTAAATGTTTATTTTTTCGTTAGAACTACGTTACTTGATACCCATTGGTTTCAAAGTAACGTTTGGTTTACGTTTGCTTATTCAATGTACAAAACGTTTTATATTTATGGTTTAATAAACGTTTTCTAAAATATTAAAATCTACCTTATGTAATGCTATAAACGTTAGAACTTAATAAATTTTCAACGTAAAATTAAATGTTTATTTTTTCGTTAGAACTACGTTACTTGATACCCATTGGTTTCAAAGTAACGTTTGGTTTACGTTTGCTTATTCAATGTACAAAACGTTTTATATTTATGGTTTAATAAACGTTTTCTAAAATATTAAAATCTACCTTGTGTAATGCTATAAACGTTAGAACTTAATAAATTTTCAACGTAAAATTAAATGTTTATTTTTTCGTTAGAACTACGTTACTTGATACCCATTGGTTTCAAAGTAACGTTTGGTTTACGTTTGCTTATTCAATGTACAAAACGTTTTATATTTATGGTTTAATAAACGTTTTCTAAAATATTAAAATCTACCTTATGTAATGCTATAAACGTTAGAACTTAATAAATTTTCAACGTAAAATTAAATGTTTATTTTTTCGTTAGAACTACGTTACTTGATACCCATTGGTTTCAAAGTAACGTTTGGTTTACGTTTGCTTATTCAATGTACAAAACGTTTTATATTTATGGTTTAATAAACGTTTTCTAAAATATTAAAATCTACCTTATGTAATGCTATAAACGTTAGAACTTAATAAATTTTCAACGTAAAATTAAATGTTTATTTTTTCGTTAGAACTACGTTACTTGATACCCATTGGTTTCAAAGTAACGTTTGGTTTACGTTTGCTTATTCAATGTACAAAACGTTTTATATTTATGGTTTAATAAACGTTTTCTAAAATATTAAAATCTACCTTATGTAATGCTATAAACGTTAGAACTTAATAAATTTTCAACGTAAAATTAAATGTTTATTTTTTCGTTAGAACTACGTTACTTGATACCCATTGGTTTCAAAGTAACGTTTGGTTTACGTTTGCTTATTCAATGTACAAAACGTTTTATATTTATGGTTTAATAAACGTTTTCTAAAATATTAAAATCTACCTTATGTAATGTTATAAACGTTAGAACTTAATAATTTTGCAACGTAAAATTAAATGTTTATTTTTTCGGTAGAACTACGTTACTTGTTACCCATTAGTTCATACAAAAGTTTTATAATTTTAAATATACTATTTAATAGCAGATGTAGATATTTTACTAAATATATCAAGTTTTATTTTTAAAATAACAATCTATAACTATTTTACTAAAATATAAATAGCCATTTTTTTCTCTTTTCAACGATTATATTAGTTTATATTAGTGTATTTGAAAAAATTCGAGAAAAATAAAATAATTGAGTAATAATGTTTATCCACGACTGTCAAATAATATACCCATAATTCAACCATTTTTTATCAATTAATGACCTTAGTTACTGTTGCTAATTGAATAATATTGACAGTTCGATGGAATAATATTATTCAATCGTTATGTCAAATTCAAATCTTACCTTTCAAAGAGAACAAACCAATTACTTTTAATAAGTATTTTTTTCCACATAAAAATCCAAAATTATACTAGTTTTCTCATTTTTTATAGTTTTATTTTCTTCTTAAGCTTAAAATGTAGCTGAATTGGCAGTTTAAAATTTTCTGCTAAATGTCAAATCACTTCATAATTTTGTTATAACAAATACCTAGCGATCAAGGCTAACTATGTTTATGTTTGTAAACAAACAATTTTCTAAAATTTGTTACGTTATTTCTGATTTTATAATAGTACAATATGTTATTATTTGACAGTGGTGGATAAAGTATAGTATTCTATTCGCATGTAATGGCTATTACTCATTCGAATGATTTACATCACTCGCCTTCCGGCTCGTGATGCAAACTTCATTCTCATGAGTAATAGAGCATGCATTACATGCTCATTGAATAATATACTATTATTCGTTAGGAAAATGCATATGCCAAGAAATGTGTAGAGGTATATGTGCAGTTTGGAATTTGTATTACAAGCCTCAAAAAATTGTAATTATCATTCCTATAAGACACACTCTGCGGGTTTACTACAAAACAATGAAGATTACAAAAATCTGTAAATAACTTACTTAATTTGGACTTTTATAATTTACTTCCATTTAAAAGCAGGATAAAGAAGTTTTTAATAGAAAAATGTTTTTAACCTGTAGATGAATACCTGCAATATAATTTTACAAAGGTATATTTATAGTACAAAAAGACTCAATTTTTATATTGTTTTACAATAAATTGTTCTATTTTATTACTAGTTTATTAACGTAGGTACTATAAACATTGTAAAAATGTAAATCAGTCAAATAAATAAATAAATTCTCCAATATGCATTAAGCATTTTATATTGTAGTTTAAATAAACTTTTTTTTTTTAAATAAAATGTAAATTTAATAGGTTAACAGAAGACACTAATTTCAAAGTTATAGTAATTAACTTTTATAGAAACAGCCAAACATCGTTTAGTTTTTATATACTCGTAAATTATATTATAGGTATTTCCGACTTTGCTATAAAATGCATTATTTCTAATACAATTAAATAAAGTTAAAGAATATACACATATTTTTAACATAATTTATTCATATTGTTGATTTACAAGATTTATATTATATTAAAATATTTTATTATTTATTTTTATAAATTCCATCAGTGTGAAATCAGATTATAGCCAATTTATTATATTTTGTGGATCATGGTTTTAAATTTGAATTTGTCACTATTTTGATTAAATGCGCATGTGCACGAGTGCATAAAATAGCGTTTTTAATTTAATTTTGAACTTAATTAAATTTTTAGCACTAGCATTTTGCTAAATTTGTTAATGTATTGTATTTATATCAAATCAGTTCAAATATTCCCGGGTGTAATATACTAGTCTTCTGCTGCCATCTACGATAAGCTTTGCCCAAACGCTCTCTTTGCGAATCAGAGATGTTTACGTGTTGTGTACATAAACATCTCTGTTGCGAATATATAAGCTGTTTTTCGCAACACACTGGTTTGAAGCTGGTTCGTAGTGGTTCAAAACTTTAATTTATTCGATTGAATACGGTGCAAACAAAGACGTCACTCACAAACCGTATTCAAAGTGTTTCGAACCAGTTGCTGTAGGAAGTTCAAAACGTAATTCAAAGAAGGAGAGTGGAGGGAGGGCTGTCATAACGTAAGTCAGTATTCTATAAACATTTATTTTAAGTAAAAACAATTTAAATGTGCATGATGATGCGAAATAAATTTTAAAAATCATATTTCATATATTTGTCAATCTATTTTTAATGAAAATTATTCACAACATACCTGTTATTCGTGGCAAAATAAAAAAATATTAACTAATTTTATTCAATTTGCATTATTTTGTTGTTTTCATATAATTTATAAAATTTAACAAAACTTATTCTTGTTGGTTTGTCATTTTGAAATCAGTCACATTTCTGGTTAAAAAAACAGTGCATTTTTGCGATTCACATATTAATGACGTCATGGTTGAAAACTGTTTGAAAACAGATGAATACGGTTCATCGCCAGAAAACAGTTATGGGCGGCGATGCCACTCGTACGGTGACTGGTGATGTTTCGTTGGCTATTAGTAGTTAATTATAAATTGATATTTCATTCCTTGGTGATAGTGGTATTTATGTATCTATGTATTCACGATATAATAATTTGATATGAACTCCTAGAACATCACATTTTATTTGGTATAATAAGAACTTAAATATATCAGTTTGGCAACACTGTACAGTCTTTGTAAACAAAACGATGTTACTTAGAAAAAGGGACTTCACATTGTTTTACATACGACGTAGTAGTCGAAGCGTTTGTAGCAGATGGTTTGTCTAATTGTGTTCAAAACATTGCTGTTATTATTTTAGTATCTATTAGACTTTTAAGAATCATCAACGTTTTTATACATACTTTATAAAAACGTTGAAGATTCTTAAAAGTCTAATAGATACTACAAGAATAACAGCACTGTTTTGAACACAATTAGACAAACCATCTGCGACAAACGCTTCGACTACTACGTCGTATGTAAAACAATGTGAAGTCCCTTTTTCTAAGTAACATCGTTTTGTTTACTTTTTAAAAATTGACAGTTCGTTATAATTTTCCAGTTTGTGTTATGATGTCGATTCGATATTTAGTGGTCTATTCAGAGAAACACAATCATACAGGTTGTTATACATCTAAAGATTGTTATCATAAAGACATTTGTAACAATTTTCATGAATTCAATTTAAGACTTGTGTCGGTATATACTTGTTATCTTAATAACCTTTATAAAATTGTACTTGTAAATGTACCAGTTATTCATTTATTTGGCAAATCTTTATTAGGACGCAGAAATATTGACTGAAATTATTAAACAATTGTCTTACAAATTAATTTTGTAGGTTAATCGACGTAATTGGCGAATTGTTGGCATTGGTTTATCAACATTGAGATTGTGCTTTTAAAACATAGTATTTATAAGGTATGTATATATTTTGTTGTACTTATTTTGTAAGACATTGGATTAAAAAATATCTCATTACAAATTAAATTAGTACAACTTTTATAGTTGTTTATAGTATTTCATTTGTTACTCACTTGTAAACTTCATTTATTGATACTGCCTACTACTTATGAAAAATAATTTTTAATAGTTACTACCTTGTAATAGTTATTTACAAGTGCAGGGACGCTCCGGATGAGTGTTTGGCGGCGCGAGATTGCGTGCGCTGCCTAGAACGATTCTAGAAAACCAAGTTCACGAACACGATTTGAATATTTTTGTAGGTAAAGTATTAAACTAATAATTAGTAATTTTTGTACAAATAATTTTATTTATTAAAACATAATATTATACATATACAGTGCTTTATAGCTAATTCAGAGTGACGTGTCAAATTTAAATTCCAATGATTTGAATGTTTATTTCTTATGTAATGTAGAGTTAATCATGGTATGTAAATATCTATATTATTAACCAAGTATTTCATTTATAGTATATAGTATACAGGGTGTAAACGGAACTAGGGAACGCGATTTTTCTCGGAAGTTATTAGAGATACAAAAAAATATTTCAAATAAAATTTTTAGTGTTTCTAGAAAGCTAATTAAATTAATGTAAATCAGAAAAAAAAATATTTAATTTTCGGAGATATACGTATTTTTGACTTTTTTTTAAATGGTACACCCTATATATTTTTATACTATTTAGTAGGAAATAATTTTTGCTTTAAAAAAGTTTTTTAAGTTATACCTTCTAAACTTAATAGAATTCGAGATATTAAAGAAAATATTAAAATAGTTTTACTCGAAATTAAAGCTGGCTATGAAAACAAAATTATTGAGTTACGAAACATTTTAATTTACAAATGTACATCAAATTATTATCATACTGGTAACAACATAAAAATTGTTCAAAATTTTCACCGTTTTCTTGTATACAAAAATTGAGCCTTTTTAACAAATGTTGATTTACAGTATTATTAATTTTATTATTTAACTTCTCTTGAATTATTGTTTGATAAATGGAAACATTTCAACATATCTACCTTCTCGTTAATTGAGTATTCTTCCATTTTTACAACAAATAATAATCTAAGTTATCAATTCAATAAACTTTTTCACAGGGTTATAACAATAAACTAATACAAATGTCAAATTTTGTTTCCGTATAGCCAGCTTTAATTTCCAGTAAAATTATTTTAATATTTTCTTCAATATCTCGAATACTATTAAGTTTAGAAGGTATAACTTATGAAACTTTTTTTAAAGCAAAAATTATTTCCTACTAAATAGTATAAAAATATACAGGACGTACCATTTAAAAAAAAGTCAAAAATAGGTATATCTCCGAAAATTAAAATATTTTTTTTCTGATTTACATTAATTTATGTAGCTTACTAGAAACACTAACAATTTTATTTGAAAGATTTTTTTGTATCTCTTATAACTTTCGAGAAAAATTGCGTTCCCTAGTTCCGTTTACACCCTGTATATAAACTTAATAAACATGTTAAATTTCTTATTTTTTTGTTACAATTTACATTATGTTTGTTGGTTAAGTGTTACCGACATCCCGAGTGCTCTGTTTTATATTCACAATTCTGTTGTCCTGATTGGATGTAGATTTTACTGCTACAATTTTTTAAATTTAGTTCACATTTTTCCGGGGCATTTGTATGCTTCGGCGCGCTGTATTATACAATATTTTGTTACTTGTAAATCAAATTTAAAATTATAACGAAAACCTGCCAATTGCAATAGGGCGCGAACAGACACGTGAGTCGAGCGACCTTGAAGTGCTCGCAATCAGCTGATTTGTGTGCACTTGTCACTTTGACAGCAATAATATCATTTTGACAAGAACAATATTGACTTATTTTGATTTTAAACTGCTAAAAAGTTATTTTTTGAATTTCACATGTTTTACTGCCAGAAAATTGTAAAATAATAATTTTTAGCAATTAAATATCAAAATAAGTCAAAACATTGTTCTTGTCAAAGTGTCAAACGCACAGAAGTCAGCTGATTCCAAATCACGTCAAGGTCGCTCGAATCACGTGTCTGCTCGCGCTCTATTGACATTGATATGTATGACAGTAACAAAACACAATTTTCTCATGTCAACAACGTTACTAACGTGGCAGTATCAATAAATGAAATTTACAAGTGAGTAACAAATAAACAAATATGTATTGCCGAATTGTTTTTGTTTTATAAAAAAAATACAAGCAAAAAGTATCAAACACAAATATTTCATGTTCACTTATATTTTTCTCCTGCTAGAATAATTTGTCATGCATTATATTTCCCATAGTTAAGAATGCTAATTTTGTCCTCAATTATTACAATTTTGTCGGCCTGACAATAGCACCCTTGCAAAATGTTCGATTTATAGTGCTTAATAATAACAGTTAAATTCACTTACCAAATATACAATATATAAATGTTTGTTTCAGGATTTGTTAAACATAAAATGTTTAAACGTAAATTACTAAGCAAAAAACATATACAAAAACTAGTACGTAGAAAAGTTAACCAGATGATTAATTTGAATAAATGTCGAACACTGACACATGAAAATATGTATGCTAGATCACTGTCACATGAAAATATATATGCTGGCAGTTCAAATATGCATACAAATATCGTTCAGAAAGAACCTGTAAACGAGATTAAATCGCTAAAAAGCGTCCCTTCAATTTGCGTAAAACAACCTAATGTTTCGAATTTTAATATCTCGGATGAGTTAATAAAATTCATTGAGGTTGTTCCGAAAATTAGTTGTCAAACTTCTACTGAAAATATTCAAAATTTTAATCTAAAAGATGATTTGCAGAATTGGGCCTGCAAAAACAATATAACTCATAATGCTCTTCATGACTTACTAAAATTATTAAAACCTCATTTTGATAATTTACCGACTGATGCAAGAACATTATTAGGTACAAACAAAACTGTAAACCTTATTTCCCTTAAAAATGGGAAAATGTCTTATTTGGGAGTAAAATATAATATACTTAAAAGAATGGATAATGGTTTACGTAATGGAAGCAATAAACTTAGCTTGAAAGTAAATATCGATGGAATACCATTGTTTAAAAGTAGTGCTACTGAATTTTATCCTATTTTAATAAATAGTGACAATTTTATAAATTCACAACCATTTGTTGTTGCTATATTTTGCGGAACAGGTAAACCAGATTCACTGGAATTATATTTGCGAGATTTTATTAAAGAAATTAATAATTTAAAAACTGAAGGCATTTATTTTAATCAAAAGCGTTATGACATTGAAATAAAGTTTTTCACTTGTGATGCTCCCGCACGTTCTTATTTAAAGTGCATTTCTAGTCACGCAAGCAGATATGGATGTGAAAGATGTACAATGATAGGAACTTGGCAAAATCATCGAATTCATTATGCCGATGAAAATAAAATATTTTCGTTCCGATCTAATGAAAATTTTATCAATATTAGTGAAGATGATTATCACATTAAAGGCATATCTCCGCTTCTTGGTGCAGAAATTGATTTAGTTTCACAATTTGCGTTAGATCCAATGCACTTGATTTACTTAGGAGTTGTAAAACGGTTATTATTATTATATTTTATGGAGGGAAAGAAACCACATAAATTGTCACAAAATGTAATAAAAGAATTAACTGTTAGAACAAAGGCAATTCAAAAATGTATTACATCAGAATTTAATAGAAGACCTCGACCATTTACAGAAATGAAACGCTGGAAAGCTACGGAATACAGAATGTTTATTTTATATACTGGCCCTATATTGCTATATGATTTAATTGATAATCAAAAATATAAACACTTCTTATCACTTCATATAAGTATTTTTATTTTAAGCAACAAAATCTTAATTGACAATCTACTACCATATGCGAAAAACGAATTGTATGATTTCGTATATTCTGCTGGCAAAATATATGGTGAAGAATTTGTTGTCTACAATGTCCATAATTTATTACACATTTGCGATGATGTTGAGAAATTTGGTCCACTGGATTCATTTTCATGTTTCCCTTTTGAAAATTATTTAGGACATATTAAATCAAAAATTCGGTCAAAGAAACATGCGTTACAACAAATATTACATCGTATCCATGAAAATGAAAAGTGTTCGTTGAAGCAAAAAAAACAATTTACGATTGAATTTAAAGCATATTTTTTAAGTAAAGAGTTATATGATGATAACAATATCTTAATAACATTCGAATGTATTAGTTTGGTTTATAATAATATATTAATATCTACAAACAGTCCAAATAATTGCATAAATATTAAAGGAAAAATATTATTAGTATTGTCGATTATATTTATTAAAAATAAATATAAAGTGTTAGCTGTTCCTTTTAAATATCAACATGATCTTTATGAAGATCCGATTAATTCCAGCAAACTTAATATATTTTACTGTCGAAATGTAGATGAACAAAGAAAAAAATTATACTTAGTAGAGGAAATATCTCACAAATGCATAAAGTTCCCCCATAAAGATGGCTTTGCAATATTTCCAATAGTGCACATGATTGAGTGAAAGTTTTTATTTATTTATTAAATGGTAATTTAAACAAAATTGGTGTTATTCAGTGGTTTGTTAAAATAAAATCAGATATTTCAGTCAAAGTATTATACAATAATGAAAAATAGCGTCATTTTATTTTGTTTCGAACAAAATAAAATGACAACACACATATCACACAATAACACTACTTTTCCTTTCAAATTTATTATATATATATATATATATATATATATATATATATATATATATATATATATATATAATTGACATGATTTATAATATCGATTTATGGGATCCTCCACTCTTATTTTTGTAAAAGAAAGTTTTAATGCAATTCGTAGTATTAAAAAGTTAATTCTTTCTGGTTTAACTGCATTTGATTTTTAATATCAATATGACGTCTTGGGACAACCATTGTAATCTTTCTCTCGCAACAGACTCTTTAGTAGGTTGCGAGAGAAAGATAGCAATAGAGTGACGTCACAGTAACACTGACACCAAATTACAAATATCTTGCTATGTAATTATTAAAAAATGTTTTTTTTTATCTACATCATTATTAATTGAATAATACTTTAAGTATAAAGTGTACATTTTATTTTTTTGTTTGTTTTGTGGAGGATTCCATTATTATTCACTTTACTGAAAAACTCAATCACCCATGCAATAAAAAAATAACTTCTATACTATGTCTTAAATAACTTTTCTACATTGAATGATATTTTAAATTCAATTGCATCATTTATAATATGCGTTATGTTTTCGTATTAAAGAAACTTTTGTTTGATATTGTACCTTTTATACAACCTTAATACAATCTACTGAATAACACCCATATTTTTTTTTTAAATCCTTAATTGTTTATATGTTTCTTAATTATCATTAGAAACAACGTTTTAAAATCGAATAATTATTAAGAATACTCATCCATAATTCGGAAGTTCTTTATTTCAGAATGTATGCAATTTGTGAATTTTCAAATAGCAAAAACCGTGAGTTAGCTGTAGTGCCGGTAACTTGGTTATCGCAAAATAATACCAAATGTGCATGGCCAAGAGGAAAACAAGAAAGATTACATAAATTAATTAAAGAAAAATCGGTGCCAAAAAAATCATGGCCAATATATAATACTAAAGTATTAAACTTGAGCAGTAAGTATCTATTAAATAATTATTTGTATCTTTTTACGGGCAAATCCCGGTATCAAGAACTTCGTGAAGGAGAATAATTAATAACAAACTTAATCTAACCTAGCACCAGTTCATTCATAGTAACTTTTTTTTTGCACGGAAAGATCACAATGTGCTCGTATTTAGGAGTTTGCCCGTAATACCTACAGTATGTTAAAATACAAAATATATATAAGTTGAATTTTTTTAAAATAAGTAAACATAGGTCTGCACATGTTCAATCTCGCCTCCTACGGTAGTACTAACCTCTCGAAGATGACCCTCCCTAAAGGTGTATTTAGGTTTCTAATCTGAAACGGTTATAGATAGAATTGTTCCGTGATTTATCAAAATTTTGTATTTTTTTTAGGATTTTTGCAGAAGTCTTTGATTGGTTACTGAGAAGTGGCGTGAGTAACAATAGAAACTTTATTCTTAAGGTTAAATATTTTTTTTTTCATTATTCGATATTTATAGTATATATTACATTTAAAAAGAAATCGCTATTATGACCGATAAATTGTTTAACTTTATCAAATGTCAATAAAAGTACCTTTTTTCTGTGAACTTGAAAGAACTTTCATAACAAGTAAAAAATGCATTATACTCTACGAAAAAAAAGCTATTGTTTTTACTCACACCTTCCCTCTGTAACAATTCAAGGAAAATTCTGAAAAAAAAAACAAAATAATGATATATGATGTAGTATATATACTAAGTTTCCACAGTTTTTAAATTAGAGACTTAAATATAAAATCTCTTGGGCCATCTTCGATAGATTCCCGTAGGAGGCGAGATCGGGCCTGTTTATTAATACATTTCTATTTATTTTGATCTCTATTATGTCTATCAAAAAATATCTGATACTTGTTTTTTAACATCCTGTATGAACATAACCGATGTTCATTATTACCTAAACTATAGAAAATTAATGAATTGATTGTTTTCTTTTTTATTTTATTTATCTTGATACATAATTGATATTATACAGTATGTTCAGATTTGAATGATGGCCTATAGAACTTTTTTATTTAAAGAGATTGAAAAAGGATGCATTGGATAAAGCCCGATTAACGCAAAATATTCCCACAAGCTTTCAGTTAAACCATGTATATTTGTACACTTAATTTTGTAGCTGATTATGACGAGGCAGAAAAAAATCTGGATCAATATATAAAGCAATCTTGTCAAGAAAGCGAAGATAGTGGCAACACCATGATTTTAATTAAAAGGAAAAATGATGGTAGTAATCAAAGTTCATCTACGTCTGAAGACGAAGATAATGATGCACATGTTGGAGCATCCCTACCGACAACACCTTCATCTTCTTCTACATGGTCGGTTGGAAGTAAGTAAATAATTATTCATAAATGTAAGGGAATTAGGAGTCGGCACTTGGTGGAACATAAACAGATTTGGCACTTGGTTTTCCACTTAAGATGGTTCTTCAAGTTCGAGGGGTGGTGGGTTAATTTCAACAAAAAATAAACTTGTGTCATTATGTTCTTTGATCTTACATACACACGTTAAAAAATAGAGCATCGCCATTCGAAGAATTACAAAAAAGTACCCGAAAGAGGTGCAAACCAAAATCCAGTATTGTTTAATATTTGGAAGTAAATCTAAAAAATAAAAATCAGCAAAATTTGATTTTTTGCACTTATCTAGTGACCTATTAATTTTTGGGAAAACAAATACGTAGTTGAAATGGTCTACTAATGGGACAACTTTGCTCTAATTTAAATAACTTATACTATTTTTACACATTCTAGTATTTATTTTTGATGTATAAAATATAAACATAAATATGGAAGTAAATTCTGAAATTTTAAAATATAAAGTAAATAAATTCTAATACATGTTTTTATATTTTAGCAGCAAGTGTTTTAGGGAGCCCGCTTAGTTAAACTAAAACTTAATCTAATGTTATAATGCCGGGTCTGGATGATCCAAGATTTTTTCATGATTTTTTATTTAATTCTAGGTAACGAAGATTATTTTAAGCAAATTTTACTACAACTAAATGAAGTGTCTGCTCAACAAGAGCAGCAATCAATGATGCTGAACGAAATTTTAAGAGCTCATCGCGTAAATACACATTCGACAGATTTACAAAGACCAAAAAATTTACCAGAAATGCCTTTGAAAACCCAGGATGAAATGGTTAAACTGAATACATTATTAGACGACATCGATGTTAGAACTTACATGGTCGGTTTTTTATTTTTTATTTTGTTAATTTTACTAAACTTTCTCTATGTTAGACAAATAGACTGTCAGCAATTGGAGGTGTTACAGTGGAAACCCTAACAAGAAGAATCCTGAAATATGTTATAAGTAATGAACTAGCAGCATTATATAACTGGAAAGGACGTGATAAAAATTCTTTTGAAAAAACTACATTAAAAATTGTTATATTTGGTAAGAACAATATTTTTTAACATTAATCATACACGCTGTTTCATGCTCGATGATCTGTAAATTATTAGTTACGAGTTTGGTTAAATCAAACTAAACTTACCATGTTGGTATCTTAACGATAATCAATAAAATTATACTCGTATACACATTTCCTTGATAAATTTTAAAAATGTGACCTTGAAACGTTAGATTTTATTATATTCATGAAACAACCAATTATAATTCGATTTTTCTTTTATTGTATTTTTTCTTTTTTCTGCGTATAAACAACTTGTGTTACAAATGACATTTAAATTTGTCATATTTAACACTAGTTTCTTTGTTACTAAGCGACAGCAGTATTTGTAATATGCATTTTTTTTTTCATATGGGCCGATTCTGTTCACATCAGAAAGTCTTAGAGATCTGTAAATAAGGAACAAAAGCGCAACGAAAGATGGTATTTAAGTGTATAATTTTATATTAATCAATAAAAATAAATGTAAATTTGTAAGCTTTTTACCTCCCGCTACCATTGGTAAGGGAAGTATAGGGATCGTGCTAAAAATTGCATATCGAGATTTTGGTAAATGACCACGTTTTAAGATCTCTAGAATCCATTTTTAACATTTTCACGATGATGTCTGTGTGTATGTATGTATGTATGTGTGTGGATCCTCTTTACGCTCTAACTCAAATACTATCATTCAGAAAGTTTTGAAACCATGTATTTCTACCTTATTCTAATATGGAAAGTACTGATTAGATTTTGGTGGCAATCGGATAACCGGAAATGGCAGTTTACTTGAAGCTCAAGATAGTTTTTCTTCAAAAAAAATACCTTTAAATGTAATTTTTTCTCAATTTGTTATTATAAAAATTTAAAGATTATTCCATTTTCTACAAGTTTGCTTTAATACTTTTTCTATATATGGATAAATTTATAAAGTAATATAAAAATTATATACATAGTTAAATGGCGGGAGGTACTGTGTTGGTCAAATCAGATTTTTTTTACTGATTTCCAGATCTGTAAGACTACAGATGTGAAAAAAACAATACATTAGTTCGCAAAAATAAAAAAGAATACATACATCAAACTGACCCACTAACATTACAAATTTTGATCTATCTCTAGATCCAAAAAATTGTGAAAATCGAAGTTATAAAAGTAAAATAACCTCTAAACAAATTATATTTTTCAAAAGAAAAACAAAAATAATCTGCTTTTTTAAATATTAAATTTATATATACTAATTTTATTGTTATATTTTTCGTCATATTTAATTATTAAGTAATAATATTTTCGTCCCATTACAGATGCCGTAAAGAAAAGTTTCCCACAAGGTGAAGGCGATGATTTAAAGATCGCCAACACAATTAAGGATTGGCTTAAATTTGCTAAAGTGCGAATGACCAGCAAGCGTTAAAGTTTTATTCTGGAACTCTCAGTTGTAATTTCATGAAGTTCATTTAATTTTTTAACATGGCTTGTACCTTTTTCACAGCATTTTCATAATTAAAATAATAATTTTTACAAAATTCAACTGAAAGTTCCAAATAAAACAACTACTGTTCATAAGCGCACACAGTCACTTGATTTTTTTTTAACACTTTATTTTTAAAACAGTAATATTGTTATATTTGATATTTGTGAGTGCATTGTAAATATATACTGGGTAGATAACTATAGTTCATTCACGGTAGCGAGAGGATTTGGTACTAACTTACGAGTAGAGACAAGCCGTTCTATTTGTCAGATGGAGATAATTTTGAAGCCGAACCAATACAATGATTTTTCTCTGTCCGCTAATTAATTTTAAATTCTCTCGCTATCGTGAATGAACTATATAATTAAAATGTACATGTGTTATGCAAGTACACCGCCAACGCTTAACTTTTGAGTCACAAAAGAAGCATTGATTCGCTTATGTTGCACGTCGTAATATTCCCGGACAAAAACGCCTGTAACCATAAATGAATTTGTTGCTGTAGATTTATACTAAATATTCGTATTGAGCACACATTTTGGATCATATAGGGGGTTTACCGAAAGCCTTGTCCGGAATCAACGCAAAATACTTGACCGGTACTTGTCCGTAAAATATACTTACCGATATACCTACTTACTCAAGTTTAATACTTTACAAATTAATTTGTTTAATCGTTCTTGTTTTTCTCTTGGCCATGTACGTATATATTTGGTATTATTTTGCAACAACCAATTTATTGATTCTACCGCTAACTCAACTACCGATTTTTGTTATTCATTGTATATCGACGGTTAAGATGTGATACCACGTATCTACATTTTTCAGGTAACATGAGTTATGCACATTAAAATGTGCAGAAAAAAAATCTGAGTGTTTCTGGTGATCCCTCGTACGTATATTTCTGACATGGTTCGATCAAACGTTAGAAATGTACGTTCGAGGGATCACCAGAAACGCGCAGAATTTTTTTCTGCACATTTTAATGAGCATAACTAATGTTATTTAAAAAATGCAGATACGTGGTATCACATCTTAACCGTCGATATGTCTTAGCCATATTGTAAAATCAGTCATTTTATAAAAAGCGGCCTGATTATAAAATCTAGATAGTCGTCAGTCATTTTCTCATGTCGGAACCAGATTGTAAAATCTGTTGTTTTAAAAAAGGCTTAAATTTTTAAAATATAAATGAATATTTCGCCATGAGAAAATGACTAAAATACTTTATCTTCAATGTAAAAGAAATGGTAACTTAACAAATTTGACATTATCTTTGTAGTACTTTGTTTTCAATATAACAAATAAATAGTTAATTTGCAATAATTCGTAGACTTATTTCAAATATACATTACCTTCCTAAAAATGAATGTTAAAATTGATTTTAGAATATACGCTGAATAATAATGTACAAAGCACTTTTGTAAATAGAGTTTATTTATTATTGAATTTAAGATTAACAGATTAGTAAATAATAACGTTTATATTTAGGTAAAGATACAATTGATCGTTGATTTATTACAATATATAAACGTATACTATATTATAGAATCAAACGAAGAAGTATAGTAAAAACATACGTTTATTTTACGTTGAATTTAATATTAAAAAGGTAGTAAATAATAACGTTTGTATTTAGTTGAAGACATATATAATTCAACGTAGAGGTTTTACATTATATAAACGTATACTATATTATATAATTAAACGTAGAAGTAAAGTAAAAAATATACGTTTATTTTATGTTGAATTTACTATTAAAAAAGTTGTAAATAATAACGTTTGTATTTAGTTGAAGACAACATATAATGCAACGTAGAGGTTTTACATTATATAAACGTATACTATATTATAGAATTAAACGTAGAAGTAAAGTAAAAAACATACGTTTATTTTACGTTGAATTTAATATTAAAAAGGTAGTAAATAATAACGTTTGTATTTAGTTGAAGACAACATATAATGCAACGTAGAGGTTTTACATTATATAAACGTATACTATATTATAAAATTAAACGTGGAAGTATAGTAAAAAACATACGTTTATTTTACGTTGAATTTAATATTAAAAAGGTGGTAAATAATAACGTTTCTATTAGTTGAAGACCAACATATAATTAAACGTAGAGATTTTACATTATATAAACATATACTATGTTATATAATCAAACGTAGAAGTATAGTGAAAAATTTACGTTGAATTTAATATTAAAAAGGTAGTAAATAATAACGTTTGTATTTAGTTGAAGACAACATATAATTCAACGTAGAGGTTTTACATTATGTAAACGTTTACTATATTATAGAATCAAATGTAGAAGTTGAGTGAAAAACATACGTTTATTTTATGTTGGATTTAATATTAAAATAGCAGTAAATAATAACGTTTGTATTTAGTTGAGGACAGCATATAATTGAACGTTGAGGTTTTACATTATATAAACGTATACCATATAGTCAAATGTAGAAGTCAAGTAAAAGATATACGTTTATTAAACGTTATTTGAAAGGTTGTATCCACATATAATGGTATGTTTTGTTAAACGTTAGAAAATAAAGTTGAAAACATGTTGAAACATACATAATAAAAACGTTAATAATTTGGTTACAAATAACGTAGAAACCTGGCGCATTTTTGCGTAGATAAATCGTATATTTATATCTAGTATTTTACGTTCGGTTATGAAAAATTTTCAACGTTATTCTAACGTACGAATGTTTATTGGGAGTGCTTTAGTTTATTAAAATGTTAATAATATATATGTTTTATTTTTATTGATTATTTAAATGTAAGGAAATAAATAATTTGTTATTTAAAAATCCATATACTCCAATATTATGTATTCAATATTGCCTACATTTTTTTATAACTGGGTATTTTAAGTGTTTTTTTTTTGTTATTTCAAAAAACCCATTGAATTCTTTGGGCAGGATAATATTACGTCAACCTTGGTAAAATTTATTTTTTCTTCAAACGTCACAAAAGTAGCATGTTTGTGTCTTGATTCACAAGGTAGAAATAAAATAAATAAATATCCATAGTAACTATACAGAATCAACTAATAAGAAGTAACTTAATAAAAGAAACCTGGCATATCGCCCTAAATGTCACTATAACACGCTAGGTAACCTAAGAATAAAGTTACTAAATACCACCAATAGCTGTCAAATTTAATTAAATAACCTATGAATTGAAATATAAACAGAGTTTACTTTTGAGGAAATACCATATTAAAGAAAAGCAAACTTACAGATTACAATTACAGGGACGGTAATGAACGTAAGAATACTTAGAATTAAAGTGATATAAGAAAAGTTTATATTGTTTTGCAGTGATTCCTGGACATATATTTCCGCCACAGTGTTAGATTTTCATCCAATTGATCAACTTCAGAGGGCATATAATATAATACTTCAAATTGCGACATAATTGCACACAAGGAGGATATAAAATTGCACAGTTTTTATTTAAACGTCAAAATGTGAAAATTTTCACTTCAATGTTTATAACAAAAAGTGAACAAATAAGTATCCATAGCTACAGGCCAATTGAAATCGCAAACGAAATTTACGTAAAATGTAACGTCAGTAGTAGATATTTTTCTTTAAATATCTACGTTTGAAGAAAAAATATAATGTGTCATTCGGAGTAAAAGTGTTTTTGTGTGCCTCGCGTGCATTTATCCGACTCGCTTCGCTCGTCGTTTAAACTTCCACGCTCGCCACACAATTTGTCACTTTTACTCCTAATAACACAATATACTATTTTTTCATTATGGATACCTGTTACACTCGTTTTTTTTTTCATATTAATATTAGTTTTAGTGTGTTTTAATGTTTATGTTATTTTAAAATAATTTTCATTTATTTCATTTTATAATTTCATTGTGCTTAAAATTTGAAACTGGAAATTTAATTACATTAAAATGTATGAATTGATATAGAAGTAATGTTTATATATTTTGATATTGTTGTCAAAATGAATGATATGTTGACGTTGGTATAATCCTTAATGATTTATTTAAACATTCGTTGCAAACTCATCACGTTGTTTGTAAATATTTTAAGAGGATTGATACACATTGACAGAGTCGGATTTGATTGGTATTGGAGTTAATATCCCAGCGATCAAATCCAATGCAATGGATGAAGGCAGAAGTCAGTGGTGTTTGTTTTGCGGAACGTGAGCCTTCTCAGCCTTAAGAGCCATTAAAGTTGAAGGAAGACCAGTAAATAAAGCCCACTCACCAGATTCCGGACATCACATCGATTGCGCAATTAGTGCCTTGAAGGAATCGGGTCACCGCAATCATGAGTCATGTCTCGATGTCGCGGCGGACCCGAAGCGACCGCGCCGAGTGACAAGTGGCGCTGCAGCGTTTAAATGTGCACTGCGGGTCCAACGGGGTTGTACCCGGCTCTCAATCAACCCCGAGGGGAAAAGAACAAGTGTTCTGGAATGGCCTGATCTTTCTCCAGAGTTCTTGCTACTCGTTTATCAGCTCCAGTTATTTTAACCTTAAATTTTTAAAAATATCCGAACAATACAATCGGAAAAGTCATTACAAATGTATACAAATTTATGTAGCTGTTCATTTGTAATAAATCCAGTGTTTCAATATACTTGTGGAATTTTCATGAAAAATTGTTAAGCAACTTATTATATTACATGTTATATCTGTATAATCGGTGAATATAAAACGAGAATTTATGACAAATAACTAATAGAAAACAATAAAATTCAAATTGAAAATGATGCATATTATTAATTTTAAATCTATAGTGTGTTTAATAGAAAAACATGAACGTATGAAATAAGAATTATTTATTTGCAATTATAAGGTCGAAAAATTTTATGTTTTTTTAGAGACGCAGATATTATACCGGATGTCCCAACAAATCCTTGACAGAGGCGTTTTTAAAATGAGGTTTTTGTAAATAAAAAGTGTCCGGTAGAAAATTAAGCGCTGATATTGCACACGATAAAAGTACATTACTTTCTATACGTTATTTATTATTAATTACTTTATTATCATTGCATAAATTTGAAAAAAAAATGTAAAAAACTGTTAAAATCTTCAAATAAGGGTACTTTCGGTTGACCAATTATAACCAAAATCTATTCATTTGTTCTTTTGGATGTAAATGTGAGGAATACGAAAAAATTATAATTTTTGGAATCGTGATATTGAAGTTATGCAGTCCGAAACTTTTGTCACACACACACAGACACACACACACACACACACACACGCGCGCACACACACACACACACACACACACACACACACACACACATACATACATACATACATACATACATACATACATACATACATACAAATTATGTTATTGTTTATAGTAGTATACTTTGCTATTGCGCATGACCACCCCCTCCTTAGAACGTAAGATAGTTTGAATTAGTTAGTATATAATCATGTGTTAGGAGCTAAAAAAAAGCAATCGTTTGTTAGTTTTGTTGTAACCAACCAAATATACTTAATGTATGTTTTAAACAGAAAATAAATTTATATTTTTCAAAGTCAAAAAGGCTTTAAACTTAATTGGCGCAGTCGGTAGGATCAGTGAAAACACAGAGAAATCAAAACTAAAAATTTCATCTGTGGCACTTTTTTAAAAGTCTTATTTCAAACAAAAACCTACAAGAACTTCAACTTGGCTTCAACATTAGCCCATCAGGGTCTAACCACGACCCATCTCTAACAGAAGACATTCCACATCGACAACTTGCTGTTCCACTACAAGATCACGTCCTCATCATAAGAAGAAGTACTTGCTGTTCAGTAGCTGGTTCACGTCGTCGCGTCGAAGACGTCGCTGTTCAACAGAGATACCAGGTTCAACAAACTATAAGATTCCGGTGATGTCCGTAAAGCATCAAGTAATATTCATACTACTTACAGTAACTTTGTAAGTTAAAGTTTAAAACTATTTACTGTACATTACACAAAGGGGTACCTCTAGTTTTAGACTAGTAATAAAGGTACCGAGGGACCGGCACAGTCCCAACACACACAAATTAACTCATGTATGATAGTGAAACTAACTCAGAATCTGAACATTCTGATATTAGTGATATTACAGTAGAAAATAATCCCCTCTTAAATAAGAGTATTGAAAATTTAACCCTCGAATTAAGTAGATTAAACGCATCGAACGTTTCAAATAATCCCAACATGACAACTTCACTTTCCGAGATAAAAAACCTTTGTGAAATTATCCCTACATATAACGGAGACATAAAAATACTAAACAATTTTATCACTGCTGTCGACGACGTGCAGTCTACATTAACGAACGTTGCACTAACTCCCATCCAAGAAACATATCTCTTTGGACTGATAAAGAATAAACTCGCAGAAAAAGCTGCTGAATTATTGTCCGAAAATAAATTTAAAGACTGGGATGAATTAAAAACTTACCTCAAAACTAATTTTTGTGACAAAAGTACCGCGGAAACAATTCTGCTTGAAATTTTACAGACAAGAAATAAAGCTAGTGCAGAAAAAACATTAGAAATTATTTCACAAAAATTCGCACAATATAAATCAAAAATTTTGCTAAAGGAATACACTCAATTACAAAAAACTGCAATAATAACTGAAAATCAAAAACTAGCAGTTTCCCATTTCATATCCCTCCTACCCTTATCAGTAAGAGGATCATTCATAGTTAAAGAACCCAGCACTTTGGAAGAATGCGAAAGTTTGTTAAGAAACGAATTCAATTATTCTCATCAGAGTTCACATCAATCACCAATATTAAGAGATAAGCAAAATTTAAATTTTAATACACCACCCAGAAAATTCCCGGCTCAACAATTTCCATCCAAACCAATCCAGATTAATAATAATCACCAAACACAACCGAAACCTTTTGCCCCTCGACAAAATTTGAAAAATTACTACGAAACGAAACAAAAATTTCAACCACAACCAATGACAACACAGACTAGATTAACTCAACCTATGTCCTATCAAACAATTAGACAAAATTATAATGTAGAAGAACAAATTATTGACGAAGAAGAAGAAGAAACTATTGACCAGGAACCAGACCAAAAAAATGACACTTTTTTAGACATAGATCTAATAATACACGAGAACACCACATAATGTCTTCAATAACAACAGACTTACCCTCATTACAACAAATTCATTTTAACATACTTTTTGACACGGGATCCTCTATAAACCTTATACACCCAAAATTAGTAGAACAATTAAATTTGAAAAAATTCGACACTAAAATAACATTTAAAACAGTAAACGGCAAATCGAATTGTAACGAATACGTAGAAATCAAAATAAATAAAACCCTTATCAAATGTTATGTGTATAATTTTCATAAAAATTATAATTTATTATTAGGAATAGAAGCGTTTCGTATATTAGATATTCAATTAGATTTCAAAAATAATAATGTAATTATCAATAAAAAGACATACAATTTAACAAGTAACAAAGATTCAAAAGAAACAAATTCGATAGAAATTCGTAATTCACATTTGGACACAATAGAGAAACAAAAATTAAATCAATTAATTAAAGAATATGAAGATTTATTTCCTAAAGAAAATGAACCCTTATCCCACACAAACGTTCTTACACATAATATAATAATGTCCGATGAAACACCCATTTACACAAAAAATTATAGATTACCTCAAATCTACGAAAATGAAATTGAGATGCATGTAGAAAAATTATTAAAAGAACAAGTAATTCAGAAATCACAATCCCCTTGGGCCTCCCCTATTTGGATAGTTCCAAAAAAGGCGGATGCATCTAATAAAAACAAAACAAGAATGGTTATTGATTTTCGTAAAATTAATGCAAAAACCAAAGACGATAAATTTCCCATTCCAAATATTGAGACAATTTTCGACCATATCGGTAAATCAAAATACTTCACAACACTAGACTTGCATTCTGGCTTTCACCAGATATTGTTAAACGAATCTGACAGAGAGAAAACTGCCTTCTCCACCCCTTCAGGACACTATGAATACCGTAGAATGCCATTCGGTTTGAAAAATGCCCCGGCAACTTTTCAAAGAATGATTAATACAGCCCTAGGTGAATTAGTTAATAAAATATGTCTCGTATATCTTGATGACATAATAATTTTTGGCAAAACATTAGACGAACGTATCAAAAATATAGAATTAGTATTTGAAAAATTACGTAAAGCTAATCTAAAAATTCAAAAAGATAAATCTGAATTCTTGCAACCTCAAGTTAAATACCTAGGCTATATAATAAGTGAAAACGGACTCAGTACTGATGAAAAGAAAATTGGAGCTATAAAAAAACTAAACATTCCAAAAACGAAAAAAGAAATAAAACAATATTTAGGCACATTAGGATGGTATCGAAAATTTATTCCAAATTTTGCAGAATTAACGAAACCTTTCACTAAATGTTTAAAAAAAAATTCCCACATTGATATCTACGATCCTGAGTATCGTGTTGCTTTTGAAAACAGTAAAAAGATACTCGCTGAATCATCACTTCTACAAACGCCAGATTTCGAGAAAGAATTCATACTGACAACTGATGCCTCGGACTATGCAATTGGAGCCGTTTTAACACAAACGTGCGACAATCAGGAAAGACCTATCTGCTATGCATCAAAAACCTTGAACTCTGCGGAACAAAACTATTCAACAGTAGAAAAGGAATTAAAAGCAATTGTTTGGGCAGTAAAGAATTTCCGAACATATTTATACGGAAGAAAATTCAAAATTAAAACAGATCATAAACCTTTGGTATGGCTTTTTAATATGAGAAATCCGAATCAGAAGCTTATGCGGTGGAAAATTGAATTAGGCGAGTACAATTTCGATATAGAATATGTAAATGGTAAACAAAATGTCATAGCGGACTTGTTATCAAGACAGCGTCCAGAGTTAAAGATAACAGAAACAACGGGGAATGTATTAGATACAAATATTATTGCACACTGTGTGTCCCGCGACTTTGAAATGTCCAAGGGACTAGCAAAAGAAATAACAGAAAAATTCGATAGTAAAAATTATTGTAAAAATTATGATTCATTAAACAAACACTTAGTTATACAGAAACTGGGTGATAAAATAATAATTCATTTAATAACAAAGCAAAATCATTATGATCAGCCGTCTATTAAAAATTTGGATAAACCATTAAAAGAATTAAGAGATTTTTTAATAAAAAACGAATTACACGAAATTAACATCCCGAAATTAGGCTGCGGTTTAGATAGGTTATCATGGACAGACGTAAAACAAAAATTATACAAAATTTTTGAAGATACTAATATTCAAATTAATGTATTTAGTTTAAAAGAAAATTTTCATTTAACAAACGTCAGCGAAAACCCTAACAGCGAACAAGACGATAATACAGTGCATTCAGATAACGAGAACATCATAGCAGGAATTAAATACGTAAACAACCGGTTAAACGTTGCAGATAATCAAATTATATTTGATTCACATAATCAAGAAACGAGGATACAAATTACAAAATTATTTAATAACAAAAAACAAAGATTACACGTAACAATTAATGAAGACAATTTTGAGCAGGAAATATTAGAATTTTTTAAAGATTATATTGTTCCAAAAATTAGATATTTTGCTATATTTAATAAAGATCTTGATAAAAAGGTAACAAAGGTTATATCGAAAAATTTCACTCCAGATTCAATAAATATAATATCAGTAGATAAATTAGTTTCCGATATAGAACAGGAAGAAGAACAATTAGAAATTATCCATGAATTTCATAATGGTATAACGAACCACAGAGGAATAAATGCCACTATTCAAGCACTGAAAGAAAAATATTTCTGGCCGAAAATGAATAAAGACATTATAGAATATATAAACAAATGCGAATTATGTAAATTAAATAAATACAATAGAAAACCGATACCCGCCATTGATAATATCACTCCAACCCCCGAAAAGCCTTTCGAAATAATTAATTTAGACTTGTTAACATTAGATGGCAAATACTTTTTAACTATTATGGATCAATTCTCAAAACATGCACAAGCATATTTTCTCATTAACAAAACAGCTAGAGCTATATGTGACATAATAATCAAATACCTCCAAACTTATAGGATACCCGATAAAATAATAACAGATAGCGGAGGAGAGTTTAAAAATACATTGTTACAAGACCTACTAAAAAGGTATGGAATTAATATTCATTTTATTTGTGTAAATAATCCCAAGAGCAATGCGATCGAAAGATTTCATTCCACAATTATAGAATCATTACGAATAATTAATCAAAAAGAGCGAGTAAAAGATCAAAATTTAGTCCAAAAGGTAGATCTAGCACTAATAGCATACAATAACACAAAACATCACACAACCAAATTAACTCCCAACGAAATATTATTCGGACCTGACCAAAATAAATATTTTAAACAAGACACTACCCTAGACCAAATCTTAAACGAACATAAAGATAATATCAACACTGTAAATGAATTAGTAAAAAATAGAATTATGAACGAAAAATTAAGTAGATTTAAAGAAAATGACAATCCACTACAATTAAAAGACGAAATATATATTAAACAAAATCCCAGATTAATCGGAAAAATAAAGAAACCTTTATACAAAAATATTCCCCAAAAACATACGATCCCTTATTAGGACGAATAAAAATCACTGACGAACACGGTGACAAAAACATTAGAATTAATAAAATCAAACAATAAAATGAAGACATATGGAATCTTAACGAACTTATTGAAACCCATTGTAAATTCGAAAATAAACAGATCCATTTCCTAATTACGATACCAAACTTCTCGAAAGAGTCTTATCCACTATTCCAATTCAGTCCCATTCCCACATATGATGATGAACAGAAATTAATCACAATAAATGAAAACCAAAAATTGTTTTTCAAAATAGGGAAGGAAAACTACATAATCAATAACTGTGTATTTGTAGAGAATAAGTATATGTGTGTTACACAGTATTTTGAAATAAGTAAATGTATGTTGAATTTAATAGATAAGAAAAAGGATGATAATTGTTTGTATCACTATATAAGTATGGAAAATGACATGGAACAAATTCGAAACACAAATGATATAATAATCATTAGCCCTAATAAACAACAGATACAAATTAACTGTCTAAATAAAAACATATATAAGGATATTAGAGGAATTTTTAAAATGAAAACGGACGAAAAATGTCAAATAAATAAAAATATTTTTGAAGTTGTTAATCAACAATACAAAGAAATACAAATCCAAAATTTAGAGATAAACTATGAAAATAAAGTTAATGGGACATTAAATTTAAAGAAAATTGAAAAAATGAAAGATTCATTAGCCATCCTACCAAAATTAAAGGACCTAGAAATAAACAACAATTACCATTCTTATGTTATTCATATACTAATAATCGTAATTATTATAATATGTATTTGTATTTTAATACTTAGGTATAAGAAAATATTATGTATAAACCTTTGTAAGAAAGATAAAATAGAAGAAAAAGAAATAGAATTGAACCCTTTAGCTTAAAAACATGCGACATAGCAAAGTCTTGCGAGGGAGGAATTATGTTATTGTTTATAGTAGTATACTTTGCTATTGCGCATGACCGCCCCCTCCTTAGAACGTAAGATAGTTTGAATTAGTTAGTATATAATCATGTGTTAGGAGCTAAACCAACCAAATATACTTAATGTATGTTTTAAACAGAAAATAAATTTATATTTTTCAAAGTCAAAAAGGCTTTAAACTTAATTTACATACATACATACATACATACATACATAATCGTAAAAATGGTACTCGTATTATAGGGACCCTAAAACATGATTATTCACTAAAAACTCATCATTGAATTTTTTGACCAAAGACAATACCTTCCTTACATAAAGGAGACGGAAGGTAAAAATGGCTCATATAAAATTTTCAACTTTTATTTTTTTAAATAGTAACCTATAATTATTTTATTATTTCTGTTTCATCGATGACAAATACACCGATTTTTTCTGTGACGGAAAAATGTTAAGTTGGTAATAATACCAGTGAAATGTTCCTATGCCGTCGGTTTTTAAATTGATATATCCCAGGTTTATTGTTGTTTGCAGGTTGTGTTTTCAAAACAGTTTTGTGATTCAAGGAAATATTTTGTGATAAAATGAGTACGAGGGAGTACTAAATAAAATCACACTATTGTTGAAAATACGCGAAAAATTAAGCACTAAATATGAAAAAAAAAATATACTAATGTTCAGTTTTATAAAAGATGGATAAGTAAATTACTAGCAAAGTAAAATTTACTCTTGAAGTAAAATAGTTTATCCCATAGATTTTCGTTTTATAAAGCATAAAGCCCTGTTCTCTCTTTTTACCTTCCGTCACCTTTAGGTAAGGAAGGTATTGCCTTTGGTGAAAAAATTCAATGATGAGTTTGGGGTCCATTTTACCAGTTTTACGATGATGTCTGTATGTATGTATGTGTGTATGTATGTATGTATGTATGTATGTATGTATGTATGTATGTATGTGTGTGTGTGTGTGTGTGTATGTGTGTGTGTGTGTGTGTGTGTGTGTGTGTGTGCGTTGAAAGTTTCGGATCGCATAACTTCAATACCACGATTCCAAAAATTATAATTTTTTATTATTCCTCACGTTTACATCCAAAAGAACAAGTGATTTTGGTTATAATTGGTCAACCGGAAGTACTCTTATTTGAAGATTTTAACAGTTATCGTTATTAAACTTAAAGAATATATTATGCCCTATATACGATTTGATTACATTTTATACTTCATATTCAATAGATATAAAGTTAAAGAATTATAAAGATATTAAATTTTATAAATAAACCAGCTATGCTAACCGTGAAAATTACTAATGTATTCAGATAATTCAAATTGGCAGGTGTCAGTATCAATGAAAAGTAAATGAATGTGACAGAGATGAGGATGTTAAAGTAGATGTTGGGGAAGACACGGAAAGATACGGTAAGGACATAACTCTATTGTTACAAGTTTCTAGAAAGATACAAGAGAGACTATTACATTGGTTTGAACATGTCATGAGGGGAGATAAAGAATTAGAAGGTTGAATAAACAGAGGAAGAACAAAGATAAGATGGAAGGACTGTATTGCGGAAGACTTGAGTGAAAAGGAACTGAATGAGAACGACACGCAAAACAGAAATGAGTGGCAGATGAAAATAAAAAATAGCGACCCCTAACGAATGGGAAAAGCTAAAGAAGAAGATGTCTGTGTCAAGAGCAATTTGCATAGTTCGTTTATGAAATAATTTTACTGGAAATTTAGAATCTTTTGCAAGAAATTTTATGTATGGAATTTATACATAATATACGGGATTGACGGAAGGTATAGTGCTGGCCGCATCAGATTTTTTTTTCTTGACACCTGACACATTATAAACTATTTTGACGTCGATAAGTTCTTCCATGAAAATAGTGGCGCTGCTATTTTTCGTCCATGATGGATGCGTACTATTGTTTCATCGAAGAGCTCAACGATGCTCTCCGATGCTATTCGACCATGCATTACTTTTATTAACGTATTTGAAAAAAATCCTGAAAAATAAGATGATTAGGGAAAAAAATACTCAAATATTCTAGCTGGCTGTGTAAAAATAAACAAAATGTAATCATTTTTTTTTCCTCGGAAATGGTGCTGTGGTACCTCGTAGATTTAATTTTAAATTTAAAACATGTTTCACACATGGTTGTTTTAGTATGGAGGTGATGTTCTCCGTTTTTCGGATGAGGTACTTGAGATGTGAAGGCGGCCTAGACTTTAGTCATTATGTATAAAAAAAATTGTTTTCAAAATTAATCTAATAACTTATGTAGTGGTAAGTTCATGTCAACTGGTTAATTAAGATAAATTTAAGAATTCTGCTGTTTACACAAACATTTGTTTCTAGTAACTATATTGAATATTATCATTGTATGCTGAAGATGGGAGTTGGCCAACTCCCGAAACGTTCAAATAAAATTTTCAAAAAATTAAATTTTGGTTGATCCAAATCTCTTTTATACTTCATTACCTCCAGTAGGCGGAAAGAAAGCAATCTCCCACAAAATGTAATAATGTTAAACAGTTAAATTAATGTCAGCATACCTTTTATTTAACGCATTTTGTAAACAAACAAGTTTTATAAATCTTCCTATAATCATAAGATTAAAAAGAATTGAGCCAAAAATCGTCATTAAAAGTATTGTACACTAAAATAATTCATTATACGACGATTTAGTGCAAATGCAGTGTTGCCAATCTTATAATAATTATTGTTTTTATAAGATAATTTGGGTAAGTGTACGATGTACAATAAAAAATTTGCACGTAAAATTGCAAAAATAGTTTACAAGAACGAATTAAATAATTCCGAAGAAGAAGTTCGAAATAACACACATAATTTTGAGTATTCATTACGATAACTTCAATGTCCGGAGGTTTGGAACACTGAACATAAGTTCGTTTGTTTGACTGACAGCAACTGACAAATTTGTCAACATAATCTAAAAAAAAAATATTTCTTTCATTTTCTCAAAATTTTGATTTCAGATACAATTGAATGTGCACCTCGTCACTTAAGTTCCTTTTTTCACTTATATTGTTTATTTTCCTCGGCCCTACGGTTTCGGCAACTTAATTCCACATTCGTAATAAAAATTAGAACTTCAGTACTTTGATAAATAAATAACTATTTATTCATATGTATCTTGTTAATTGTAAAAACAGTTAAAATAACTATTATGTATACAATATGAAGAAATATTTTGCGAAAAATTCATGAACTTCACGGGAATTTATGAATTTTTCACAAAATATTTCTTCGTTTTTAATTAATTGAATCATTCGCCGTTCTAAATGTTATAATAAATGTACAAAAAAGGCGAATATATAGTCTTATGTATATGTCTGAGTATATAATTCATTTCTCGTATTTCCACTTTGTGTAATTAACGAATAAAATTGGCAAGAAATATATTGCAAACAAAAAAAAATCTGATGTGACTAGCACATGACTTCCCGCCAATTCAATGTTTAAAATAACAATGTGCTTTCAGTAAAGCATCATTTCCGGTTTATCTTTTGTAAACAAAATATATTTTTTGTTCCAATAAATAGAAAAGTCTGTAGTATGAAATTTTATGTTTTGCCTCGAAAATCTGTTAAGAGTTCGAAATTAAGTACCACTTTCGGTTTATTATATATAGTTTCAAATTATATACAAGTTTTAAATACCAAATTTGAGAAGTTTGGGATCATATTTTAATATACTTTTTCAAGAAATAAGTTTAGAGTTTCCAATAAAGTACCATTTCCGGTTTATCAATTTTAGCCATAATCTAATATATTATTCCTCTTTATATAAGTCTTAAATACTAAAATTGAAAAGTTTTGGATTCTATTTTAATATAGTTCTTAAATAAAAACTATTATGGGCTTCAAGTAAAGTATTTCTTCTGATTCTCGAATAATACCAAAAATCTATTCAACTCTTTATGTGAATGCAGAGAGCTTAAATACGGAAAATTTTTTTTTTTGGAAATTTGACATAAAGGTTATCGTGGAAGAAAAAATCGTCACACATACACACACACACAGAGAGAGAGAGAGAGAGAGAGAGAGATATCATTGTAAAAATAGTAAAAACGTGTCGTGGTTATTCACTGAAAACTCACTATCAAATTTTTGGACTGAAAACATTATTTCTCATACCTACGGTATGGCAGGAGGTAATAAATACCTGCATGAAATACATTAAATCTAATACAGAATGCTAGAGTAATATATATTAGCGCCATAGAAGGCAAGAAGTAAGTAAAGACCATAATAAAATACTATTTTTTTCTCTTAATTACAGTTGTTAATGTGACCATATGCGCCTTCAACGTACATCAACATAATTACATAATGCGTTATTGTTGTTCGTACGTAGTTTATTTTGATATTAGATATAATATACAAAATTTAATTTATATGACATTATAATTCTCTACCCGTGATAGCAGAAGACGTGTAATTCATATTTACAAGATCTGTATTGACAAATTTAATTTTCCGGACATAAAATATGTAGGTATGTGCTATTTTACTTATGTCCTACTACTGTATAGACTCTTATTTTGCGTCAAAGTAAAAGTTACATATTTAAAAAATAAATCTTTATAAGTTTATATAAACATAAAACAAAACCTTCATTTATAAAATTACTTTCACAGATCATGGAAGAGTGATAAAGATGTGACCATTTTCAGGCAATAAAGAAAAAAATATTGACGCGATAGGTTATAAACAAAATATATAAAAGTTTCTTGTTGTACACAATGGAAATAAAAGTTTAATATTTCTTTTAAATTAAAAAAGATGAGGTTACTTCTGGAAAGTAATTAATTTTGCTTTGAATATATTTAATTGAAATGGGCATGTATTTACGGATTGTATACATCAAATGTGATGTAGAACTAGTTTGCCTCATCGTGGGTAACACTAAATGAACTAACAAAAGTTGGCGACCAGAAAATCATTGAGACAGTCTTGCGAAACATCACAATGTCTAAACACAATGGTAGTGTTGCAACAATTTTCCTTTTTAATTCCTGTGATTCAAGATGGAATAAACAAAACAGTATCAGTCCTTTCAAATGTAGCATCAAATTCAGTGACCCCATCCCGACAAGCGTCAATTCCAACTACGACGTCGCCCATCAAATTATTTTATTTTTAAATAATTTTTGAATACGTGTTTTATAACTTATACTCATTATCCTCTATTTTTTTTTATTTTTTTTTGACTACACATCTTCATATATTTAATAAAGAAGAGATATTTATATCATTTTTATATAGACCTTTCACTAATAGAGAACCTGATTTTTTTCCTCGTCGCCAATTTGTTATAACTGGAATTACTACTTTAGAATTGAATAAGATTAACAACTTTATATGCAATACTTTTATTGACACTAACTCATATATGTATAACAAAACTATTGACTTGTAATAATTTAAAATATATTGTGTAACTAGATTTGGAAGGATATAACATTAATCATGTAACTAGATTTTGTAAGAATATAACAATCTCCCACTCTTGTTATCAAACGTAGTCTCGCAAGTAGTTTGGAGGATGACGTATTCTTGATGATCGACGAATTCTCGATGGACGATGTTCTTGTGTTTCATTCTGTGGAATTGTACCTTCTGTAGCTTGGATATCAGGGATTGGATTATTTATTTGATCAAAGATTACAGCAGGTAGTTAAGAGTGTACTGTAGACATAAAAAGTGTTGAAAAATACTGAATAAGTTTTCTCAAATATGCAAAAAGCAGACATAACTGGAAAAATCGGTTTTGTATTTTTCGAAAGTATATACTTCCTAGCTCGAGAGCAGCGTTGAGATTATTGTAAATATTCTCTTCGTTTTTGAGATTTTGCATAAATAAAGAAGTAAAAATTATCATTTTCAGCCTCATTTTTTTACTAATAGGAGAATAATTTTATAAATAACCTTATCGCTGCCCTGTAGAGGATGGTTTGCTGAACCAATTTATATTAAAAAAATTGAATTATTTTATTAGTTATTGCACAATAAAGGAAAAGAAAATAGAATTTTTTTTTACCATCAGATATCGCTGGTAGTGGTACACAGCATTTTAGATGAACAAGCATCCCCCTTTCCCCTCGGCTCATGTTCTTGACTCAACACTCAGCATGAGTTGGGTTTTTGTCGGAAAAGGCAATATTAGTTAAACTAATCCCTTAACGGATTTTTTCGTCTTTTCATTGTCTTATACTAGATTCAATTATATAATCTTTCCAAAGTTTTAAACCAGTCCAGAGATTTTTATAATAATAATAATCAATATACCTTTTTATTTTATGCAAAATAGGCTTAAACTTAATTTCATTATTTTTATAAAAATTATTATTATAACTTTTATGTTGTTCATCTTTTAGGACGGCATCCATTTCCATATATAATGTCAAAATTAAATCCTAAATACCTAAGTTATTAAAAATCACAATAAACTTTTTATTTAACAAAACAAAATAATAATAGTAGTTTATATATCAAGGGAGTAAAGTTCGTCATTATTTGTCGAGAGCGAATATTGAATCCTGAGGGCGTAGCCCGAGGGATGCAATCGCTTGAGGCAAATAATGACACTTTACTCCCGTGTTATATACAATATTTTATATAGAAACGGAAAAATTTGTTATTTAGCTTACAAAAGAGACTAACAGCATGTGAAACTAGTAAAAATGAAGCAAATTCCTATAAACGAAAAATCTATTTATTTTTTTAATTTTTCACAAAAACAATAATATTTTTTTTTAAAATAATTATAATCGATAATATTCTACATATTTGTATGTTAATATCAATTAAGAATTGAACACTAAGAAAATAAAATTATTCCTAGGTGACACTGTCAATGGCCTTGAATCACTTTATTTCCCTAGGGAGTACTTGTCGTTTTTATTTCCCTTGGTAAATAATGAAGCACATTAATTAATGATTTTGATAAGAATAAAGTTAACTTTATTTACCGATTGTATATAAATTATTTTTATATACCAGGTGTCTACTTGAAATCTGTTATATAGGGAATGCAATATAATTGTTTTATGTCTCACTAAAGTATTATGCACTGTTTATTGCTAGGATACGGTGTATATAAACCTATCCATTATGCCCCGGTTGTCTTGGATATGTTTATATACACCGTACACGATCATCGTTAACACAAAAAAAATAAACGTTGATAATAAATAAAACAATTAATCAACATCCTTAGCAACGCCAAAATTTGAGCATTATTGTAATCAAAATTATTATCAATTAAAACTTGTTTCAGATATTCTAGTGAGACATAAAATCTTATATGCACCACGAGCGTTACTAGATGATAATGCCCATCGGACGACATCTATCCCTCGGGCCGGAGGCCCTCGGGCTAGATCCTCGTCGCCCTCCTGGCATTATGATCATAGTAACGCCCTTGGTACATAAAATACTATTAATTTTGCTGTAGTTAGTTACCTATTAATTTTAGACAAAAATGTGTCAAATAAATGTTGTAGATAATATTATTCTACACTTAAATCAATAATTAAATTTTATTTTTCACCTGTTAAAACCCGTAAAATAGAATCTGAAATTCTATACATGGTGCTCATTTGTAATGATAGCCATGAAATTGACATCAAATTACAAATAAATGCATAATGTTTTAACTGTCAGGAATAGTTGTTTGTGTATTGTGTATCAACATCAACGCTGTAAAAGTGATCTATTTCGGCCAAATCTGAAGTTTGTAGTCGAGGCGAAGGCCGAGGCCAGCAAATCAGATGAGACTAAAAAGGAAATTTTAAGCTAAGGTGCACACAAGATTTTTTATGCAACTATCACAAAATTATTAATTCTTATATAAAAATATATTTCATATCTAATTGATTCATGTCAGTTGTAGAGTGCCATACTGTCATCATGACAACTCACAAAACAATCTATGTACTTACTGTCAACATATATTACAACCTAAAAATGAATATAAAATGACTACAATAATTAATTTGTTGAGTAAGAAATTGAGCGATAGCAAGAGCAAAAACGATTTTGCCAATGCTCCGCTTAAAATTTATGAAGCTGCATGTAATACAACATTTATTAGCTATTTAAACAATTTTTTGACACTTCGGTTTGTAAAGTTAAATGCGGCTGTAAAATAAAAGCAGCCGTGCAGTAAATTTGGCACTAAAGTAGTCTTTGACAGATATCAAATAAAAAGTGATACTTTGTGGTTGCCAAAGGACACGTAAATCAACGACATAGTTACGTAATAGCTGCCTAAAAAAATCTGATGTGGACACCACACGACTTCCTTGTACGATTATTAAACTATACATATTTTTTTAAACTAAATTACAAAATATTATCACATTAATCTAACCCGGATCTTTTTAAAAAGAGTTTTGATTAAAACAAAGAAATATTTGATTACAATAATGAATATGACTAATTTCACAATAAAAATATAATATTTGTTGTTGTACGAATCATAAAATTGCACGTATTTAACGTAATTTGACATAAACATTTTTTAAATTTTTTTGTCCTAATCCATAGCAAGCTTTATTACAAAAACAAAAAAAGTATATAATTTTTAAATTTACATATCTCACTTATACAAAGGGCTAATTTAATAATACTTGATGTGCTAGACGCAGAAATTATAGGTCGTGCCAAATAGAAATGACCTGTCAATCATTTCTTGCGCATATACTGTGTACCACTATTTTTAGAGCGGAGTAGTCTCTCACTACCCATTTCATAATGATACATACACTTTTCCGTGCGCCGCTTACCTAAAAAGAATTCTAGGGACTGCCTACTAGTCACTCGTCTAAGTACTGTAACGACATAAATGCAAAACCGATGAAGACACAAGCGTTCAACTGACAATGGATGTAAACATTTTGTTGTGCCAGTGGCGTAGAAATAATTACGAAACAATAATATTTAGAATATGTAAATTAAGCTTAAAAACAAAAATATGTACAAAATACCGATAATATAAAGATTTTACAGTGTGTTCAATAAAAAACCTAACTCTGAGTAGGCTATGAACAGAGAAACGTATGTCTGATCATTATTCAATTCAAAAGTCGTTATCAAAATTGATCTTGAAATGTAATTTTAAGGAGAAAGTATAATGAAGAATGATACAGTGTATTGCCCTTCGTCGTTTTCTAATTTGTTTCCATTTCTAAAATAAGATTCAAGAAGAGAAGCTTTGATTTCTTTAGACAATATTTTTGACAATATCCGTGTCAAATTGATAATTAATTAAATATTTTTAAATTGACATACGTTTCTTTGTTCATAGTCTACTCCGAGTTAGGTGTTTTTTTGAACACACTGTATAATGGCATTACTATGTAATCGTTAGAGGATGCGGTCAGTGGCCTTAATTAGATTTTCGAAAAACCCTTGGTCATGGCCATGTTGGTATCTTGGGTTCAAGTGCGAATGGTTTTATATGATATAGCTTCATGCTTCATATGTATTATTCGGACGCCACTGAGACAAACCCGCTTAAGTACAATGCATGTGATTGGCCTTTTAAGTAAGAAGGGCGGAGAATGCGTAAATGCGTTTTACGCGCAGGTCATTTCTATTTGGCACGACCTATAATTCTCTAAAACTTTTATTTGAAGCATTTATTTCTAAAATCAAAATAAAATCATTTTATTCAAGAAAAACTGTTAACAACTTCAAGTAATGTACCACTTCCGGTTAGCCTATTTTAACCAAAATCTATTATGTTATTTCGATTGACATAAAAGTCTTGTATACCAAATTTGAAAAGTTTTAGATTATATTCTAAAACAGTTTTTCATTAAAATCTATTATAGGCTTCATGTAAAGTGCAACTTCTGGAAATTGTGTAATAACCAGAAAGGGAGGTGCACAACTAGATGTTATAGCAGTCCTAAATACAAAATTTCCACATTATGTTATTTCGATTGACATAAAAGTCTTGTATACCACATTTTAAAAGTTTTGGATTATATTTTAAAACAGTTTTTTTATTAAAATCTATTATAGGCTTCATGTAAAGTACCACTTCTGGAAATTGTGTGATAACCAGAAAGGGAGGTGCACAACTAGATGTTATAGGAGTCCTAAATACAAAATTTCAACTTTCTACGGCTTACCATTTTTGAGTTATGCGAGATACGTACGTACGTACAGACGTCACGACGAAATTAGTCAAAATGGATTCAGGGATGATCAAAATGGATTTTTTCGCTGAAATCTGAAAACCGAAATTTTTCGCGATTACAATACTCCCTTTACTTACGTACAAGGATGTAAAAAGATATTCAATTTTTATTCCATTCATACATATTGATGAAATCAATGAAGTTGAGCATTTTTCAAATGCGCTAAAAATGGGGGTTATATATATACCCGTTTCTGAAAATATATAAATTAGATTGTTCTTAGTGTTGATTGGTTCTTTGGATTTGGCTTCGGTTATAATACCGTGGATTGGTAATTTCAATTCCGTTATAAAATAGGTGAAAAAGAAATTAATTAAAATGTATAATTTGCACGTTATGTACAGTGGAAAAATTATTCACTTGTCATCTCTGTAATTAGATGTATATTATATGTATATTATATGTATATACTGAGATCGAAATCTGTTCAAAGTTGAATGAGTAATAATCTTATAATCTCCCTAATTCACTGAAACTCAAAACGATGCACAAAATATCTTCAGTTTTGTTGTACATCTAGAGCAGGGGTTCCCAAAGTGCGGCCCGCGGGCCAAATGCGGCCCGCAAAGCCTGTGAATTCGGCCCGCGATATTGATACGATATATTATATTCTTATTAAAAAATAAATAAGTAAATAGTAAAATAAATAATAAATATTACAAATAAGATACAATAAAATATTTTAATATTTTAAAAAAATTCTTACAGAACTTTAACCATAAGCGTTTGTATTAATAAAATATTGTAGTATGTCTAGTCTAGTTATTACACATTTGTACAGAAATATAATATAGTACCTAGTCTCAAATAGATACAGAACTGTTAATCATTTCTGGCGCATCTAATGCAACACACAATTTCAAGGAGTCCGTAACGAATTTATCGCTATAGTTATAGTTCTGTATTTACAATAAGAGTGATTTTACTTTCGTGTTAATAAATTGTGTGAATTTATAATAATTGTTGTTACAGTTAAAGATTTATAATATTCTATAATAAGATGGATTTCAGTTATTTTTTTGTTTTAATAAATATATAATTAAAGATTTATATTTATATTAAATTTAGTATATTAATAAAAAAGAAATAATAAAAAAAAAATTGTTAAATATATTTAAAACAAAAAAAATCGTGATTTTATTCCGTTTTTTTGGCCCGCCAAAAAATTCGGTAATATTAAATTGGCCCGCTTAAGAAAAACTTTGGGAACCCCTGATCTAGAGTAAGGAAACGTTACGGTCCAGCCTACTTCTTACTTCCCCCTTTACACTTGCAAAACCGTAGATGGTTAGGGATTGATGTAGTACAGCCTTAACATTTTTGATTTAGGTGAGAAATTTCATCTTGTTCTAATTCTTGGTCCTGTGGCAGTTGTTCCAGTGCGAATGTGACTTTCTTTTCTTTAGGCACCTTAGTTATACAAATTTGATCAATATGCATTTTTAATTCGCAGCCATCATCCAGTTTAACATGAAAATGTAATTGACCCATCTTTTATTTCAAAACTTTCTGTTTCTATCGTAAAATCTACTTGAACTCTTTCTCCTACAATTAAATTTCGAGTTCGTGGATAATTTTGTAAATTCTTTTGGTGTGTTAATGGTTTAGTAGCGTCAAGTTTTGTTTTTATTAGCATAGTTATAATTCTGCTAGTGATTTGCCGCAAACGAGAGGTTTAGCACGGTATTTTAAAAGAATGTCTTACACTTTACGGTTTATTAAAAATGGTTCATTTAATATAGCTTTGAATCGATTTTTTTGTGTCTGCACATTTTTTTACGCAAAATCGTTAGTCACTGGATGTCATATTTCTTACAAAAATATTTAAATTGTTCACTTACAAAAAGTTTGGCGTTATCTGATACGATCACATCTGGGTATTAATGAAAATTTCTCTAAAGAGATCAATTGATTTACCAGATGTTGGAGCTACTCGAACTATTTTAACTTCAATCCATTTAGATTTCGCATCGATAAATAGAAATAAGTAATAGCCTTGAAATGGTCCGGCGTAATCAATATGAATTCGACTCCGGTTTTTTTTCTGGCGAATCCCAATTGTGAATCGGTGCTTATGTCGGGGAAAATCAAATATCTGCACACGCTTGACATGATTTTACTAATGTCTCGATATTGTTATCGATATTTTTCCAATAGAGCAGTACCTTCTGGCTAGCTGCTACATTTTAGTGATTCCTATATACGTACTGTGCAGTTCAACCTAATGGTTGAATTTTGAATGACTACTCTTTGGCCTTTGAATAATATATCATCTCCTAACTAAAACTAATACAATTACCCCTTAACCTTAAAATAATAAAATAAGTTATATACTTATTTCCAGAACTAAGTTCTCATTAGTAGTACAAATTTAAGCGGAGTAGCTAAGATTACTAAAAATGTAAACCATGCCAGAGGTCCTAACAACTCTGAAAGAACAAGGGAGAGAACTGGGATTATATAGGGATGGGAGTCACAGGTGAATGAATACCAATTATAAACTAAGATTTAGAGTCCAATGATATTTAAGATTTTAAAAAGTCCTATAAAATTTAAGTTTATATTAAATCGAATAGTTTAGATTTTGGTATGGGACTGAGATCTGCGTTCATCAAATTATTTTTCAATTAAATTATTATTAAGCTCTCGTATGCATCTAAATATCTATCATTATTAATATGTTTTAAAAGTTTAATTTTATAATTGTTAATTTTGTGATTATTAATGAAAATATGTTGAGCTACGCTAGATTTTTCGGGATTACCGCTTTTTAGATGATAAAATTGTTCTTTAAACCGAGTGACAATTTATCTTTTAGTTTGCCCGATGTAAACTTATTAAAATCATTACAGCTAATTTTATAAATACCGGATTTTTTGTTAGTATCTATTTTATCTTTAGGATTACTTAATAAAGATTTAATGGTATTACTTGATTTGTAAGTTACGGTTAAATTTTGATTTCGAAAAATTTTGTTTAAATTTTTAGAAGCGTTATCATACGGTAGAGTTATGTATTTATTGTTATTTTTAATATTAGATGGTGTCAATGTTGTAAAATTAGAAACGGATTGGCGATGTTTAAACTTATGAACTAATTTATCCATAGTTTTAACCGGGAAACCGTTATACTTAGCTATTTCTTTAATATAGTTTAGTTCAATATTAAATCGTTTTTTTGTTTAAAGGAAACTTTGTTAATCTGTTTATTAAAAAATTTAACGATGCTAATTTATGTTGCCAGAAATGATTGGAGTCTGCAGTTATAAATCTATTAGTGTTAGTGGATTTTCCGTAAATATCAAACTCTATTTTTGTTTCGCATAACCAGTACGTCCAGAAATGGTAGTTGTTTATTGGTTTCTTTTTCTATAGTAAATTTAATTGACGGGAAAACTGAATTTAAACTGTCTACAAACATTTTCATATCGCATACTATACTAACAGTAAAAAATGTAAATGCTGTGTAGTGCCCCGGTATAGGAGATAGTAATCTCCTCTTCAGGGTGATGTGTTTGAGTCAGTGTAATTGTTTGTTTAGTGTAATGATAGTTGAGAATTAGACAGAGTCTTGTATTTTCGGTTATTGACGCATTCGAGCTTTCACTTAGTGAACAGAGATGGCTCTCTGCCCGAGTGGTGAAGTAGCGCTCTATAGCAACTAACCGTGTTGGAAGTATGTGTACCTACCGACAGAGCGAAACCGGAGTACCCGAAAAATCCTCCTACCTAGTGGTATTCATAGCATATAAAGTGTGGAACGATGGGGAATCGATCCGACGACCTTAGTGATGCCGGTCGAGCAGCATAGCCACAAGATCAACACGTCGGGTTACTAACAGTATATCATATAAGCAGCCTAATAGTAAATATAAAAGTCAAATTTATATTATCTTGTAGTTAAAAATTTAAATTAAAAATACATGTTCAAGACGGTTGTCACATAAAAATCTGGTTATGACATATTCGGCCCTGGTTATCTCTCAAGATGGACGCTAGATGGCATTACTTCGCATGTGTCTGTTTACAGGTTATAAGTGAAAAATAGCAGGAACACAGCTGAGAGCTGTTTGTATGTCAGTTGCATTTTACATGATTAAAGCTTAAATAATGTTTCAATCTGTGTTTTAGTTATTACAGTTTATTCAATTATTAATATAGTATTCTATAAGTGAAATATAGATAAATATTTGAAGACCAGTAAGGATTCGATGTGGAAGTAACTGCTACGTCAGCAAAAAAACAATGACTACATTGGAAGAAAACGTTCGAGAACTTACAATCAGCAAATATAATTCAATATAGAGGCGAATCAAAAATATACATGGATGTATTAACCATTTTTTTCAGATGTATTTGTACAACCAAGTACAAAGCAATATTTAATTATTTTGCACTTAAATAAACTACAATTTTATATTTACGTAAAGTTTAAAGACTGGCAAAGTGGGGAAAAATGTCGAATAAGTGAATCGTGGAATGTACATAGATTCAAAATAAAATAAAAAGATAAATAGTCAGTAAACTGACTCTTTAAATGAGATGGTAATATGATATTTATGTTAAGCGCTCCAATTATATTTTGTCACTTTCTGCGCCATAGAAACATGGTAAAATTATCTCTTTTGAAGGTGTTTAATATTTAATTAGTTTTTTTTTTTCGCAGTAAATGATAGAAAAAATAAAAAATATGTCATCTTCGAATGTAGCAAATATAAAACCAATTATCATCGGATTCATTACAATATTTTCAGTTACAAGAATGTAAAATTTAGTGCTGAAATAAATATATGTAATAAAATTAATTGTAAATATTTCGTGAGATTTAACCAATTCTATATCAATGCATTAACTTTAAAAGTGATCTTTGGATTAGTTACTACTGTGTGATCTATTAAAATGTCAATATTCCCAAATTTGTTTCTAGTAGGTATCATAATTTCCATTGGTAAAACAAAATCATTACCAGTAAAAATTAAATTTTACTTGCCTATAGGAAACATTACTTGCCCTGATAAATATGTTACAGCACATTATGTCGGAATTAAATTTGATTACTCCTAAATTACTTCACTCTTGGTAGGTATCTAATTATTCTACAGCTAAACTTCCAGTTACAATAGCTGAAACAACAAGAATTGAATGAACTAAATTCCCAGTTAAATAAACTAATAAAATAGCAAAACTTGAATTATAGTTCTCTTTCATGTTCGATTTTATTTATCCAGCTTATTACTTATCGAAATGGTATCATATCACAGCCTTTTGTCTTATAATTTGACGAGAGTTCACGGTCTAGACGCTTCTTCGTAAAATCTCTTCAAACTGCTCCGTATATGTAGCACTTTCACTATCACCATCACAAACATTAGAATTACATCACTGTATCTAAATGTTTTCGACATTTTATTTTAATAGAGTTAAACCGAATTCTTTATCCCACTTCTGAAATGTTAGGTTCGGGAAATTAAGGATTCACAAAAAAAACAATAATGCACCATATAATGCTTTATTTGAAATTCCAATCTTTCACCAGTCAATTCAACAACGAACTAACCCCCGTTATTATTCCTAAATTGCTTTTATATTATTCAAGTGATATAACACCTCACTAATAACATATTAACTTAATTATTGCTAAACGATTATGTACCTACACAAAATATGAACTAACAATATATAATACGTTTATAAATCTTTTGTTGAAACAATACGACAAGAATGTCCCCTATGGTATAAAGTTTTCCCGAAATTAAAAAAGCGTGGAATGGTGTGGAGTGAAATTTAGCGGGTGAGAAGCCGTGATGTTAGCTGGCGATGCACACAGCGCACGTAATCCTGCAACGCTGTTCCTGCTCCTACTCCTGCTGGCCACTCGACTCCACTCTGCCGCTAAGCGAGCGGAACAAACTAAAGAAGCCAATCGCACAAGCACTCCGGGGAATATTACTTCACCAGCCCTTTTCGCTTCGATGCATTCGCCAAATACTAAATATAGATGAAACTACTACTAGTAGTAGTAGTTTCACCGCTAGATAACATTGCGATTCTGAGCAGACGACATTATATTATTTAGTATAACACAGATCCATAAATAATAACAAAGTTACATAATTTTTTGGTTTCCTTGAAAGTATTTTTGGTCAATAACTTTTTTAATCATAAAAAAATTGATGTAGCAAACACAATGGTCCCCAACTCCCAACGTTTTGAATGTGTATGATTGAATATTTTAGTTTATATGTGTTAGTTACAGTTAAGTTGAACAAGGTGGAGGAAAAATCTTCAATAATCTATTCAATTTTAGCTACATTTACACAGTAAAGTTGTTTTGATCACATTAAACCTTTTTATATAAGTATAGATAGTCACTTACCTACCTTATTTCCGCTACTAGTAGCGGTTGCACATAAAAAGTTTATTTTTTTGTTTTATATGGCTTATGCAATAGGTACAAGACTTATAAGGAGTGCGTGTTATAGAATAAGACTTCAGATTTTCAATATTATAATATTAAATTGAAAATAAAATAAATTCTAAAACATAAAAATATAGCAAAATGTGTCATGTACGCATCGGATATGACGACGGTTTTGGTGGTCTGCACGCAATATTATATACGATATAGATATGTCGTCGTTACTGAAATCTGAGAATAGAAATAGATTAGCAAACCCAGAAATTAGTAATAAACCGTAATGATATATGCGAGTAAATATGTAGAAGTGTATTAATATACATAAAAAATGTTATTTTAAATTTTAAAACTAATTCCAACCGAAAAGATATATTTTTGAAATAAATGTAAAAAAATTACATCGCTACATGAAGTAACAATTTGTTGTAAGCTTGATAAAACTTGAAAGATTGGTATAAATATCGGGAATACAATCTTAAAATGATAACCGCCATAAATCAAAATGTAAACAATCTAACTAGTTTCAGGAGTACTACTTACGGTTGAATAATCTTGTTACAAATATATTAGGTGAATTTATTTCATTAGATTAGTGAATGGCAATAGAAATGTATATTAGATAACAGTAATATTGTTACGCCACAAATTATGGTAGTTAATTAATTTGTATACGATACTAATACACCATTCATATAGTTTGGAAATAGTAATTTGAAACTTAGTTGCAGGGAATACCAGTATTATCTTTTCAAATACTTTATTCTACCGATTCACCTTTACACAGTACCTCTAACAAACAATGAATGATCCCCACTTACATCAATACATCACTTAAATAACATTATAGTATTACACAATACAAGAACAACTAATTATTCGTTATTAAATTAACTAACATTCGGCCAGACTGACATCGTTCGTCCCCGGGCGCTCCATATAATTCTTCTTCTCTATCCCTACAAAAATCCTGAAACATACTAAATATTAGCACAGCTTACTCCCTAATCACTTTCATTGTTAATCGCTGTCCAATATAATAGACCTGGCCAAGTCCATCATACGAATATACATTAACAATAAATAGTTTCTTAATATAGACATTCCGGAGTGATCAGCTTCGGAATCGTATAGCGTCATTAAAGATTATCGTTTTCATAACTCACTTATTGAGCTGGACCATACTATCCACTCATTACACCGTTTGCCTAGCTGGACCATAATGTTCACTGGTCTACCTTTTGCCAAGCTGACCCATACTGTTCACTGGTCTACCTTTATATTACCTAACATTCGGTCTTTTAGTTACATTGACTACATGTTGCTGTGAACGGTTTCAGATGTTCAACACATACCACTCCTTCGTATGGCACTTGAGTTCTATCAGAATACTGTTCGTCCCTTATTTTGTATCTATCATTTCCCAATACTTCGACTATACGGAAAGGCTCTTTGTACTTTTCCCACAGTTTTTTTACTTAGACCTTCCCCCTCCGGAATGACTAGAAATTTTGCTTAAAACTTCATCACCGACTTTGAATATAGGAGCTTTCCAACGTTTCTTGTTAAAATACAGATTTTGTCTTTCTCTATTATCTTTTAGTCTTTGTTGGACGTCTGCACGTAATTTTGTTACATCGACGAGTTTTTCGTCTTCTGATTCGGGTGCCACTCGATCACCATCAATAATTAACGGGTAACCGAACATAATTTCGGCTGGACTGGTCTTAGTTGTTTTGTCTATAGTACTATTGATACCTTTCTGGATAGCGTCCATATTGGTATCCACTCATCCTCTGGTACATGGGTCCCCATGGTTGCCATTGCATCTAACACTATGCGGTTGGCTCTTTCCACTTGACCATTCGCACGGGGCATACCCTTAACTTGAAAAGATCGCTATTACTACCAAATCCGAATAATTCGGATCCTGGTCTAATAGGACAGCGATTCCTTTATTGATGGCTTCTTGGACTAGGTCCACCTCGCCGTTGCGGAGTGTAATTGCTGAACTTCCTGTTGTATCCTTTTGATACCTACGACTACGTGACTGACTTCTTTGTCGCCGCTTCCGTGGACGCGAAGCGAAAACGAACGTGATTTTGATTTTTTATGTTTTCTTTTCCGGCTGGATGACCGATTGTCTTCTCGTGACGAAGGCATTGGCACAATCCCACTTCTGATGTTATCTTTTCAAATACTTTATTCTACCGATTTACCTTTACACAGCACCTCTAACAAACAATGAATGGTCCCCAATACACCAATACATCACTTAAATAACATTATAGTATTACACAATACAAGAACAACTAATTATTCGTTATTAAATTAACTAACACCAGGAATTTTTACTTGCGTTGCCGGCTTTGATGCTTAGCTAACGACATTAGTAGATTACGGATCCTATAGATAGTTTTATGCTTGTTAGATGGCACAGTAGTCCGAAATTTAAAAATTATATTTATTCAAAGTAATTTGTGTTATGTATTACCTAATTAATTAAATTTATTTTAGACGAGAAATGTCAAGAAATTGTGAAGAGCAGAGTAAAACATGAAATATTGTAGAAAATAATATTGTTTCATTTACGATTCTGCTTTCTGAGTGTGTTTTTTCGATATTTGACTTTGACATTGGCATTGCATATTTTGGCTTGATTTTGGTACTCGATTTTGGTTTTTATTTCAGATTTCCTTGGATAAGCCTGATTATTTGACTCTGCTATGAACTTGGACTTGTGATTTTGGACACACGTACTCATGCTTTTTTGGATCTCATACAACTAATTGCTGATCGCTACACAAAATCGTTGAAATATAAACAACGAAATTAAACAGCAGGTAAGTAATTTTCAATGTAATGTGTTGGAACTCCTAAATAATACAATAAAAAAATGTAGGACATCTTCACCAACTGAATCCCAATGTCATCACCTCAGGCTCTGCTCTTCCTCTTTCTGCGACCAATTCTATGTGGTATGTTTCCTCCGAACTGACTCCAGAATTCATCATACGAGATAGGACTCAATTTATCTTTATACGTGTATTCCATACTGTTTCTTGAATTCATCATCTCTTTGTGCGTTTACCGCGATCTGCGACCAATTTCTCCCTATAACAGCGCTATAAAATATTTAGGAGTTTACTTAGACAAAGGACTCATCTGGTGACATCATATAACAACAAAACTCAAACAATGCTACCAAAGATTAGGAATGCTATACCCAATAATAAACAATAAATCTCCGCTAAATATCGAATGCGGCCTATTAATCTATAAATTCATATTAACCCTTAACTGGTACAGTGGGGTCACCGATGACCCCAATAGTTTTGAATCTTGTCGTTTCGTGTTAAAATTTGAAACTAAAGGCTTGATCTGTTCAGTAGCTTCAGTAATCGTTCGAGTCGACGTAGTGACGGACGCACCTGTGCACGAACTAGTTTACGAAATAATAACAATTAGGGTCTTCATTGACCCCACTGTACCAGTTACGTTTTTTTTATATAAAATATGGCTCGGCGTTATTTAACTGATATGCGATATGCGATGTGCGATATTTTAATGAATGAAAATGATGTTGACGACAAACCACAATCTATTGAGGGAATAAATGAGAGTGATTCCGACATATCTAATACAAAAATCGAACATAATTTACATGACACGGAATCAGAAACTGTAGTTAATGACAGTAGTGAGGAAGAGGAAGACACGGATACTTCAAACCAGAGTTTATTTCAAAGATACCTATATGGCAAAATTAGATTCAAATGGGCAACCCAATCACCAAAATATAAACAAGTAAGAACTCCTGCGCATAACTTGATACCTTGAGGAGCTAATGTAACTAATAAAATGAAGAGAAGAGAATTTAATATTTGTCTAGGACAGAATTTGATCTTTCCACACATGAGAGAATGCTTAGAAGACCCAACAATACGTAGAGAATTACTTTCCATTACTGGCAGAATTTTGAATGTTCCAGAAAATTCGCCAAGGGAAAATAATGAAGGGAAAAAGAAGCAACTTTGTGTCCCTTGTCCACGAAAAAAAGATCGAAAATATTCTACTAAATGTATACAATGTCTTAAATAAATATGTGAAGCTCATTCACGGCAGTCATTGATATGTAGAAATTGCGAAGAGGTGTAAATATAAGTCAAAAACCATCCTTGTTATTTTTTTTTCAGTTTCTCTAAAATATAAATTTTGTATTCTAAGTGATGCTTTTAGGTCTACTTTAAAGTATTTTTTCCCGACCGCCATCTAAAAAACATTTTTGGCGATTTTTGCCCCAATAACCAAAAGACTGCATCAAATGAACACTTATTTTTCTTCAACACATATTGTTTGAGTAGTAATATTGTTTCCTTTATTTTTTGTGTTTATTGTGTTGAAATATAAATAAATAAAGATAATATATCAACTTTTTTAAGAAGACGCCTTTTTTACCTATGTTTTGCACTGGGGTCTCTGAAGACCCCACTATACCTGTTACGTTACAGGAAATCACTGTACCAGTTAAGGATTAAGACCAATTATCACATACGGTTGCAACTTATGGTATCACGCAAGTAAAACTTAACATCAACAATAACAAGTCATGCAAAATAAAATACTGCGAATCATGAGTAAATCTCCATGATTTGCACGAAACAATCAAATTTATTCTGAACTCGGTATCATGCCTGTCACAGAATTTACAAAAAAAAAACTAACAAAAAATATCTAACCAAAATTCACTTGTGTCCAGGAGCAGAATACTATAAACTAGGCCAAAAAATCTATATTAACAAGATTTAAAAATCTTTTGTGGCCAGCACAATACCTCTCGCCATTTTCATTTTATGTTGCATAGAGAGCGAGCAGTTTTGTGACTTTGTTGGCCTTGGCAAGCAGGTATGGGGCCTGTGTCAGAATAACAGCTAGTAATAATGTACATAGGTGTCAAGTATCATAATTTTTCATTCAAAACATCATTATTTTCCATTTCATTGCGGATTATTTTCCTCGACAAGTATATTCCATACTATTGATAACAAATAAACATCAGAATATTTTGAAATTTTGAATGAAAAATTATGACATGTGAAAATTATGACATTTATATAAATAACTACTAGCCGTCATTCTGACACGGATCCTCATATCTGCTTGTCAAGGCCAACAAGGTACATGACTGCTCGCGCCCTACAAGTAACGAATTTTACATTTCTGGTTCACACAAATAATTGAAATTTTATCTCTTCTTTCGTTTCATGAGGAATTTTGTCCTACGCATCTAATATGTTCAAATTCTTCAAATGCATTAACGGTATTAGCGGTATTTCTTAAGGATATATGTAATATTAACATACCTATAATTTTAAATACATATTTAATTAATAACACAATAAGATATATTAAATTTACTCGTATCTCCGAGAAAAATCTTCCAGTAATGTTACATTTAAATATCTCATCTGGTTTCCATGGAGTTGTTTAGGTAATGAGATTTATTACAAAACATTATTCCATATTATTATATCCTATATCTCCAAACCTATAGGAGATATAATAAAAAAATTAAATGTGTCAGAATGAGAATTCTATTTTCTTTATTATTTGTAGAAGTTTATAATTTTTTTTTTGAAAAAACTACCACTTCCGGTTTTCCAATTATTACCGGAACATATTCAACTTTTCTCAATACTGTTAGGTTGGGGAATCCGTAGTTACACAGGTCTTTAGTCTTATACAATTTGAGAAATAGTACCTACAACGTCCTCACACACACACACATACACACAAACACACACATCCACACACACACGCACACACACACATCCACACACACACGCACACACACACAGAAACCATCATAAAAATGTTATAATCGGATTCTAGGCACTTTAAAACGTGCTTATTCACTAAAATCTGGATATGCGATTTTTAGCATGAATCCAATACGTCTCTTAGCGAGAGGTAAAAAACGACTACCTCAAGATATCCTAACTAACGAAGAAGAATGATACAAAACACAAAATGAATAAAATAATAATAAACTCAAGCATGTAAATAAATTGTTATCCATATAAAATATAAAATAATGCAAATGTTAAATAATACCTTAAAAACAGTACCATGTATAGTAACTTAGTGTATTGAGCTGGTAAAATATAAATGTAAAAAAAACCGACCAATTTATATTGTTTTTACCTTCCGTCACCTTTAAGTATGGAAGGTATTGTCTGTTCAAAAAATTCAATGATGAGTTTTTAGTGAATAAGTACGTTTTAGGGTCCCTACAATCTGATTTTACCTTTTTTACAATGATGTCTGCATGTATGTATGTATGTATGTATGTGTGTATGTATGTATGTATGTACGTATGTATGTATGTATGTATGTATGTATGTATGTATGTATGTATGTATGTATGTATGTATGTGTGTGTGTGTGTATGTGTGTTTGTGTGTGTGTGTGTGTGTGTGTGTGTGTGTGTGTGTGTGTGTGTGACGAAAGTTTCGGATCGCATAACTTCAATGCGAGCAAATCAAGCAAATGCTAGGCTAGCAAAGTCGTTCAACAAATTTTAATTCCGATTGCTTGTTTTCGATACGGTAAGGAATGAAAGAATAACGGAAATAACTATAGTATTAGAAGTTTCTAGAAAGATACAAGAGAGACGATTATATTGATTTCAACATGTCACGAGAAGCGATAAAAAATATATTGGAAGAAGAATGAATTGCTTAGTTATTTGAGAAACAGAGGAAGACCACAGATAAGATGGAAGGACAGGATTACGAAAGACTTGAAAGAAAAGGAACTGAATAAGAACTACACGCAAAACAGAAATGAGTGGAAGAAGAAAATAAAAAATAGCGGCCCGTAACGAATGGTAAAAGCTAAAGAAGAAGAAGAAGAAGATGTCAGTGTCAAGTGCAATTTGCATAGTTTGTTTATGAAATAATTTTACTGGAAATTTAGAATCTTGCAAGAAAATTTATGTATGGAATTTATACATAATACACAGGATTGGCGGAAGGTATTGTGCTGGCCACGTCAGATTTTTTTGTGGGTTTATTTGGCCTTGTGTCCCCTAGGTCACTATAGCCACTGTCATAAATTTATATTGGTGCAACTGAAGTTCTCCCCGAGTAAGTTCGTTTGCTCATAGTTGTGTCACTATTAGGAAGTAATTCTAACAATATGAAAAATCGTAAAAATACTCATCCTTAAACCCCCGTAAACATGTATTGCAGTATTTGTATAGCAGATAAACAAACAATGTACCATGTTTTTATACGTTTAATATGATGGTGAAGTATCATCACACTATAATGATCGAACTTCTACCATATCAGGAAGAGAAGAAAATAGTTTCTACTTAAACGTTACAGAAAATTATTCGATAATATTAATTTGAAAAAAAATATTTCACATTAACTTTTGTAAAAGAAAATAATTATAGAGCAATATTTGTAGAAAGAAAAGAAATATAAATGTCTATAATTATGTCTATATGCTTAAAATTATTTAGTGTTATGTATATTGAGTAAAACAGTGGTTAACAATGAATCAAATTACCGGCTGTGTCAACAACTAACACATATTAATCATTAAATGAAAAAATTTTTTTTCATGTTCACTTATTTTCATATTTATAAGAATATTGAACATTCATTCAATAATATTTAGTATACTGTTTAATATTACAAAATTGTATAGATATTTCATATGTTTTGTAAATTCCTTGATAATCTACCTATAATCATAGTTTAATTTTCTTTTTAAATTAAATATCCTACACTATTTCTAGCTCTAACATCCACTTAATATAAATTCAGTTAATTCTATTATTTATTTTGTGAATAATATTTTACTATTTTGGACGGCTCAAATTTCCTAAAATGCAAATAACAATTGAAATAAATTTAAATATCTACAATAAATCTTACGGTGTAGAAACTATCAATACAATATTATAAGTGTTATTAATAATACAATTTTATTATTTTTCTCCCGACGTTTCTCTCGTTGATTTTTTTCTTTTTTTTTCTGAACCAGATTTAGTCACTTGATTATTTAATATTAATTTTTAACACTACCAATTTTCGTACTGCACATTGCAAAATAAATTCGAATTATTCATTTGAGGCACGTTGAATTAATAAATACATATATGATAATTTTTCAATTGGTAATGAAATTAAAATTTATCAAAAATAATTATAAAATTTATAAAACATTGTAAATATAAACTCAAAAAATATTAATGTAACATACTGTAACTGGGCTGTGATAAGTGCATTATTATTTTTTTGCTAAATTTACAAATTCTATATTTCTTACATATATTTTTCATATTTATTTCCATTTTTTTTCAGGTGGTGCTGGCACTTTCGGCGCTAAATTAAACGTCCTTTCCCGCTAAAGTCATTCATAATTTGCATCTCGTACCAATAACTGGGATAGCAAATTCAAGCTAAGTATGCACATGAATATGGTGCTAATGTAGATATTAGCAATATCCAAACACCGGGACGACCCAATTCTGATGCTACCACATTGTTAAATAGAAAAGCTGAACTAGGTTTGAATAGAAAGACAGGGGCCTGAGGCACTCTGACAGGTAAAATACCGATAAAACAAAAATATATCATGGCCATTACATTTGAAGATACTTTAAAAAAAATAATTTAGAACTGTATTTTTTCTATAATAATGCCAATTTTTAAATAAATTAAAAATACATGTTTCATTCCTTTTTCCTCAGAAAATCATAAAATAAATAAATAAATATTTCATCACGGCATATTACCCATTGCTGGGTGTGCCAATCTGCTTCGTACACAGATATCGGTAATGATGGAATATTTGTACCGTGTGGGCGCTTACCAGGAGTCACCTCACGGGCACTCATTGCTGGCGTGGAGAGTGCGCCACAGGGGTCAATTTTGTGCCATTAAAATGCGATGTAATTTTTTAAAAATGCACTTAATCAAAATTTGTAATTTTTAGTATCCATTTTTACCTCTCGCTAAGAGAGGTATTGCATTCATGCTAAAAATCGCATATCCAGATTTTATTGAATAAGCACGTTTTAAGGTCCCTACAATCCGATTTTAACATTTTTACGATGATGTCTGTGTGTGTGTGTGTGTGTGTGTGTGTGTGTGTGTGTGTGTGTGTGTGTGTGTGGATGTGTGTGTGTGTGTGTGTGTGGGATGTTGGAAGGACGGTTACTCAAAAACTATAAGACTTAAAATTTGTTTAACAACGTATTTCCCAATCGGACATTCATGGGAAGATCTGAAAAGATTTTGGTAATAATTGGACAACCGGAAGTAGAAGATTCTTGAAAAAAAATCTTCTAAATATTATTTTTTGAAAATTTTTCGTGGTAATATTAAAGAAAATTAAATTCTCTATCTGATACATTTAAATATTTTATTATATATTCCATAGATTTAGAGATAAAAGAAGTATAATATATAAAATAATCTGTTGTAATAAATTTGACAGCCGAAAGAATGCCATGAAAAATAGTTGATAATTTAAATTATTTGTAACTGACAGATAAATGTCAGTGTCAGAAATAATGAGTAATGAAAGAAAAATGTACTTGGAGAATCCCTTAGTTCTTGATCTGTGACTATTATGGAGATGACAAGTCTAGGTTGAAGGACTTAAATTTGTTTCAAACATTATGGGACAATGTACACCAGTACTATAGACTAGAGTAACTTTGAATTGCGAAAAAGCTATCAAATTCTTCTCAAGTAAGTTGTAAATATTGACAAAATTACACATCGATATAAGAATAATCGGAGTGCAATCTATCCGTCACTTTATTAAAGGGAATTAGTGTTATTTAGATATAACATGTATGAAAAAATAAAATGTAAAAGAAGATATGTAAGAATAGATGCACACTCCATATATACATTTTAGACCGCCCAAAATTAATGTTTTTACTAGAAGAATATGAAGAGAAAGTAAACAACGTTGTTCGAATTGAAAACTGCAGTTACCAGCCTAATATTTATATATGGTAAACTCTACTTTGTAATTTATTGTAACATAATTTATGGTAAAATATCTTCATGTTGAGACATGCTATTATTGAATAATAAAGAAGTTTATACGTCATAGATTTATATGAATATATTATTTGTATTTATAAAAATAATCTTTGCTTTATGCATACAGCCAGGTAAAATATACGGCGAGAGGTTATGTGCTGGCCACATCAGATTTTTTTATTATGAATATTTAATAATTATATTCTCGTAATTTATGAATATCTCTGTGCCTAATTGCAATTTATTTTTAAAATATGTTTATTGGAATATGGAAATGAATATTAATACGACACAACAATATATCGAAACATCGATACGTATCGATATTTTATTCGCATCAAATATCGTTATTCCAATAATGATATTGGACCGCTTTAGTAATAATTCTTCCGGAACTTTATGATTTTCCAAATCCATGTGGATTATTTTCCTCGACAAGTATACTCCATACTATGGATGCCAAATATAAATATACATCAGAATAATTTGAAATTTTGAATTAAAAGTTATGACATATGACAATTGTGACATCTATGTAAAAAGTACTAGCCGTCATTCTCACACGGATCCTCATATCTGTTTGCTACGGCCAACAAAGTCACATGACTGCTCGCGCCCTATAAGTAACGAATTTAACAGTTCTTGTACACACGAATAATTGAAACTGTATCTCTTCTTTCGTTCTATGAGAATTTTTGTCCCACTATTCTAATATGTTCAAAATTCTTCAAAATCATTGACGGTATTAGCGGTATATTTTAAGAATATATGTAATATTAAAATACCTATAATTTAAATACATATTTAATTAATAATACAATAATATATATTAAATGACATATGGAGAAATACTATACAACTCTGATACACAAAGCATCCAAATTTCCTCCTATAATTCTTGGTATAAATCTTACAATACCACCCTGAACTACCTTGAATAGAACGTTCCTTACCACATCCTTAAAATCTCAAGTCTACTACGCACAAGAAACACAAAGGTAGTACATATATACCAAGATGGGGTTTGTCATAAATTTAGCATTGAAGAAACATGTTCCATATGCAATTTACACAAACAGAACGACCTAGATCATTTCCTACTCCACTGTCCCATATTCTCTCCCATCCGAAATGTTTATCTTTCAAGGTACTGCTCCATCCCTCCTCTGGGGATTATATCGCTACTGGCAGAGCTGACGAAGGACAAGATGTACTCCATCTACAACTTCGTCACCAATTCGTTGAAGTTACGCGCTTTTGCTATGAACTTATAATTAAAATACTTATGTATAAAAACTTATAAAACTAAATTGCTATAAAATTAATACTCTATATATTTCTGTTGTCAATCTTTGTAATGGAGGTTTTTCTCTTTAACAAATAAACTTATTATTATTATTATATTAAATGTACTCGTACCTCCCAGAAAAATCTTCCAGTAATGTTATTAAAACTGCTGATTTTTAACACTGACATTTTGCATTTATCTGTCAATTATAAACATTTAAATATCTCAACTGTGTTTTGGGCGACGAGATTTATTACAGATTATTCTATATTATATCCTATATCTCCATACCTATACGAGATATAATAAAAAAAATTAATGTGTCTGATTGAGAATTTAATTATCTCTATTATTTGTAGTAACAAATTTTCAAAAAATAAGACAGAATTTTTTTTAGAAACTACCACTTCCGGTTGTCTAATTGTTACCAGAACCTGTTCAACTCTTCCCATTACTGTTAGATTGAGAAATCCGTAGTTACACAGATCTTTAGTCATATAGAATTTTAGAAATCGTACCTCCAACGACCTCTCACACACACATACACACACAGACATCATCGTAAAAATGTTATAATCGGAATCTAGGGACCTTAAAACCTGCTTATTCAATAAAATTTGGATATGAGATTTTTATCATGAATCCAATACCTCTATTAGCGAGAGGTAAAAAGGATTTGACAGGAAGTAATGTGATACCCTCATTAGAATGAATTTAAATTTAAAAAATCTAAATATAAGAATAGATATAAGTAGAATTTTTGGTGTAGAATGTAGGTATACAAGAAATGTTAAATACATTAACGCGCGAGCAGTCATGTGACTTTGTTGACCTTGACAAGCAGATATGGGGGCCCATGTCAAAATGATAGCTAGTAATTATGTATATAGATGTCAAATATCATAATTTCTCATTCTAAATTTAGTGATTTTCCAATTCCATGTGGTTTATTTTCCTCGACAAGTAAATACCACACTTCTGGTGACAAATTAACTACGTGAATTTAGAAAATCTTGAAATTTTTAATGAAAAAATCTGACATTTGACACCTATGTACATAATTACTAATTATCATTCTGAAACGGGTCCCCACATCTGCTTGTCAAGGCCAACAATGTAACATGACTGTTCGCGCCCCATACTTATGTAACCACAACAGATTTTTTTTTACGTATATTTGAGTTTCATATTTCGAAAATCGTTCATATAGGTTGGTATTCATTGTTTTGACAATATGTAATTTCTATTTCAATTAAATAGGTATTTTTTTAATACATTTTAATGCATTTCATTAAAAATATACATATGTCATTTGTGTAGATTATTTAATTTTTTTATTACAGTATATGTATATTTATGAAAACGGTCCCGCAAAATAAGACATATTGTTTAATTTTAGTGGGGTACCCCAGACGGTATTCCGTGTAACTTTTTAGCACGTTACGACGAAGGTTAAACGAGAAAGAAATCGATTGAATACAATATTCGCCCGGGATGGCCCGTTGAGGTAAATTCTTTAGAAAATCTTAGAGTGGAAGATGCTTGTAGAAAGGGTTGGTCTATATTGAAAATCTTTCAAAATATATGGGTGTCCAAAGTAAGTGTAAGATGGGTGTTGAGAATGGTCATGACTGTTTAAGACTTCTACAGAGACAATAAGGATTACCTTATGATCCGGATTGTCAATGGAGATGAATCTTGTGTACATCATTATGATCCTGGGTTGAAACGGTAATCCAAACGGTGTCATAGAAAGGACACTGCCTTTAAGAAGTTCAAGGTGTTGCAGACGGCTTGAAAAATCACGGCTACTGTTTTTTGGGATTCAGAAGGAATCTTGCTAATTCATTAAAAAGATAAAGGTGTTTCTGTAACTGAACAATGTTATGTCGATTAGCTGAAATAATTAGACCCATAATACATAAAAGAGGAGAAAAATGGACCATGACCTTTGAAATTTACACCACCTTCCCTACAGTCCAGACCTGATTCCTTTCAACTATTATTTATTCTCAAACATGAAAACACAGCTTTGTGTAAAAAAAATTAGGACTAAGTATTTTGAATCAAAAAAATATTTTCGAAGGTATATACAACAATTTTCTTGAAAAAATTAAAAGTGAAATATTACTTAGTCTTAGGTTGGAATATAATGAAAAGGAAAAGTAATATATTTTCACTTCGTCCCTTTCATTCCACAATCTTTTACACCTTCCATCGTAATTCTTGACGAGTTTTGGATATATGCCGAAGGTGAATACCCAGCTGTCTCCACAAGGGCACTGAAAATTTTGTTACAGTTTTCAACTACATGTATGTGCGAGCTCAGTTTTTCAATATTAACCAAAATAAGAACTAAAAAATGTAAAAGACTTATAAATGTAGACGAAAAAATGTAGTTTAACAATTAGAGTTAAATATAAATCATTCTTGCAGAAAATATAGCCAGTACTTTATATAGAATTACGAAGTATCTCATTTATCAGGAAAACTACTTGTTATCTCGTGTTCCTATTTCTGTATTCACTAGCTGTTAAATAATGAAAGAAGTGTTGGCAACGACAAAGAAAAAAGTAAGTAGTGAGCAGTGGAAGTTAAATCGAAAAGAAATCCTTCTAGAGACGTTGCCTACTCAGTGACGTGAGTGCAAACAGCTTTATAAACCTTTAGCAACAGCGTTAACCTGTCACATTAAGAGGATTTTAAATTCAGGAAAAATTATTCATTGCATGAATACACTATACAGGTTTTATTACCATGATATTTCATTTCCTGATGCTAACAGTAACAGCAACAAATTTTCCACTTTAACGATGAAAATTTAATATCAAATGTTGCAGATACATTTCTGTAAAATTGAAATAAAATAAACAGATAATTTTTATTAGTTTAGTATGAATGTATTTTGATCCGCTTCGTGAGATATGTGATAGCATGTAGTGTGTAATAGCAAGTAATTTGTAACAAAGAAGAATAATGTGTAAATAAAAAGAGTGTTAGATAAATTACGACGTAGTAATTAATTGCCGCGCAGAATGAACACATCTGAATTAATTGGAATTTTCACACATTAATAACAGTAAAAAATGTGTTGTACATAGAATAAGGTACGTGAAGCCCATTATGCGATGATTCCAAACAGAGAATTTTCCGGCTTCAAGTTAGTCCGGCGCTTGGTCCCGAACATATTTTTTAAGGGGTTAAATTTTTCACGGGATTGATTAAAGTGTCATACAAGATATTAATCATTTGGCAACAATGCTGAAGCTGCGCCCGTACCCGCACCCCTCAATAATCAATTTCACTGCTACTGAAAGCAATTCGGCGGAATGAAATCCTTTCACAATTACAGCGGGATGTGGTGATGTGGGATGCCGCCGGCCCAAGCTACATTTTTTTAGAACAATTTATAAATACCGTCCATGAAAACGATCTGTTAGTTATCGGTCATTCATCATTTTCCGTGTTCACAATCGCAACAAAAAATGCTCGTCTGAATAATTGGAACTCAATTTATCATTTTATACGCAGCGCTATTTACCAATAGTTTTGCATCAGCCGTCTCGTCTTTTTCCGTAGAAACGGATTACGCGAGTACGTGTTTATATCGGATTACTTGCTGAGGTTGTAAGCACAGTGTTATGGAATGATTCACTGATACATTCAGTTTATTTTTCTACTTCGATATTCTGCAGCAAACAAACTATTCATTTCACTGTATAAACAGGCACATTCATGAATAGGGATGTTAGTATTTCATTCTCATTGTTATTGTATAAACGTATATATATATATATATATATATATATATATATATATATATATATATATATATATATATATATTTGAGTTTCTTACAAATAATTGCCTATTTTTTCGTAAATGTATGTCAAGTTTGTAACACGGAATACAAATCAAAATAGATTTTTATAGCAATCTTTCGTCGTAATGTCGACACATTCATGAATAGGAATGTTAGTATTTCATTCTCATTGTTATTGTATAAACGTATATATATATATATATATATATATATATATATATATATATATATATATATATATATATATATATATATATATATATAAGTTTCTTACAAATAATTGCCTATTTGTTCGTAAATATATGTCAAGTATGTAACACGGGATACAAATCAAAATAGATTTTTATAGCAATCTTTCGTTGTAATGTCGACTAATACGAGTATGTCATAGAAATAACTTTAATAAACGAAACACGAGATTTACAAGTATTTAGTAATAAAGCTGTAGTAAGGATAATAATTTATTGATGTATTTTTAACACACTGACTGGCAAAAAAATGGACAAACTAAAACAATCATTATATTTAACATAATATTATAACGAGAATGGGTTTATTCTATTGTGCAGGGCTATCATTTATTTCCATAAATAAAATAGTGATTAAACTTATAGGTGAAAATCAGAAGCGGCCATGCATGCCCCCCCTCCTAACCAGAAAACGGTAAAAATAACTTCTTATTTGGTATAATAAATTAAGAATATAATTTAATCATATAGTAAAAGCGGTTTTATTGTAATGAAAGTAGTTAATAATTAAATATAAAACATTTAACCAGATACAAGAAGTGCCAACGAATTAAAGCCTTGGCCGCTCAGCGTTCGGCGGCCCAGATGCTATGAGAACGTGACGTACTGTTTGTATTACTACCGTAGGCTAGCCATATCTAGTAAGCGCTGTGTGGCCGCACATATTTTGCGGCTTCGGTGGTTTTAAAGTAAATACTTTGTAATAGTGTATTGTTTTGCTGTACGACAAATCACAAATAATTTTATATGGTAACAAATAGTGTTATTTTATTAAAAACTAACTTTAACAGACTTCCTTTAGAAGATAAATTAAATAATTCGGTAGACAATTTCCTGATTTAAAATTAATACAAATTAGTAAGAGAATAGCTCAGAACAGAATATTTAATCGCCATTTATATGTGCGAAAAACTGAAGAGCTGAATTTACTTTTATGAAGTGATTTGTATTTAAATTTCTTCATCTACTTGCCAAGTTTAGGTAAAGAAATTACTCTTAATTTTTTAATTATTGCGCCCCTCAGGTTGAAATGCCACTGATATAAATACAAAACTGTCACTCATGATGATAATATTAAATACACACATGTAGAAATTAGTCTATTTAATAGTACGCTAAACTTATAAAAGATAATATATTATCCAATATTTATTTACACAGCAAGAATATATTCCAGTTTTATGTAGCAACTGTCCCGCGCCATGGTCTTCTGGTCTAAACCGTCTCTATCGTATGTTACATTGCCCCTCAGAAATGTTATTTTTGTTTGATTTTTCGTTTATAATCCCCTAAGATTTCTATTTTATCTTGTTCCATTTAACAATATATTTGAAACATATCTATTTTATTTGCACATAATTATTTAATTATATTTTTAAATCATATTCTTTAACAATTAACGTTTCTAAAGATAATTTTTGTAGAATATTTCTTTGAGAACTATATTTTAAAAATATGTGTTCTCCAATTAAAACTTTACATAATATTAATGTTTCCTTTAAAATAATAACAAGAAAACCTTTAGGTAATTTTTGTACTCCACGGCAAATATTAGATAAATATTCTTGTATTGAGTCACACGTATCATTATTCATTACAATTAATTTCTAATATTTTATCAATATAAACTATTAAATTGATAGATTCTGACTTTCAATTTCATTTAAAACATTGTATCCTCCTATATAAATTAATACTGACATTTCTTGAGGAAATGGATATTTACTTGTCAATTTTTTAAATATTGTTCATACTTTGTTATCGTATGTAACCAGTAATCGTCCTCACGTCGTTTCAATCATCTTAAGATTTTTCATTTGTACCGACAAATAGTGTGAGACGAATAAATATATACTATAGTTAGTTTGTTTTGGAAAGGTTTATGAATCCGATATATTACATTGTTTTTTTTTTCAGAATTGTATATCAACTTTCTCAGTTTCGTTTAAGTTTTAGTGAAAGTTTACAGTCTATACGGATTATATAGCCAAACTAAAGTACCAAGTTCAAATTACCTATCATTGGTTTTGATGATTTATTGATTCTTCATTTGGTCACTGGATATTTTGAGGTCTTCATCACTTCATCTCGCCGAAATGTCCATCAAATATCCGGTCATCTAAATCTCGTAACATAGCATTCGTTTTCCATCAACATTCTCAAGGATTCTCATTATAACACTATTCTCTATTTACAAAAAATTCTACTGCACTCAATAAATTTTCAGTAATTTGTGTGAAAAACTCACTTTTTCTCAAGTAAGTCGCTGATCTGGACGCTTCTGTTGCAGCACTTGTTTTAATTTAGGATCGGTTTCATAATCGTGTTTCAATAATCTGTGATTGCTATTCATCATTAATTATAGTGAATTCCGGATAAGGCATCTGTATTATTGTGACTATTACCAGGTTAATGTTCTACAGCGACGTGGTATTCTTCTTACCATAGACATCACATGCTTATTATCTCTTTTTTATTCTTTGATTATAGTTTAAAGAATATTTAGAGCATCTCTCCTTAAATATATAATTAAGGAGATAGCTCTTTCAGTCTGTGTATCGACGACCACCATCCAACGTTAGAACTTGGAGTTTCATATTTGTTAGAATCGTGTTTTTTGTCCTTCAAGATGAACCAATATTAAAACTAGCAAGTTGATTTTTCAATATGACTGTTGTTTGTTCTTGTATTTCTTTTCTTTGTTGTTCAAATTTTTGTTATGTACGTCCTCATTACATAAGAAGTTGAATAGTCGCAAAAAAGAGAATTAAAAACAACATGAAAGGTAAACTATAGTATTTTTTACGTATGAATGACACTACGCAATAGAATGAGTATGATTCAGAATGTAGATTCTGTTTATAAGGCGACATAGATCATAACTCTGTTCAGAATATAATTTGGAATTGTTAATATAGTTCATGTATATTGACGTATATTTTAGTATTTTTGTCTCGTGTTAATTTACATGATTTATCAATAATTTTAAAAGAAAATTATTAAAAGGGTTAGATGATAAAATAATGGTATTGTCTACTTTTCCTTTTTTATGTAGAATAAAATAGTTTCCTTTTCGGTGTCAGCATAGATTATAGTGCGAATTGAACTACCTTTAAACGAAACATTATTGCGCAATGCCAATCTTACGTGAAGAATACTATATTGCTAACATAATTTCATCAAAACCGAAAGTATACTTTTCATTTCAAACAATGAAGTTAAGACTAAGCCGGTTTCATATTTTAAAAAAGTATTTTAAATAAAAATTTATGCAATATTTTTCATAGAAATATTTTTTTGTTATTTTCCTAAATAATTAAATAAAAAATTGGCGCCAGAAATAGTAACGAAAAACAACGCTCCACTCCTGTGCTGTATATAATATATCATGTCATTCATAGTCAATAAAAAAACAGTTTCTCCAAAACCTAAGTTATTTACTTATTTATATGTATACATAAAAGTAGGCGATAGTTTGTCACATGTTAAGCTGTATAAACTAAGACGTCACATTCTGTTTCAGATCAAGATAATTAATTATAAGGTATCTAATGGATATTTCCTGAATTTTTTTAATTTGAAGCTGTAATTCCGTTTACTCGACTTAGTTATGATGAAGTGGTGATATACGACTGTTCACCATTTTAATGGTGTTTTATTGTTTGCGAAAAGATCACTAGGTATAGACAAAAATGTAAATTTGGCAGTTTTTTTTATAAATAACTTTGAAGTATAAAATAACACTCGATTTTAATTTGAACATCTTTGAGACAATTTTTTATGTTCTTTCGAATGACGATGTTCAATTTTTTTATCACTGTTGATTTTCAACGTTTTAATTTTTATATGGACACCATACTGAAAAGTTGTGCCTTTGAAAAGAGGTTTTTTTTTAGCTTCCCGAAGATGTAGAACATGTCTATGTTTATTGGTTTTAAACTGCAAAAATACAAAAAATATAAAAGTTATAGGTAGTTGTAATGAAACAATCGAAAAACAAAATTAAAAATAATAATTTGGAGATTTTCATTATAATTTCCTTATTTTGATCTCAAAATTTTATAAAGTTTTAATAATATTATGTTCCATTTGTTGGTATCACGTACTCCGGAACCGGAAGTAATAGAATCTTGTTTGATAAATCTTATTGCCCATATTGTCTATATTAAATATGCTTATTTGAAGATAATCGCCATCTCTTAATAACAGAGATAATTGCTGGTTCGTTGACGCGTGATCACCTATATGTGCACGGTGAGTCTGGGAATAAATAAGTAATAAAGAAATGTATACTTTGTTGATATTAATTTAATTCTTTAACAATGTTACATATTGTTTATTTTCACACAGCCACCTACAATATTTGAATAAAAATTATATCCCATATTTATCATATACAGGGGTTCGATCTTTAAGATATAAGTATAAGGCAGTGAAAAATACATTTTTACAAGGTTTACCCAACCTTTCAAAGGTGTTCTTAGATAGTAATCTGAAGGCACGGTGAGCAGGTCTCGATCTTTTTTTCGTCACGCCATACCGCGCCTTGCGACTAAAGGAATACTTTTCCATGAAGTCTTCAAAAGTCGGTTCCTGAACTATGATCCGACGAACCGTTGTTTCATGATGGTCTTCATTGTTGACACCAGCGAAAGTGGCTAGCCGATTGAAGTGTACTACTCTTGGTAGGTGGTTCTCTAACTCTATATATTACGCCGTTTATCCTTTTAACGACCTCATAAGGATCTTCCCAATTTCTTTGCAGCTTTGGTGATAAACTGCCACGCCTTTGTGGATTGTACAGCCACACTAAATCTACAGGTTGGTATCCACCTTTTTCAGCCTTGATGTCATATTGGTCCTTCATTTGGCTGCTGACAGCTTGAATGTTTGTGCGGACTTGTTCATGAATGTCGTCCATTCTTCTCCATAAGTCCGTAACGTAATCTTTCCCGGTCAGATCTTCCCCAGGTTTACTACCGAATACCAAGTCACATGGCAGGCGCAACTCACGCCTGAATAAGATGTTCGCAGGAGTTTGCCCTGTTTTTTCATGCACGCATGAACGATAAGCCTTCAGGAACAGATGAAGATGTCGGTCCCAGTCTCTTTGGTGGTTGTAGACTACCATTGACAAGTATCGGTTGATCGTTCTGTTCATTCGTTCAACCATGCCATCGGACTGCGGATGTAATGCAGTAGTCCTCGGTTTATTAATTTCTAATATCTTACAAATATTTTGGAAAACGGCAGACTCGAAATTTCTTCCCTGGTCGGAGTTAAGTTCACGTGGTACATCAAACCGGTATGCACACTCTTTGACTAAGGTTTCAGCGACCGTTATGGCCTCCTAGTTGGGTAATGGATAGGCTTCAACCCACTTAGTGAAGTAGTTCGTGACAACTACGATATATTTGCTTCCGTCGTCACTTTCTGGAAATGGTCCGGCCACGTCAATTGCAATGCGCTCAAATGGACTGCCAACGTAGTATTGACGCATTGAAGCTCTTCATCGTCTATGCGGACCGTTGTTTCCAGCACAAATCACACATTTATTGCACCATTCTTTAACATCCACCTTGAAATTAATCTATTATAATCGCTGGCGCAATCTTTCTAAAGTCTTGTTGATCCAAAATGGCCTCCTCCAGATCCGTCATGGATCTCTTTCAACATGTCTGGTATTCTACTCTTAGGAATGACCAGCTTAGTTCTCTTTTCAGTACCATCGGTATTTTCCACCACGCGCTTTAACAGACTATCCTCAATCATCAATGAGTCCCATTGCGCCTAGTACAATTTTACACTTTGTGAGTGTGGTGCAACATTTTCCCATCTCGGTTTGCTCTCCTCTGCTTTCCATTCCAGTAATATTTTCAAAGTCGGGTCATTTTCTTGGTCTTTGCGTAGTCCATCGGGCTGCCAACTATCGTCGACTACTGTTATTGTGGCAATGGTGGAATGTTTTTCTTCCAGTCGACTACCATATTTGCCTCCATCTTGGCATGGCCTTCTGGACAATGCGTCGATATTACTTCCCCTTTCTTTCAATTTCCTTTCTCTTTCCTGCATGGCATATGTTTTCATTTTCAGTTTCCTGCAAAGTCTCTGCGGATGATCTAGTTCACCGTTATTCCGACTGCGAAGTTTTTTTCTTTCAGCAAACACTTCACTTTCAATTCATCGTAATCTCCCATCCAGACCTTCATTGTTTTCTTTTCTCTCGGCCTCATTATGTCGCACTCGCAATTGGTTGCGTGAAGCTTGTTTGGCAGCTTCATGATTTAATGCATATGAGAGTGCGTCAACTACAGTTTTTGGGCGAGCCAATAGCAGTGCTTGCTGATTTACGCTATCTCGAACTCCGTAGATGAATATTTGAGTGGCCAGGCACACCAAAATGCTGTCATGGGCTGTAGAATGTGCAATACGAACCAAACGAGCTACGTTGGCTTCAAATTATTCTAGGCTTTCTTTTAAACTCTGATACCGGTTCATCAGCTGCATCTGGTATACCTGCCCCAGATGCGCATTTCCATATCACATATCCAACCAGTTGACTAGTTGGTCGTAGTCCTCTTGTTCTACTTCCTTCAGCGTTTGTAGGTTGTCGATAGCTTCTCCACGCAACGAGACAGTCAACGCTGTAGCCTTCTTCGTGGTCATTCAGTTATTTGCTTTCGCATCCGCTTGAAATTGTTTTAAACAATTCTGCCACGAAGATTTTCCATCAAATTTCGGTGTTTTTATGTGCATTGCTGAAGTAGTGCCAGGTTTTACTACTTTCTTTTCTTCTAGTACACCTACCATTGCTATATCGGAATTCGACATTAACATCGATGTAATTTTAGTGAATTTTTCTCGTATTTCTTCGATATTCTTGTCACACTCATCTTATAAATTTTTCAAGTCTTCTTCAATTTTTCTAGAATGTTCCATTAATTCTTTTTTTGTATTCTGGAGTTTTCTTCTGCTTTTCTAGAACTCTTCTCTAATTGTTGTTCTAAACTTCTAGAATTTTCTTCTACTTTTTGTTCTAAACTTTTAGAATTCTCATCTAATTTTTGTTCTTATGTTCTAAAATTTTCTTCTGCTTTTCTAGAACTTTCTGCCATTTCCAGTTTTAATTCTTCTCTTAATGTTGCCGAATTTTCTTCTAATTTTTTTATAATGTTCTAGAATTTTCTTCTAATTTATTTTCTATTCTTCTAGAATTTTCTTCTGCCTTTCTAGAACTCTCCTCTAATTTTTGTTCTCATTTTTCTATCAATTCTCCTTTTAATGTTCGAGAATTTTCTTCGGTTTTTCTAGAACTTTCTGCCATTTTTTGTTATAATTTAACAATGTCGGACGGGTCACATAAGTAATAGTCGGGATTTTCATAAGAATCGATCAATGCCTGTCGCATTCTTTATTGAAGTACTGATTTCTTACCTATTGTTTCCAAATCCCGTTCTTCCAGTTCTTTCTTGAGATCACTTACTTTTCATTCACTTAATTTTAATTGTTTAGTTGCCGTTTTATTTATTTTTATTTACACTTCACAGTTTATTAAGAACCCCACACCTGACAGCAATTGTAAAGTTTATTTATTTGGGTGCAGTGTAAAAATAAGAGAAATAATATTAATTAAATAATACGTTTATTAAACGATTAATAATTAGGATAAATATTGAAAATATAATAAAAATAACTAACACTATTATTAAATAATTAGGAACACTAAGTTAAGACTAAGAATTTTATTAAATGTTTAAACACTAAGATTATTTATATAAACAATATTTATATCACTATATTTATTTATATAACTACATTTATTTATGTTCACCACTGGTATACTGTTTATTTATATCACCAACTGTTCATTCATGATGCGTGTCTTGTAACAGAATGTTTTCGCTGGCGTTGGCGACAGGTTTATATAGCGCGATGTCCTTCTCGAACTTTCTAACACCACAATCACATTGATTACAAAGGTTCAGTCTACCGGATGTAATTAAACCAGTCTAGACGCGTAAGGGTTTTCCCCCGTCGGGGATTACGTCATCGCTCGTGAATATTCTACCAGTGGCGGCGCTCGCATACTCTTAAGTCAGGGGCGCAGGTTACACTATATTAAGAAATTGAGAAAAAATATTTCATATAAAATTTTATTGTAGTTCTATAGTCTATATACTGGCATTGACAAAATTTTGTTTGGTCGCAATACAAAATGGCCTCTTTCTTAGAAACAGTAGAAGATCAAATCTATGTTTATTAAGCTTCTTTTACCCATCATGGTCAGTATCATATGCCCTTAAAGTTGTATCCGAAGTTATGCAACAACCTGTATATGTGCTTAGAGGCGATTAGTCCTCAGAACCAATTCAAACTGTACTATGATCTTATATTTAAACTGCCCAAGATGAGTACACGTACAAAAATAATCTGCTTTTAGCACGATAATACATATAAAATCTTTATTAAAATATATCTTATGTATGTGGTAAGGCTTCTAATTCTTTCGACGATGCTAAGGTAAGATATGAATGTTCTCAATCTACAAACCATTACTTTAAACCATATGTACAATTGTACATCCCGTTAAAAGTCATATTACAATATTTTGTTTTCAATAAAGTAATTCTCTTTTTCCGTCTTATATGTGGGAAATGTAGAGCTCAAATTTCGTTTCTAGACTAGATATCGATTATGTTATAGTTACAAGCTGATACAGAAACATGAGTAAAACTTGATAACTTTTGAACAATCGCCCGTACGAGCAGATGTCTCAACACATCGTTAAAAACAATTTACGATAGTTTTTGTACAAGAAAACTTATGTATTCTTCCTTTTTACACAGTTTCTCGGCCAATATTTCATACAATGGCACAGTCGAACAACATCCAACAAAAAATATAGCGCCCCAGCCTGACAATAATCTTTTATGTGAACCTTTATATCATTGGAATAAACTTTTGTATTCTTCCCGTTGTGAAAACTAGGATTTAAATTTTAATAGGCATAAAAAGTAAGTAGGGGCGATAATACCACGTGAAAATAACGTTAAAATTTGTCCGCAAGATAACATTTCTTCGGCGTCATGGAGTAACGGCTGCGCAGCGCGTCGTTCACTATTAAAATCCTCTTATCGGTTTTCTATTACAGTTTGAATCCATCGTGTCCATTCATAACGCCTCGGACGTTGCCGTTACCGTTCGATGGCGGGCTCTGCCGTTCCCTGGATTGAATTAACTTTGCGGAAAAAAGAAAATTAGAATTGATGTCCGCCAGTAGATTCGCTTCACTTCACCTGCCTATTGTCTGGATTAAATTTACTGATTTGCTACTTCTAAAATAGTGTTATGCTTTTACAATAAGAAACAAGTACATAAAAATACTTATGAAATTCATAAGATTGCAATCTATGATTCTTGCCAGTATAAGATATTGTTAGAGTGTGTTTAAAGAATAGAATTCAATGCATCAATAGGTACTGACAATTTTTGATAGGGGAATATTAGACTTACTAGTAGTTATAATACATTTTACAAATTTAGTTATCTTAATTGAAACTTAGATACACGAATAACAAAAAACTGAACTCTTTAAAGAAAATTATGTATGGGATAAATTTTAAAGATACATAAATTATTCAAGCAGTTTGGTATACAACAATATTTTGTATGAGCAATATTCATTTTAAAACTTTACAGTTATGATATTGTAGTTTCCAAACAGAAAAATAAACATTAAAAATGCTTAGAAATGTCAACTTGATAAGCATAAACTTTTCTTTAAAATTTATAATAATATTAATAAATGATATTTAACTGCGTTTTTTTTTAAGAAAAACTTAAAAGTTGTAAATGAGGGTATTTTTGGTTGACCAATTATAACCTAAATCTAATCATATCTGCATATGGACTAAAACGCCTCATGTCATCGTACTTAGATAATAGATTGTTGTATGTTAACTATGTGGGACATAATTCTAACCCCATTTTTGCCACTTCAGATGTACCCCAAGGCTCTAATCTTGGTCCCTTACTTTTTTTAATTTTCGTTAACGACATTACAGCAATGATCAAAAATAGAAATCTCCTCTTTGCCGATGATTTGAAAATATTCTGTTCTGTATTCAATTTTTGTCTTTGCAGGACACCTTTTATTTATCCATATTCAATAGTCAACGTGTTACTACGGTTAAAGATTTGGGTGTAACATTCGATGTAAAATTTACATTTTACCCCCATATAACTAACATTATCTTTCCTTCTTTAAAAATGTTGGGGTTCATAAATAGAAACACAAGATCCTTCACTAACTTTGATTCCATTATTGCTCTTTATAATGCTTTTGTTAGAACTAAACTTGAATATTGTAGTACTATTTGGAATCCATTTTACGACAAATATGATAATATGATTGAATCTGTGCAACGTAATTTTTTAAAAAAAATTTAAAAAAAATTATCTTATTCCTATACTACTTTACTTCAGTCTTTCAACTTTGTTAAACTCTCCCTTCGACGCCAATTATTTAATATACTTATACAAAATTATTCATAATTTGGTTGATGACCCTGAATTCCTTTCTTTCCTTCCTTTCCATGTTCCTTCAAACACAACTAGACACAATAAATGCTTTTATCTACCTAGAGCTTCTACAAATATGCTTTTAAAATCTCCGTTATTTTCTATGTGCACGCTCTTTAAGTCAGTTCATAATCAGGTTGATATTTTTAATATTTCAATTTCTGCTTTCAGGAATCAATGTTCAAAAAATTTGGCTGACTCTTTTGTGTAATTTGTTCTTCTTAACTTTTTATCATTTTTTTGCGGTATTATATATTGTTTATTATGTATCTTATATTTGTAGCTTTGCTCAATTATTTTTGCGTTTTAAAATGTTATTGGGTCTTTGACCTGCTGATCTTTATATTAAATAAATAAATAAACTCTAGGAAAACCAAAAGATTATAATTTTTAGAATCGTGGTATTGAAGTTATGCGATCCCAAACGATCGTCACACACACTAACACTTACACACGCACGTACTAGGGACTCCAAAACGTGCTTATTCATTGGAAACTCACTATCGAATTATTTTACCAAAGACAATACCTACCTAAAAATTAGTTAATACCCTTTTGGGTCGGACAAAAACAAATATATATATATATATATATATATATATATATATATATATATATATATATATTATAAGCGCCATTTATTAATATTTATGTAAGTTTTAAAGATTACATTTTTTAATGGCTACCACGGAGTTCCATACATTGCATACAGTAGGAATATATTGATTAATTTCAATGGGTATGACAATATCAATTAGGCGTCTTATCGTACAGCGCCAGACTTTTATTTATGTTCTTTGTTAAGTCCCGATCTTACACACGTGAAATTTTAAAAAATAATGTTATTCTCCTATTAGAGCGATAGATAATGAATATTTGCAGGGCGTCATGGAAGAATGTATCCACTGCTGCGCTGCTCATTGAAATACATGTTAATAAATATCTTTTATAATACAATATTACATTTGATAATGTTTAACAATTATGGCTACTAATAAACCTATTTTCCTTCATAATTTGTTAGAACCAATCGACGCAACTGTATACATTGGTCACACGTTATTTATGATGATATGAAAAACAATTGAGCTTAAATAAAACAAAATAAAAATATTTATTAACAACTAAATAATATTCTATTATTATTGTTAAGTATTATACACTACATAATTCATATTGACATGTATACATATCCTACTGAAAAATAACTATAAAAATAAAATTTATTTAAATTTCAATTGAATTATTCTGAATATTTTTATTATTTATTTATTTATTTATTTTATAATAGGCCATACAACAGGAACTAGTCCCAATTATAGTACAGCACTAATTTACAGATACAATGAAAATAATATGAAAGTTGTAGTGAACAATTTTAATTAAATATTATGATATGAATATGAAATAAGATAAATATATAATACAGTTTATCGCATAAATGAGTATGTAGAAGTTACGAATTGATTGCTAGGATATGGTTATTAACAATCCTCTTAAATTTCATTAAATTGAAGGAAAATATATCTATTTCATTAATATGAGACAATAAATTATTATAGGACATAGATAACCTAATTATAGGTGAGTTCATTTCAGAATTGGTTTTAATATTTTTTATAAAGATCAAGTTACATGAACGAGTGGAACGAACAGATATCTTGAAGTAGAACTTGCCAACGAGAAAAGGGCTATCGAAAAAGTTATTAAATATTTTGTACAAAAATATTAAATCTAGAACTGTACGTCTATTTTGTAACGTCATGAGGCTGGTGTGGACCTGAGGAAATTTCCAGTTCAGGAAAGAGATAAATTTTCGTTGCACTCGTTCAATTCTACTGACATATATTTGATATTGGGGAGACCAACAAACTGATGCGAATTCAAGCTGCGATCGGACTAAAGTATAATATAGATTAATAAAAGTCTTATAGTTACAAAAGAGCTTGCCAATTCGCAGGATGAATCCCAACATTTTGTAAGCCTTTTTTACAATTTTGTCAATATGGATATCAAATAATAATTTAGTATCGAGAATGACGCCAAGATCTTTGATGTGCGTGACTCGATTAACGGGATTTTGATCAATATAATAATTGTATTGAAACACATTTCTATTACGGGTAAAGGTTATGCAGGAACATTTGCTAATATTCAACAATAAGTCATTATTTATTAAATAAGAACTAAGTCTGTCAAGATCGGCCTGAAGGGCTGAGGCATCAGAATTAGTCGAGACAGCTTTATAGATCTTAAGATCATCCGCGTACATACTGAAATTACTGTTTACAAAACATGTATTTATATCATTGTTAAAAATGATAAAAAGAAGTGGCCCTAGATGGGATCCCTGTGGTACTCCAGAGGTCACGGGAAGATAATTAGATGTAAAACCCTTGAATGAAACACATTGGTACCTATCTGACAAGTAAGATGTGAACCACTGGAGCATATTACCATGTATGCCATACATCTCTAATTTCGACAATAAAATGGAGTGGTTAATTTTATCGAACGCTTTACTAAAATCAGTATACACTGCGTCGACTTGTGTCCTTTCATTTATGTGTTCCAGAATGAAGTTAGTATACTCTACCATGTTAGTATCTACAGAACGACCTTTAAAGAAACCATGTTGTTCAAAGTTTATAATATGTTTAAAAGATGAAAATAAGTGTTTATAAATTATTTTTTCTAGAACCTTTTCGAAAACGCATAATTTTGAAATAGGTCGATAATTTTTAACGGAGTTTCTATTACCAGACTTAAAAACTGGTGTAATTTGTGCCTTTTTCCAAATACTGGGACAATAACCTTCACTTAGCGATTTATTATAGATTAATGTTAGAGGATGGCAAAGAGATGACGAGCATGATTTTACGAATAAAGAGGGAATCCCATCTGAACCAGCTCCTTTGTTTGTATCAAGGTTAGACAATACATCAAATACTTCATTCTCATTTGCAATAATTCGACCAATACTTATATTGTTATTTGCCAATGCATTATAGTTACAAAAGGGCGTATTATTATTATTTAAAAAGACTGATTGAAAATAATCAGCAAACATGTTACTTATTTCATAGCCATTACTGGAGCTGCAATTGTTATACGACATATTTGATGGAATACTGTGTTTTTTTACAGAGGAAACATAACTCCAAAACTTTTTAATATTCCCGGGGATTTCATGTTCTATATTTTTAAATAATTATTGTAGCATGTTGTGGATAAATCTTTAACTTGTCTCCTGAGTGAAGAAAAAATTATATAATCCGAGGCATTGTGGAATCTTTTAAATTTGCTATGAGCTTTGCGTTTCTTTTTGATTAAATGTATGAGTTCAGAGGAGAACCAGGAAGGGTATGAATTCCTGGGAATAATTTTTTTGGGGACATATGATTCAATAGTTTTATTTAAAATATCATAGAATTTATTAACTGAATTCTCTGAATTCAAACCATAAAATTGTTCAGCCCAGTTTATTTTTGATAAGTGATCATTTATGGCGTTGTAGTCAGCCTTTTTAAATAATAACACCTCCCTGTTGTTTTGTTTCAATGTCGATTGCAGTTCACATTGATAATAAGTAACAAGCGGTGGATGATGCAGGTCTATTTTAGTGAGAGGAGTTCTACATTCAACAGTGTTTATGCATTCGATATTAGACAAAATTAAATCTAAACATCGGTTATTGTGATTTAAAACGCCATTGAATTGTTTTAAATTACAGTAAGATATATTATCTACGAAATCGGATGATAGTGTGTTGTAGATATTGTCGGCAACATAACCATTTTTAGATAATCGCCATTGTAAAAGGGGCAAGTTAAAGTCTCCACATATTATGAATTTATCATTCGGCGCTGAATCTATTAGTTGTATTAAATTATTCATAAAAATATATAGATGTGGAGGACAGTCAGGGGGAATATAAACACAACATATATTTAATTTCCCTGTTTTCAAATGAATCGATATCCAAACATCTTCAATACTAGTAGACCATTCGGGCTTATGCTTATAGTCGATATTATGTTTAACGCCAATAAGTACTCCACCACCATCACATTTCACTGACGAAGAGGATTGTCGGTCACGTCGCACTAAGGAGTAATTATCACCAATAACTTCTTGATCGTAAACAGACGAGTTTAAGAATGTTTCAGTTAAACACAAAATGTCAACATCACATGTAGTGGAATTTATTTTCATATCATGCGTTTTAGTTCTTAGTCCGCGAACGTTTTGGTAATAAAGACTGAGAGACATGAGAGACGTAAAAGATACGAGTATTAATATACCGGAGTAGAGATGTTGTTATTGTAGTTTGTTAACATCAGTTTCAGATGAAATTGTAATGGTTTTTGAGGTATCAGTTTTACGCGCAAGAATTTTACAATTTTTTGTCCACACGAATTTAAAGTTTTTAGCACGGAGTTGTTCACGAGGTAATTTAAATAGAGCGGCATTTTCTTTGGTGAGGTGTTCATTTACATAAATTTTAACATCATCCTCATATCCTAAAATTTTAGTGGTGACACTACTGGATTTAACTGCAGTCATGAACGTATCCTTCATGGTCCGCGAGATGAATTTTACTATTATGTTCTTCGGATGATTGACGTTTGCTCTATTTAAATGTGGAACGCGATGGACGGCATCAAGATCAGTAAGTTTTACATCAATTTTTGTAGATTTTGCCAATTTCATAACTATATCATTCACGTTTTCGTTTTTCATTTCCGGAATATTCTGTATCAAGACGTTATTAATTCTGGAGTATTGCTCCAGATCATTTATTTTCTTATTTAATATATCTACATTTAGTTTTAATTCGGAATTTACTGCCTGAATTGTGTCTATATCTTTTACTTTATTATTTATGATTTTTAGTTTCTTTTTCAAAGTCTGTAATTTTATCACAACAAAAGTTAATCGATTTCATAATTGTGTCAAACTTAGAATCAATAGCAGTTAAGAGCTCGGTTTTTAATGTCTTTATCATTTCGTGCAAATCTCGGTTGGGTGTAGGAGATGAACCTGAATCGGCCACAGCTGCCATGTTGACATCTTGAGGTCTGCATGACGGACACAGCCAGGCGTAGCAGCGTTGGTCAGCAAGTTGATTATTATCGCCGTCAGCGCATGCACTATGGAACACGCGCGTACATTTGAAGCAGCGAACATACGGGTATTTGTTGTTTACATTGCGACTGCACTTGCTGCACGTTGGCATGGTGACGGATTAGTAAACAAGTTCCAACACAACAAAAATTATAGCAGAATTGATAAAAAAACACGTGTAAACGATATACAAGATGAAGATATGAATTTATTTAAAGAAAATCACTTCACTTATATTCACCAGCACATTCGATACACCACCGCAAATGAAATTATTATTACAATTACTTGTGAAGAGTTGGTAAAAATATAATAACTTTAACCACATCAAATTAAGTAAAATCTACGGAGCAGAAAAAAACAATGCAAACACTTCAACTTTCAACTTTCAACATGGGCGAAATAAGAAGAATGAAGAATGTAAAATCATTAAATGGTTAAATTTAGAAAAAAATACTATATCGAATGGGCCTAAAATATATATACCATCCTACTTTTTAAAAAATAACTTTGTTATAGTTTGAGAACTACTGGATTTTATTTTTTTCTCCTTACATAAGTGTATCTCCTCGATCTACTATAACTTTTATTTGAAAGATTTTCTTCTATTCTTAATAATAATGTATATATATATATATATATATATATATATATATATATATATATATATATATATATACATATATACCTACCCCGGAACATAGGACATGTAAAATCATACTTTCCCTAATTATTTTAGGTAAAAATGCTTCAAATAAAAGTTGCAGAGCATAAAATGCGTCTAAATCAATAAGCAACAATAATTTTGTATGTCTTGTAATGGTAAAATGTCGAAAATCACCACACATCACAATAAAATTAAACCGCACTCATCAGTACTCTCATTACATGTCTCCAATACTAAACATAAAATGGACTATCAAAATATTAAAATTCTAGATACACAAAATAACTGCAACAAAAACGAACTTTATTAGAAATGCACCACATTTTCAATACACCATACACAATCAATAAAAAACAGACATAGATGGCTTGAGCTCCATGTGCATAAACATGACTCCATATTTATTGAAAATTTGTATTCCAGCTTTGCAAATCATTTAGTGGTAATGTTTTCATGTTCTTCAATGAACCTATTGTAAAATTCAACTTCACATTATTGTAAGGTTTCACACAAAATGTGAACTGCATTGGTTGTTACATTTATGTATTTTACAGCATCCTGAAGAAGGATTAAAATAAATCCGATGAAATCTTGATGAAATAAACAAGAACGAACTGGTCTTTTTGCCCTTTCATTTATTCCCCACAAATTTTTATCATATATATATATATATATAACCGAAAATTCAACTAGTGGTTCTCAAACAGTAGAACAAAATTAATGGAAAGGTCTAGAAGAAAATTCCGGAACACTGAAAGAATAATTAGCGGAACATTCTAGAACATTGGAACAAAAATTGGTAAAGAGTTCTATAAAAGCAGAAGAATATTGTAGGATTCTGCGGCAAATATAATAAAAATTATTAGAAAGTTCTGGAAAAGAAGAAGAATATTTCACATTAAAGGACGAATTAATGGAATATTCTAGAACATTGGGACCAAATTGTAGGAGAGTTCCAGAAAAGCAGAAAAATTCTAGAATTCTGGAGCAAACATTGGAGCAAAAATTGCAGGAATATAACAAGAAGATCAAAGAATTACAAGAAAGGTTTACTGGAATTCGTTAATGTCAAATTTCTCTGCAGTTAAGGTAGTTCTAATAGAAGGAAGAAAAGTAGTAAGATCTGACACTAGTTATCAATGCACAAATGCCATAAATCTTGTGGCCGAAATATTTAAAACAATTTTAAGAGCCTGTGAAAGCACAACAGGACGTCCACAGAGAAGGCTACAGCGTTCACTATCTTCTTACGCGGAAAAACCATTGATATGTTTTAAACGCTGAAGAAAGAAGAAAAAGAGAACAACGACTAACTAGTTAAGCGGTTGGATACACAGTATGGCAATGCACACCTGGAGCAAGTGTACTAGACGCAACTGAAGAACCGGTATTAGAGTTCAAAAGTAAGCTTTCAAGAATTTGAAGCCGATGTAGCTCGTTTGGTTCGTCCGACACATCCTTCAGCTCCTGTTAGCGTTTTGAAGTGCATGGCCACTCAAGCATTTATCTACGGAGTCCGAGGCAGCGAAACCCAAAAACTTTAAATCAGGCACACTCATATGCATTTGAACATGGAGCTGCCAAACAAGTTTCACGTAACCACTCACGAGTGCGAATTATTGATGCCGAGATAAATGAAAATCTAGATGAGAAGGTGTGATGAATTGCGAGTGAAGTGTTTGGTGGGAGAAAGAAACTGCGCTGTTGGAATTGCCCTGAATTGGGTCATGCACAGACTCTTTGTAGAAAACTGCAAAAGAAGACAGAAGCGAAGAAAAAGGAAAGGAGTCAGAGAACTATGCCGGGTTCATGCGAAGGGGCAATCATCGACCCGTAATCTAGTAGCCCCACAATTAGTTATGTCGTATCCCTTCATCATCAAGCCTTATTCTCGTGACTCTTGTATTGAAAACAATATTGTTTTGTATACAATATTGAAAACAATAAAGTTTAAGATATTGTATAATATACGTATTCCCGTGACTCCTTGTAAACTGTCTCTATATAATTTATTATATTGTAATGTATACAAGTATGAAGTTAGTTCATTTCCTAATTTGACATTAATTTACTTGATTTTTTGACATAAGTGCAATTCATAAACACAAAAGAGTTATCATATTTGTTATTAATAATGTATTGGAAGAAAAAAAAGTAGTATAGAAGCCTCAATAACAGATATAAGTACAAGAACATTTAAAAACTAGAAGAAAAAGCCAAATTTAAATTCATATATATTTTAGGTATGACAAATAATGGTTTTGAACTGAATGCGAACGACACGTAAAACAGAAATGAGTGGAAGAAGAAAATAAAAAATAGCGATCCCTAACGAATGGGGAAAGCTAAATAAGAAGATGTTAGTGACAAGTGCAATTTGCATAGTTTGTTTATGAAATAATTTTACTGGAAATTTAGAATCTTTTGCAAGAAAATTTATGTATGGAATTTATACATAATACACAGTATTGATGGAAGGTATTGTGCTGGCCACAACAGATTTTTTCAATTTGAAATTACTTTTAAACTATCAATAATCGAAAAAGAATGTTCAAAATCTAAAAGTTAGACATATTTATTGTCTATCCAGTGGCGTACGAAAATAATTTTTCTATCGGTAAATATTCGAGATATAACACAAACTTACATTTTTTTATATGGAACTTATATTTCATTTTTACTTTAAAAAATACTTATTGTTTCACTTTCGATCAGTATAAAGGTTATTCTACTTTAAATTTGTTTTACCTTTCAAACCTTAGATTTTTCGATATTTTACAACAATTTTTTTATTTATTTGAACGAATCTGTAATATTTACATGTCACAATAGTTTTTTTATTTAAATGTATAATGATATTGTGACTATAAAATACCAACATTTAGAAAAGCGTAATTACTCGCGCTTGCCTGATACGTTTGTATTCGATGGCAATATCGCATCGAAGGTTCGAGAATACTTTAGATAAATGTAGAGCGAGTATAAACATCTCTGAAGTTCAATTGGTTGAAGTCATACAGTTGAGTGATGGGAAATTAATGGCGAAATAAATAATAGTGGAAATAAATATCGTGGAAATAAATAATGCATTATGATAATAATTGTTTAAATAAATAAATAATGTCAGTATTATTATAATAATGCATTCGTAGTGCTGGATAATATTTTCTGTATGTTTATTACTACTTTTATCTGTTTTATGCATTTATACTTTATGACATGATAAATTTAAAAAAAAATTAGGCCGTCCTCACATCAATAAAGAAATAGAAATTCATACTTAACATATGCTCCACATATTAAAATAACATTAGTTACGGCGAACAAAATGTTAGAATTTGTAATTAGAAATACAAAATTATTCGGTAACATGACTTTGTAATTTAGGATTTTATTCCTTATTTTACGTTTAAGATAGTGTACGGTATAATTAGATGGCATTCAATAATCCAATGTACAATAAATTATTTTCATCGTCATTTTATTAAGAGCTGCACACATATGTTTACGAAATACGTAAGGTTTCGGCAGCATGATCTTTATCTTGAAAGAGGTCATCAAAATAATATTCTGCTAAGTTATTCTGAATTGTCGTCTGTAAGCGGCAGACACAGAGAAATAGCCATAAATTTAGTTTTTAAAATTTTATATAATACAATATTGATTGCCCATATCTTTTATCACAACTGTCATTTCGCGTGCGAAGAATGAGTTCTCGCAATGTGTTATTTTATTCACCCTCAGCCAAAACTAATCTGTTGAAAAAATCACCTATTATGGTAATATCTAATTCTTATAAAAATATATGTAAAAGAATTAATAGTAACAATGACGAAGTTACCTGTTGAGTGAAATTTTAATGTTCTAGAATGGGTATATAAAAGTAAGCAGAAAAATTCATATTCAATCCGCCAATTAATAAATTCTCAGTTAACTTTTAACTACCAGATAAAATAAAAATATCGCGTCGATATTACCGCGTAAACTGACAAAATTATACACAGGTCAATTATATGATGCGATATTTTTCTTTTATCTAACAGAAGTTAACTGGCACTTTATCAAGAGATGAAAAAACCGAGTCTTAATCATATTAATATTCATTGATTAACTTATGAGTATACAGATATTGTAATAGGTTTAATAGGAAGTTCAAAATTGTAATAAAAGAACTATCCAAGCCAATTGTCAGTTACTGAAGGTGTGGAGTGCGGATTGTAGTAGAACCAAGTTAGACAATGGTTCAACAAACAGAGATAGTGAATACTCGTATTGGTTAGGTGGAAATAGGTAAAGTAAAAGTTACACTATTCAAATCCATTGTTCAAGTTTGACCATTTAAACTTATCTATTCGTAGTGGCTTCGCATCGGCACCGCCGTGGATATTGCTTTAGTTCGATAACTCTTGTCATTTATCTCGGAAATAGGGCAGATTTTTCATTGTAATCTAAATCTAATCAATACCCTGTACTCCCTCACATTTATCAACATACTTTCATTTCCTATTGAAAAAAAAGCGTCCCACATAGCTTCTATAATAAAAGAGTAATTAGTTAATTGAAAGAGCAAATAAATAGTTTTTATAAAAATAAATGCGATGTGTTCCTACGAGTGTAAAACGTAGCCGTGTCGTATCCTTTATTTATTATAAAAAACAAGCATATAGAACACAGTAATAAAAGTGCACGTAAAATAAAAGTAATTCATATGAATGCGTCTCAGAATGACAGCTTATGTATAAATTAAATTGCCAGTGCAATCATATCGCAGTCATAACAATGCATTACACAGAAAATATAAATTTGAAAATCCTGCGATGTATCGCTAGCCGAAACACTGAACAACCCACATAGTCTGCAGTTTTTTCTTTCGCACATAAATCAGATTTAAAACAGATAAATACAAACGTAAAAACAATACTGTGTGTGCGTCAAACGAAGCCACATTCATATGATAAAACTACACTGTTGTAATCGAAAAATCCTATTTGAAATGCAAAAATAAATTTTTGACTAAAGTCTTTATTTGCTTTGTGAAATAATTGATACATTTACGATATGTTGCTTTTAAAATCAGCTAAATAGAACAAAAAATACACTTGTGTAATATTAAAACTTCAAACAAAAATGATGTAATAAGTATTTTTGTTTCATTGTATTCACAGTTTTAAATTATTTCATAAATGTCTTTTTTTTACAGGGACGCAGCTTTTCCTTTCCTCGGTAAATCTTCAATCATGTAAATCCGTTTACCCCTCAGACTAAAATTCTAAATAAGGATATACGACTACCAATCTCAAGGATTTATTTCCCCCACAATCTCCAAAATGTATTTTGCACTCCACAATAATTTATTTTTATTGTTATAAAAAATATTTACTTCCAAATAAGTAATATGCAATAAAGTGTATGCTAATATAATTTTAGTTTCAGAGCTTTGCATGTAATCAAAATAACAAAACCTTGCACAGCCATATTTTTTATCTAACTACAATAGTGAAAATTACTTAATATTTATATTATTATCAACTCAAACATGGCGAAAAAAAGTGTTTTAATAACAGTTTTCAGTCGCATCTTCATGCATTCAGATGTAACGGTATTTTTGGTTAATAGTGATGAGATGCAGGAATCCAATATTGCATGCCATTGCACTTTTACTTCTCATTATAATAATTATAGATAATATAAATTTAATTGTACTATTAAAAACAATTTTAAAATCCTACAACAAACAATTCCCGTTATGCATAAAACGAAGATATCCGAACACGCTTCGGTTTGCATCGGCGCCACACGTGAACCTCACATTATCCAATTAAAATTTATAGCCATACGACAAAAATATTAAACTTAAAATTTAAAATTAATACGATTATGGGGATTATTAGTTTTTCAAAATATAATCACAGTAATCAAACAACATAAAAAAAACTAATACTCATACAATTTAGGCAATGAATTATGATGAAATGTATTCCTGAACGTAATCTGAATTTTGTCCAGGGTACCCGAATATTTTAGTCCTAACGGGAATTGTATGAAATGCAACTTCTGCGTCATATATTTTGCAAGTGCGAAGTGCTCCGAAATGTTCCCAAGATATAACCGAGGCCGAATCCGAATGAAGCAACACGGAGCGGAAATTGTCAAGCAGCCGAGATAGTATACTCTGGACATATTTAGTATGTTCGCGGCCCGTTATTTCGAGTAAGGATTTGGAACATTAGAGAACATTTCAGAACTTTACCGGTGGGCTATACGAGTATAAGCTGAAAAGCACGTGCTTGGAATAAGTATATAGTTACTGGTGATAGTCAGATGGGGCCAGTGCAGTGATTAACTTACAAATGAACTGAGATAATTATTGTTGTTGAATTTTTGTGTTCTAAAGTGTATTAATTGTGTTTATAAATTAAGTAAATAAACTCTTGGATCAATTTTTAAAATGAGCGTTAAATAAATAATATCGTTGCAATACAATTTCTATATAATTTGAATAAACCGGTAGTTATATCAAAATACAGATATCCGCAGGAACATATAAAAACAATAATGGTTTTCTATTCATAGCCGAAACAATAGTTATAGGTTTAATGGGATTTTAGAATATTATATATATATATATATATATATATATATATATATATATATATATATATATATATATATATATATATATATATAAGGTTTATTATCAATAATTATTGGAATCAGGGTTGAATAATAACAAATCTGAGTTTCTCCTGTAAAAAGAGTAATTTAATTTACTGTAAATATAACTATTATACAAATATTTATCTTATCTTATTAAACTCACCTGTAAAAAGAGAAACGACATTAAATGTCAATTATTCACTATGCCCCTTCTCCAATTACAAATTTTAACAAATTAACTAAAATAATGACAGTAATTAACATATGACAGTTTGGTCAACATAATCTCTCTCTCTCTCTAATTAAATTGTATCATTGTTAATCTACCTTACCCACGCTACGCAAGTGCTTGGGATAATTCAAGAAGTACAATGTACTTTACATCTCCCACTCTGGGACAAAAATTTTCCAAAAAAAATTTTCTTTCGCTCCTCGGGCCACCCCGTCTTCTTCAATCACTCGTCGTTTTGAGGGCAGGGTATCAATTTGGTACTATGGAACAAATTTGACTCTGTTTTCTTATGCCCAGTGTTTATCTTATAGATTGAATTGGATATCTTCTCCAGGATTTCGTAGGGACCAATTCTGAGTTCATTTCCATTTTCCTCTTCTCTTTATTAATTTTGCATCTAATTTTATTAACTAAAGTTTGATTCAGTCTTTCGTTGATTCCGTTCGAGAAAGGTGAATCTGATGCTGTGAACACCAGTAGTATTTCTTTTTTTCTCATATATTCTTTGAACTCTCTCGAGTTGATACCGGGATATTGATCAGTGAGTGCCATTTCAATTTTATTTTCATCTGTAGTTTTTTCTACTAATTTTATGAAGTCACTTGAATTTTGTGTTTTCGACGTCGATATCCAAGCATATCTAGTGAAGTGGTCCACCAATAGATGAATGTATTTCTTTGTTGATCTCGTTCCACCGAATCCTCCGATTGTATCGATTGAAATAATTTCGAAGGGATATTTTGCCGGGCCCAGGTGGGAGATTAATCCATACTTGCTTTGACCTCTGGATTTATTTTTGATGCAAGTTGAGCAATTTTTGCATATTTCTTTTATATTCTCCGCCAGTTTTTCACTCGTGTAAAAAGGATTAATTATACTCTTCATCTGTTTTATGCCAACGTGACAATAGTGTTCGTGAATTTTTTTAATAAACTCGATGCTTAGTTTTTCGGACAGTATTATTCTTTCCTTTTTCCTTATTTTCTTATAGTAAATTCCCCCTTTTTTAATTAGTTTATTTTTTTTATCACATAACTTCTCATTTTTCATTTGGTCTTCTTTGATGACTTCTGTAGTTATTAAATTTACAATTTGCAGCTTTTCTTCTTCATCGTCGTCTGGTTCCAACACTGGAGTTCTGCTTAAGCAATCCGCTTCAAGATTGTATCTACCAGGGGCGTATTTGATTTCTAAATCGTATTGTGACAAATAGTATGTCATATCCCCTAGTTCATCATCAGTCCTGCATTTCAAGTTTAAGTTCTCTAAAGGCTTGTGATCCGTTAAGACTTCGAATTTTCTGCCTATCAATCGATATTGCCAATATTTTACGGCTTCTTTCACCGCTAAGCATTCTAAGTATATGGCTTTTTTCTTTTTACCTCTCGCTAAGAGAGGTATTGGATTCATGCTAAAAATCGCATATCCAGATTTTATTGAATAAGCACGTTTTAAGGTCCCTACAATCCGATTTTAACATTTTTACGATGATGTCTGTGTGTGTGTGTGTGTGTGTGTGTGTGTGGATGTATGTGTGTATGTATGTAGGATGTATGTAAGTTGTAAATATTGACAAAATCGGAGTGCAATCTATCCGTCACTTTATTAAAAGGAATTAAGGTTATTTAGATATAACAAGTATGAAAAAATAAAATGTAAAAGAAGATATATAAGAATAGATGCACAATCCAGATATATACATTTTAGACCGCCCAAAATTAATGTTTTTACTAGAAGAATATGAAGAGAAAGTAAACAAAGTTGTTCGAATTGAAAATTGCTGTTACCAGCCTAATATTTATATATGGTAAACTCTACTTTGTAATTTATTGTAACATAATTTATGGTAAAATATCTTCATGTTGAGACATGCTATTATTGAATAATAAAGAAGTTTATACGTCATAGATTTATATGAATATATTATTTGTATTTATAAAAATAAACTTTGCTTTATGCATACAGCCAGGTAAAATATACGGCGAGAGGTTATGTGCTGGCCACATCAGATTTTTTTGTATATTGTTTAGTTTCTTTGAAAAGTATGCTATTGGTTTTTCCTCGCCATCTATTTGAAGTTGTTTGAAAATCGCGCCAATTCCTTTTATGCTAGCATCTGTATAAATTCTTATTTTGAGTTTTTGATCAAATATTCCCAAGACTGGTTCACTACAAAGCAATATTTTTATTTTATTGAATGATTCTTCACACTCGTTCGTCCATATAAATTGTTGATTTTTCCTTAACAAGTTATGTAGTGGGTCCAAAATTATTGCACTATCTTTAATATATTTATTGTAAAAGTTTATCTTCCCTAAAAATTGTCTCACATTCTTTTGTGATTTGGGTGTAGGGAAGTTTTTTATTGCTATCAGATTATCTTTTAGCGGACGTATTGTGTTATTTTGTATAATATGTCCTAAATATTTCACCCAGTCTCTTGCAAACATACATTTTGTGAATTTCAATCTGAATCCTTCAGTTTGTATTGCTTCAAGTACTTTTTCCACATGCCGTATATGTTCCTCAAAAGTTTTCGAAAATACGAGTATATCATCGATATAATTCACTGTAAAGCTCGAAAGATTATTTTTTCTTATTATATTGTTCAGAATTCTCTGAAATATAGCTGGCGAGGTCTTCAAACCAAATGGTAGACAGGTCCATTGAAAATGGCCTTCTTGAGTGATAAACCCCGTCTTCGCTCTGTCTTCGATTTTCAGCGGTATCGACCAAAAAGCTGAATTTATATCAAGAGAAGAAAAATACTTGCAATCTCTTGTCTTTTCTATCAAATCCTCAATAAGAGGGAACGGTTGTGCTTGTGGAACAACTATCTTGTTCAAGTCTCGGAAATCTATACATAGCCTGGATTTTCTGTCTTCATCGCGTTTGTACGCCAAGGTTACCGGGGCAGCGAATGGGCTGTATGATTCCTCTATAAGTTTCCTCTCTAATAGTTTTCCCACTTGTTTTTCAATTTCTTTTTTGTCCTCAATCGTACATCTGTACGGTCTTTTACTAGGATATTTTTCAATTAATAAGTCGATGTGGGCTTCGTAATTTTTTACTGTCCCTACATCATATTTATCTTTCGCAAAAGTTGCTCTGTATTTTTTTATTAAGTTATCAATCTTATCTTTTTCTTTATAGTTCAAGTGGTCTACATGTATTTTAAAATTTTCCTCATTAACGTGTTCGTTGAAATTTATAATTAAATTTTCATGGCTCCTTGTGTCTTCAATTTTTAGTAAATTTTTATCAACTCTACTTTGAATATTCTTCTGTGTAATTTTTAAATTTTCATCTTGGCATAAATTAAATTCTTTGATGCAATCTAAGCCAATCAGAATATCATGGTTAAAATATTCACTATTTATAACAATAACGTTTACTTTTTTCTCAATTTCAAAAATCTTCATTTTTATAGGTATTAAACCATCTGCTTTCCTGACACCATTGATTGTTTTTATATTTGTCATTCCAGAATTGCTTATTTTCCTCTCATTTACTTTGATCAATTTAGAATTTATTAGAGATATATTTGAACCGGAGTCATAAATACCATCTACTTCAAGAGAATCGTTCAGCAATACCTTTATTTTTATCAATGGTGTCAAAATTAGTTTTTTGATTCTTTTTTCAGTGCATCTTCCAGTTCTGCGTTATTAATAAACTCTATTCTTTTCCTCTCTTCACTATATTTCGGTTTAAACCAGCAATCAGCTTCTGAGTGAAAACGTGTGCCTTTGTTATTTGTTTGACAGTATTTGCATGGTGATTTTTTTATTTTTACTTCTGTCTTGCTTCCTCTTTTTTCTCCAAATTTCTTCCTATTAGTTAAATGCTCCAGTTTTCCCACCTCATTAAATAAATCTTCGACATTTTGAAGTGAGTCCCTGTCAATTCTATCTGATATGAAGTTTGGTAAACCCGTAGCTATGAGATCTATCAATGTGCCAGTATCAATCTCTTTTCTAATTTCTAGGAGCAGTCTTTCTTTCCTTACAGCATATTCCAGAAGAGATCCTGTTTGGTATTTGAATGACATTGCATATCTAATTTGACTCCATCCTTTATTCGCATAAGTTTCAATAATTTTTTTTTTCCATATATCCCAATCTGAATTTATAGTTAGTTTTATCATCATACTATTATACCAATCTAGACAGGATTTTTCTAGAAATATTTTGAAAATTTCAATCTTCTTTTCATCTCGGTTTATCTCAAAACGTTTGCATTCATTTTCAAAGTCTTGTATCCATTGGTATGCATTAGAACTTTTTGTTGAGAATTTTTCCAATATAAACTTCTCTGATATTTTTTGCACATTTTGTTTTTCATTAATTTGTTGTTGAAGTATCAATTTTTCCAATAACTTTGACATGGAGTTTCCTTCACTTTCAATACATTCACTTTTCGTTATTGTTTTTTCTTCTATTTCTTCTAAATAATACTCCTCGAACATGAGGTTTTCTTCCTCATCCAAGTATATTTGTTTTAAATCTTCAGATAAAGTTATCCACACACTCCTTTTTTGATGTCTTTTTCTTAGAGTGTTTCTTATTCTGACATAAGCCTTCGTTTTTTCAAGAATGGTATGTAGATTCATACTTTGGTGTTCTGGTGGCATTATATAAAATTTATTTTCTTGTGTCATAATTGAGGTTAGGAAAATTTTGTTGGTTTTCCCATCCTCTGCCCCTTTCACCTCGAATCCAAATTTAAGCTTTTCCATAATTGAGTATTTGACGATAATGTCGTTTTATAAGGTTTATTATCAATAATTATTGGAATCAGGGTTGAATAATAACAAATCTGAGTTTCTCCTGTAAAAAGAGTAATTTAATTTACTGTAAATATAACTATTATACAAATATTTATCTTATCTTATTAAACTCACCTGTAAAAAGAGAAACGACATTAAATGTCAATTATTCACTATGTCCCTTCTCCAATTACAAATTTTAACAAATTAACTAAAATAATGACAGTAATTAACATATGACAGTTTGGTCAACATAATCTATCTCTCTCTAATTAAATTGTATCATTGTTAATCTACCTTACCCACGCTACGCAAGTATATATATATATATATATATATATATATATATATATATATATATATATATATATATATATATATTGTTTAAATAGAAGATATACAATGGTGGACTGGCCATAAGTTTAATCGGGCTGATCCCGATGGGACGGCGCCTTAAGGCCCATCACACACTTATACGGAATTTGTTCCCCATAAGTCGGCTACATGTCCCGGACATGTCGCATCAATTGCAACATTTCTATGACGACAGACACATCGCAGAAAACATGGGACACTGCTTGCTCCTTTTCATATGACATTTGTCTCTTGTAGTTCATAGTGGATGCCTATAAAGATGCAAGGTACTCACGACTGAAGGCTTTTTCTGGGAACGATATTTAATATTTCTTATTATATTATTAATATTATAAAATATCTAAATACGGAAATACGACTACCAATCTCAAGGATTTATTCCCCCAACAAACTCCAAAATGTATTTTGTACAACACAATAATTTATTTTTATTGTTATAAAAAATATTTACTTCCAAATAAGTAATATGCAACAAAGTATATGCTAATATAATAAAACCTTACACAGCCATATTTTTTATCTAACTACAATAGTGAAAATTTCTTAATATTTATATTATTATCAACTCAAACATGGCGAAAAAAAGTGTTTTAATAACAGTTTTCAGTTGCATCTTCTTGCATTCAGATGTATCGGTATTTTTGATAAATAGTAATGACACGCAGGAATCCAACCTTGTACGCTTTTATTTCTCCTTATAATAATTATAGATAATATAAATTTAATTAAACTATTAATAAACAATTATAAAATCCTACAACAAACAATTCCCGATATTCACAAAACGAAGATATCTGAACACGCTTCGGTTTACATCGGCGCCACACGTGAACCTCACATTATCCAATCAAAATTTATAGCCAAATGACAAACATGTTAAACTTCAAATTTTAAATTAATACGATTATGGGGATTATTAGTTTTCAAAATATAATCTAAGTAATCTAACAACGTAAAAAAACTAATACTCATAAAATTTAGGCAAGGAATTATAATGGATGATATTTAATATTTCTTATTGTATTATTAATATTATAAATATTTTCTTGTGCTGTATGTCAATGTCCAAATATAACTAGAAATTAAATTTAACTTAATTTGGATTAAAAATCCATGTTTAAAAAAGAAAAAGCATGCGCTAAATTTATAATATTATTAAAAACTTTTTTATACAGGTTTGCGGAACTTAGCAGTTCAAATTTCAAAAACGTGCTGAAATTAGTTCTCTAATACATTTTAAAATAAAAGTACAAGAATGAAAAGTTGTTTAAAATTAATTTTAACTTCAATAACTCTGAAATAAACTGTCAGAATCGGATTTTGTTTTGTTTGTTTTCTATTTTCATGACTATCTGATTTTTGACGAAAATGTCATATTTTATTCTTAAAATATCTGAAGCTACAAATATTCTATTGCATTAATTGAAGACTTTTTAAAAGTAGAAATGAATTTTAAACAAATTTTCATTCTTATACTTTTGGTCTAAAATATGCAGGAGAGCCAATTTCCGCACATTTTTAAAATCATATGTTGAACTTCTATATTCCTCATTTCGTTGCACATGTATATCAATTCTTTACAATTTATTGTTTATAATTTATACTTGTATTTTTACTCGCTACTCTTGGTAAGGGAGGTATAGGGATCGTGCTAAAAATCGCATATCGAGATTTTGGGAAATGACCACGTTTTAAGGTCCCTAGAATCCAATGTTAACATTTTCACGATGATGCCTGTGTGTACTCGTATGTATGTATGTATGTGTGTGTGTAAGTGTGTGTGTGTATGTGAGTGTGTGTGTGTGTGTGTGGATCCTCTTTACGCTCTAACTCAAATACTATCGTTCAGAAAATTTTGTAACCTTGTATTTCTACCTTACTCTTATATGGAGAGATGACATTAGATTTTGGTGTAAATCGGATAAAAGAAAATGGCACTTTACTGGAAGCTCAAAATAGTTTCTTTTTTCGGGATTTGTTATAAAAATTAAAGTTTTTTTAAAATTTTCTACAGGTTTGCGTTAATACTTTTTGTATATATTTTATGGATAAATTTCTAAAATTATCTATAATTTTAATCCCGGAGCCTACGCTTTAAACACAACTCCATGGTTACACATGTCAAATCTCAAATGTACGTAACTGACAGATATGTCACTGTCAACAAACTAATCATTTCATATAATAATAGTAACGTTTTAAAAAGAAAATAGTAAATTGAACAATAATTATATGGACAGGAACTTCATGCAGTTTCCAGCATAACTAAATATGTAGAAATATAGGTAAGATAATAAAAATAGATAATATATCATCACGGCATATTACCCATTGCTGGGTGAGCCATCTGCTTTGTACACAGGCGTCACTTCACGCGAATCTGGGGAACCAGGTTCGATTCCGACCGACGCCAAATATTTTAGAATTTTAAATGGCACAAAATTGACCCCTGTGGTCAGCAATTAATATAGGCAAGTATATAAATAAAATAAAATAAATATATCATCACGGCATAATACCCATTGCTGGGTGTGCCAATCTGCTTTGTACACAGATTTCGGTAACGATTATATTTGTACCGTGCGGGCGTTTACCAGGTGTCACCTCACGAGCACTTATTGCTGGCGTGGAGAGTGTCCCGCAGGGCTAATTTTTGTGCCATTTAAAATTCGAAATATTTGTTGTTGGTCGGGATCGAACCCAGTATTTAAATTTAATTTAATTTTAAGTATTTACATGAATAAAAATTAAATTAAACGGGAGGTATTGTGTTGGACACATCCGAGTTTTTTTTATAAAACTATTCAATAGATGCGTGGAAAATTAATTTAAGCAACAATAAAATATTATGTTAAAAATTAAATTAATGACGTTACCCATAAAAATATGTATTTTAAAACGCGTTTCTTGAGTAGTGTGTACCAAGCCAGCGTGTACCAAAGTACGTCATGCCCCAACGCAATGAATTTGAGTTCAGCAATGAACATGCCATGGAACAATAAGTTCCATGTTCTATAAAATTAGTGTTAATCAGTGTTAGTTATTATAAATGAACAATTATTGTCGTTATTATTATTATTATTATTATTATCCTCCTTTATTCTCATCGAATGGCATATAAAATTTGTACATATGGACTAAAGGCAAATATTATACAATATAAAGTAAGAAAGTAAAAAATAGAGAAGCATTACATAGTTATATATATATATATATATATATATATATATATATATATATATATATATATATATATATATATATTGAAGAACTTCCGAACGGTGTTGCAGTATCCAGTAATACAGCTTTTTGAAGTCTATGATATATTTCCTTTTTCAAATTTAATCTTTCCATAGCTTTATTATTATTATTATATTATTCCTTATAAGTGTTCTCATTAACAGTAAATAATAATAATAAAAAAACCGTTGGCACAATGTACTATTCGTTGCTGAAATGAAGAGAGATGGCAAGAGTGCGTCAGTTAATGTAATTATTTGAACATTATTTTGGAATGTTTATTTATGAAGTGTTGGTTCCGCAGCACCTGATTCCTTTCAGGGTTTCCTAAATCCTAGCACAAAAACGCGAGAAAGGCGTGGAGTTCACACCCTCAGCTGACATTCCTCGCCCTGCACTCGGCACTCGCTTCGGCAACAGAGAAGATTGTATTGCCTGTTTAAAACTAACGGGAGGCGTAAGATAAAATACCGCGCTCCTGACAGCGGACGCGATAAATCCAAGTTGTCCTCGCATTGCTAATATGCCCACGCACCCTCTACACAGACAATACATCACCTACATTTATCTAATTATATTTTACTTTTTCTAACAATTCTGATTTTGTGTATTTGTTACAACTACTTTAGGGATAACGCAGTTCTACTCGTATATCTTATGTAATTTTAATTAGGGCATTTTTACGATTATGCTACCAATTGTTTCATTACCACATTTCATTATACATAGTTAAAAAGCAATATATATATATATATATATATATATATATATATATATATATATATATATACCGGGTGATCATTTGAAAACTTCCCACCTTGAATAACTCTTTAATTAATAAAATTATTTTGGAGGGGGACATTTAATAACCTATTCCAATCAGTTGGGAAACTTTCACCCTCCCCTCCAGCCTCCCCCACCCCAAAATTTTAAATGGCACTACTCCATGTGTGATACATCATTTTAAAATTCTCAATATTTTAAAGCAAAGAAAATTAAAATCGGCCGAGCCGTTCATGAATTAGAGACAAAAATGTATTAAACCGGAAAATTTACAAAATACCTAAAACTAAAACTCACAAACGTAAACAATCAAATTTATCGTAATAGATGCTCGAATTGCGCTCCATTGGTTGCTAGGCAATAATAAAGCCGATGTTCAAACTCTCTTCTAACATTTTCGAAAACTCGCCGCGGAATTAATCGGCATTCGGATGTTATTCGTTGTTTCAGTTCGTCGATGTTGGCTGGGGGAGTTTGATAGACGATGGATTTAAGGTGGCCCCAAAGGAAAAAGTTGAGAGGGGTTAGGTCAGGAGACCTTGCTGGCCACTCTACTGCTCCTCTTCTTCCAATCCACCTCTCTGGAAACTTGTTTGAAACCAGTTTCAAACTGGTACCACAAAATGTGGTGGGGCACCATCTTGCTGAAAATAAACTTGATTTTCATCCAAAATTAAGTTTCCTTCGTCGTCTACTTGATTTTCTATTGCTTCCGTAATCAAGGGGTTTATGACATCTTCCAACATATTGAGATAAATAGTACCATTTAAATTTTCATTAATAAATAACGGACCAATGACCGAGTCCCCCAGTATACCAGCCCACACATTAATTTTTTGTGGCCACTGAGTATGCGTTTCTCTAAATAGATTCGGGTTTTTATCATCCCAATAACGACAATTATGACGATTAACATAGCCATTCAAAAAAAAGTACATTCGTCACTGAAGCAAATATTTTGAATTAGATTTGGAGTGGTATTTATCATCACAGTCATTTGTTCACAAAATTGAACTCGTCTATCGAAATCATCTTCATTTAGAGCTTGGTGATTTTGAAGTTTGTATGGATGCCATTTATGAAGTTTTAAAACCTTATGAACAGACCCATACGAAAAACCAGTTATGTTGCGCACTTGCCGAATTGAGCTCGTAGGATTTGCAGCAAATTCTAATATTTCTATTTGAGAGTCCTCATCCACAATTCGAGGTTGTGTCCTTTTTTTATTTGCTACTGATCCAGTTTCTTCAAATTTTTCTACCAAATCTAAAACGTATCGATGGGATACATGTTTATTTAGATGTCTTGCATTAAATTCATTGGCTGTACGTCGAGCACACTGATTTTCAGCTCCATAAATGAAAATTATTTCAATTCTCTCTTCTAAAGTGTATGTCATTTCAGTGACACAATTGGCACAAACACTACCCCAAATCAAAGTAATCTAAAGTTATCTGAAGCAGCGATATTTAATTCCTGAATTCTACAACACTTGACACTTTGAACTTGTACGACGCACGTTCTTTTGTTTCAAAGCAAAACGTAGGTAGATGGCTTGATCAACCACTCAAAATGGGCATACATTTTTGTCTCTAATTCATGAACGGCTCGGCCGATTTTAATTTTCTTTGCTTTAAAATGATGTATCACACATGGGGTAGTGCCATTTAAAATTTTGGGGTGGGGGTGGCTGGAGGGGAGGGTGAAAGTTTCCCAACTGATTGGAATAGGTTATTAAATGTCCCCCTCCAAAATAACATTGACCTGTTTTAGTGATTTTTGATAATTTTATTAATTAAAGAGTTATTCAAGGTGGGAAGTTTTCAAATGATCACCCGGTATATATATTCTTTTCAGTGATGTAACCTTCTATTATAGCGCTTGTATGTAAATTTTTTCTTCATAAAAATCCAACATTGACAAAAATAACTTTTACATATATCATCCAGTATAAAAAAACTTGAAAGGCCAATTACATGCAATGTGCTTAGAAGCATTTAATTTGGTGACGTTTACGTACGAATATTTTTTTAAAATTATTATTATTTTGCATTGCGTAGTTCAACGGCAAACATAGTATTAAATAGCAAAAGCAGGATGAACATATTGAAATTTATGGAATATGAAGCCAAGAATGTATGCATTTCAATCCATTATTATAATTATTATTCGGATATCGCTATATCATCAGGAGTTAAACCCCATTGGAGAATATAGGCCTCCGTGAAAAATTAGGTTGTATATATATATAAATCAAATTCAAACTGAAATTTAACCGAAAAAAACTTTTCTCGTCATTGAACAGATACATTAAAAATAGTATTAGAAAAAGTAAACGATACAGAGAAAGATTACATATTACGAGGCTGGGACACATATGCTGACGAGTTTATAATAAAATTACACAAATGCATCCGATTTGAAAGACAGTGATTGGTTCGATGAGAGTGAATGTGAAATGATATTGAGTGATCATTTTAACCGATTTTTGTTATACAGGCTGGTGGCGGTTAGGGGCCAACAAAAATGTAAACAGATTTGTATACAACTTTTAAGTCTGTACAACTTTGCGTTCTAGAGTTTTTGCTGTAAAATGAATAGGAGAGCAGGAAATTGCATGTTACATACTTGTTCACCCCTAACCGCCGCCATCTGTATGTATACGGGTGTACCAGGATAATAGAACAGTGCCTTTTATTCGTGTATATGAAAATATTTAAAAAAATCTGATGTGGCCAGCACATAACCTCTCGCCGTATATTTTACCTGGCTGTATGCATAAAGCAAAGATTATTTTTATAAATACAAATAATATATTCATATAAATCTATGACGTATAAACTTCTTTATTATTCAATAATAGCATGTCTCAACATGAAGATATTTTACCATAAATTATGTTACAATAAATTACAAAGTAGAGTTTACCATATATAAATATTAGGCTGGTAACAGCAATTTTCAATTCGAACAACTTTGTTTACTTTCTCTTCATATTCTTCTAGTAAAAACATTAATTTTGGGCGGTCTAAAATGTATATATCTGGATTGTGCATCTATTCTTATATATCTTCTTTTACATTTTATTTTTTCATACTTGTTATATCTAAATAACCTTAATTCCCTTTAATAAAGTGACGGATAGATTGCACTCCGATTTTGTCAATATTTACAACTTACTTGAGAAGAATTTGATAGCTTTTTCGCAATTCAAAGTTACTCTAGTCTACAGTACTGGTGTACATTGTCCCATAATGTTTGAAACAAATTTAAGTCCTTCAACCTAGACTTGTCATCTCCATAATAGTCACAGATCAAGAACTAAGGGATTCTCCAAGTACATTTTTAATTCATTACTCATTATTTCTGACACTGACATTTATCTGTCAGTTACAAATAATTTAAATTATCAACTATTTTTCATGGCATTCTTTCGGCTGTCAAATTTATTACAATAGATTATTTTATATATTATACTTCTTTTATCTCTAAATCTATGGAATATATAATAAAATATTTAAATGTATCAGATAGAGAATTTAATTTTCTTTAATATTACCACGAAAAATTTTCAAAAAATATTATTTAGAAGATTTTTTTTCAAGAATCTTCTACTTCCGGTTGTCCAATTATTACCAAAACCTTTTCAGATCTTCCCATGAATGTCCGATTGGGAAATACGTTGTTAAACAAATTTTAAGTCTTATAGTTTTTGAGTAACCGTCCTTCCAACATCCTACATACATACACACATACATCCACACACACACACACACACACAGACATCATCGTAAAAATGTTAAAATCGGATTGTAGGGACCTTAAAACGTGCTTATTCAATAAAATCTGGATATGCGATTTTTAGCATGAATCCAATACCTCTCTTAGCGAGAGGTAAAAAGTGATATTTTGTAAGGCACAGAGAGGGACACATTTTAGCATAAACATAATTTTAAAGCTAGTGGTACTCAAACTATGGATTAATATTATATTTTTATAAATGGCATTATATATTTTTTGTCATTAAATGGATTTTTTTTGTCTAAATTCAATGATATAATAATATACCCTTACATTGCGAAAAATTTGATAAAAATTAGTTCAAAATTATTATTTTATTTTAATATATTTTTTTAGTAGTATGAGAAAATATTCAATCATTAATAAAACAATCTGTCATTTTTGCAATTCTTTGTTACCTATTATTATAATTATGGTAATTTTCTTTATCTTTGTAATAATTAATAATAATCGCAATTTTAACAAATACTGATTATTTTAATTTATTAATGTGAGGCCATTAAAATGCAGTTCAAGAGTGTAATTTATTTGCGGAAAGATATCCGAATAAAGCAAGACCAAATCGTAAAGTAATCATACGAATTAAAAAACAGATAACAGAAGAGCATTCGAAAATATTGAAATTTATGTTGTGGCTTATATTTCTGCAAATATAAATGCGTCAACAAGAGAAATTGCTCATTATGACAATATGTCTTCTATGTCTGTTTGGAAAATTTTAAGAAAACACAATTTTCATCTATTTCCAAGATTCAATATTCGGATCCGGATTCAAGATCCGATACTCAGATTCGGATCCAAATTCCGATACTCAGATTCGGATCCAAAATCCGATACTGAGATGTGGATCCGAGATCCGGATAGTCCAAGATTTAATTATCCGGATATTCGGATATTTTTTGATTCGAAACCGAAACTATTCGAATCCAGATCACACTATTGCCTGTGCACACTCTTATAGAATTTGATTTGCAACGAAGAACAGAATTTGTAGCGAATTTTTAATTAAATACCAATCATCAGAATTTTCTTTCAAATATTATCTGTTATCAAGTTTACAAATGAAGGCTTCTGCAATAGAAATAATGTTCATTTCTAGTCAGATAAAAATCCAAAACTTATTAGACCGAGAACTATGCAATTTAAATAGAGCTTCAACGTATGGATTGGTATATGAAAATAATTTAACAACTCAATTTTATGTGGAAATTTTAAATATAGTGGTACTTAATTATTTAGATGATAGTAATCTGGCATAAAGAAGAAACATATGGTTTCAACAAGATAGTGCTGGTCCACATAATTCAAATTTAATATACCAGCAATCGAACAATATGTTTGAAAATAGATGGTTTGGGACCAATGGACTTTGGAAATGGCCTGCTTGTTCTCCTGATCTAACACCACTCGATTTTTTTTATGGGGCTTCTTAAAAGATACCGTATACGCTATTCCTGTAACCACAAAAGAAAATCTTAAACGTCGCTTCCGAACCGCGTGTAATAATGCAACACCTAAAATGCTAAATGCAACTAATCGTGCATTATTGAAAAGAGTAAATTCATGTTTAAATAAAAACGGAAATCACTTTCAACAAAATTTATTATTATTTAATAATAAATGAATTTTGAACTTTGGAGTGATTAATTTATTTTAAATGTAATGAATTTATAATTTATGGACAAAATCTTCGCTTACGTGAATATAATAAAACTAAAATAAAATTTTATTTTGTTTTAATGATTCAATGTTTTCGCAGACCACTTAAAAAGTTTTATAACTTTGAATTAATTTTTATCAAATTTTTCGCAATGAAAGGGTATAATATTATTATATCATTGAATTCAGAAAAAATCTCTATGTAATAACAATAAAAAATATGTAATACTATATAAAAAACATAATAATGAGCCATAGTTTGAGTACCACGGGCTTTAAAGCAGGGACTAAAAACGAAAAATATTTCGTTCAGTTCTTATCCGAACGAAACCGAAAAATTTCGTTTCCGTTCTTAATGTTCCCACCTAAATATTTTCGTTTTCGTTTTCGTTCACAGTAGTTAAATACCGGTTAATACCGGTTATAACTATTAATGAGTAACAATTGATAAAAATATAGAAATATAATAAGTTTTTTTTTTATTAAACATGAAAATAAAACATACATATAAAGGAAAGATAATACATATATAAAAATAAGAAAAGCTTATGCTATGGCCTGATTTTTTTACGATAAAGAATAAAACATTAATTACATTTTATTTCACCTAACTAATAGTATGTTTTCAAGAAAATCTTCCTTTATGTTAGTTCTCTTATATAAGTACTTAACATAACTAATAAAACGTATACCGACAGTGTGTGCAAATGAAAATTATCGCAGTCAGTGTTCAATAGAAGAAACTACGAGTATACCGTTTAACCTAACACGTAACAGGGTTAGCTACTGGAGAGCTACTTTGAAAATCTGCTTGTTTGCAAATCAAATATCTGAAAATTCAATAATATTTGCCTGTAAAATATTTGCTGTAAATAAAATAAAATATTAAATAAAATAACGGTTAAAACCGGTAACCGATATAAATTATTTCGTTTTCAATCATGAACGAAAAAAATTTATTGCGTTTTCGTTTCCGTTTTCGTTCTTATAAAAATTTCGGTTTATTTCGTTATTTCGTTTTCGTTTTCGTTTCGTTCTTAGTCCCTGCTTTAAAGTGATCAGGTTTATGCTAAAATGTGTCCCCCTGTAAGCCTTAGAAAATATCTTAATCACTGTTTGTGTATCTCTTCATATATACAAATAAAATAACTGTTCCATTATCTTGATGCGGCCTGTATGTACAAATGCCCATTCTATCTATTCCGGCCTGAAAAGTCATGAACAGGTAACCCATTTTACTTTCCATGAGTGACTTGGCTTTTAAATTTTTTAGTTTTATAATTAACGAATAGGTGGCTACGGATTATATCAGAAAAAATATTTAAATGGCTAGTGAAATATATTGTATTTGTATTTGAACGACCAAAAAGCTAAAGATTGGAAGGTGTGCTAGGATTTGAACGGTCAGAAACCGATCTGGAACTATACTAAGCTCTTCCAAGCATTGCTGCTGATTTTCCTCACAGGAAACGGAACATGATGTTAAAACGTTGTTTTTTAATGTCCGCCATTACAAAATCGTCTAAAACGTCAAAGAGCGCAGATCCAAAAGTGTTCCGAGTGTGGGAGAAGCCGGAACTAGCGCCTTATTATACGCCAGAAAATAATTCTAGAATATTTTGGGTAGCATCTCGTATATACAGTGTGTCATAGGCGTTTAACATGGGAAATCAGTTTTTCCTTGCGCAAAAGTTCCAAAATTATTTTAGACAAAAATACTTCAAATTAATATTGTAGAGAATTAAATTCTGCACCCGAATTAGTAATAAGATTTTAATTTTGACGTTTCTTAACCGAGAATCAATTTTAATTTTTTCAAACAAAATTACGAACAATTGTATGCCATCTTAACTGTCAAAAAAAGTTTGTGTTTTGTGATTTTCGTTTAATAACTTATTTCGTTGAAAGTATGAAACAGTTTTCTCATGAAGAAAAGCTTCAGATTATAAAATGGTGGATAAATTTTGTAAAAACTTTTTAAAAATATTGTTTTATTACCTCACATATTGTAATCCAATAAATTATTTACGTTAAAATATTTAAGTTATGATAACTATACGTTCAACGTGATGACGGTCGTCCCACTTCTTAGCCACCTGCGTGCGCGGCACGCATTGCACACCCGCTAAGAACAACCCTTCATGCGTCGCACAGTTCAGTACTGATTTGATTGTTTGTTTAAACAAACCTATTATAATTTCATATACCTTGTATTTTAATATTTGATAATCATGAATAATTAATTACAAAAATAAATAGTGAAATAATAAGATAATATTTACTATATTCACTAATTTGCTTAATAAATTGATTATTTTTATTTAATATTTTGTATGTCACTGTTGAAGTTTACAAGTTACATAGAGATTCAGTTGAACGCTTATATCTTCAATGGTTTGTACTTGTGATTCATGCGTGTAATATAGTTGGGCGAATATTAGGAGGACTGTCAATCTTTAAATATATTCTAGAAAGCGGCACACTGATAAATTGTAGATAAACGAAGGACAGAAAAGAAATCAACTATACCGCTCTACAAAATAGTGGTACGTATTAGATGCGCAAGAATGAATGAGAGTCCCCACTTCTAAAAGTCCCGAACTATAATGGGCAAAATTTAATTTAACTGACTTCGTGTCTGTTATAGTGTTCGAGATCTCGACGTTCGACTCGTTATCCTGGACCTATAACAATATAATTTTATGTAGTTAATATATAAAATATGACAAAAATACGAGCCTAACCCCAAATGTATTCGTACCCGCTGAAATAAATATATTAACAGCAATAAAAAATATTTTTTTAGGTTACAATAGTTAATACTATATTTGGGCATTTTATTTTATGTATTAATAAAGTGTACTGGATTTAAATTAAATTAATTGTTGTTAACTAAATTTCTCATTTAAACAATAATCTACGGGAAAATATATGACAAAAGACAAGTCCCAAATTTTTTCGTTCCAATACAAAATAAAGCAATATTTATGTTAGTATTATCTATAAAACTGAGGGTAAAGGTAACGGACAATATACTCAATTAATTGCCATCTTAAATTTTAATAAAAAATATTTGCGAATTATTAAAGACAAAAAGATTTGTCACATGCAGACAATGGTTTATTTGCAAATAAATTATTATTAAACCTAAGAAATTTTATTACAAGCAATGTATTCAAGTTCTATACGACATATCAAAATTTGTTGAATTGGAGTAATAATCATAGCATCCAGAAGTTTATTTAATCTTGTTTTTAATATAATTGTAGGTGATACTTTAATAATTAAATATCAGTTTGCAAATAATTTTACTAAAAACAATTAATATAGTAATTAATTGAATATATTGCCAGTTTCATTTACCTTCAGTGTTATAAATAATACTAACAAATATTGTATTATTTACTATTGGAACTAAAAAAAAAAACACCTGTCTGTTGTCATATATTTGCCCGTAGATTATTGTTAAAATGATAAATTTAGGTAATAATATTATATTTAAATACGGTACACTTTATTAAACATAAAATAAAAAAATATTTCTTCTTGCTATTAACATTTTTTTTTAGAGGGTATGAATATTTTTGGGGTGGGCTCGTAATCACCAATTTATATTATTGGGAATTTTTAGTTTTTATTAATATTATAGATATTTTGTTCTTTTGGGGATACACAGCAAGATATTTTGGGTGAACTGATAATCGGGTGTATTCTATAACAACATGGATAATTTTTAGCAACTGGTTAAAATTGTATTATGATATGGATCAACAACTGAACATCCAACTTTTGTTATTTATCGACATTTTTTAAACAACTTGCTAAAAATTAAACACTGATGGTCGGCTTCATCAAAATTTAACTCATTGCTAAATATAATATGTTAAATTTTTATATGTCAAATTGTGAAAATTTTATATTATTAGTGAATATAAATTAATTACACTGTGTCTATTGCATGCATATTCAACACATTTAATTTAAAATGTACTTACACACATTTTAATTAATTTTTATACAGTAATAAATTTTTATAATTGCCATACGTCAAAATTTAACATGAGTTAAATTTAAACAAGCTTTAATGAAACCGTGCATGAGTACACAATAGGGCCTAAATGATTTTACCGAATTTTTAACAAGCGATCTAACTGATGTGGAACGGAACCCGTTAACCGTTTATTAATAGGTTATGTTAATTTATAGAATATTATTCATTAATGATGCTTATTAATGCATGATTTTTTAGTACAAAACGATTTGAGTAGGTAACCATAGATACCATACCATTGCTGAACAATTGTAGAAACTTTGTGTCAAACATTACCAACCTAAAAAAAATGTCATAGAGTAAAATTACATTTTCTAATTCAGTAACATACGGTCTACGGAAAAATATTTTAACTAACACGTGTGTTAATTGGCGAGTAATAACCTCAACCATTAACGCGCTCATTTCGCTTACGTGTTAAAATGTATCAATCATTATTCGCTCTCATTAAGACACTTGATAGTTAAATAATTATTACGATAACCGCTGGTTAAGGTAAATCAAAAAGCATAAAAAAAATATTTATACAAATATATTCTAAATATTTAATCTCGTATTTTTTATACATATTCGAATATAGTACCTTCATTGCTTGATTTTAAAGCATAAAAGGGTAATAAGATATAGTGATTTATTTATCTCCATGAAAGGCAAGACCCAAGAAAACTAGATTTAAAGAAATAAAACAGTGTTTATCAGTTTAGGAGAGTGCAGTCAGCACTCAGTCCTCGCGTCTTCGCCTGAAACAACTTGTACAACAATCCAGCGCCCGATTGTGCTCGTAATTCAATTTCTTTGTTATCCTCTTAGTGTGTGGAAACATGCACTTAACAAAGACGGACTTCCAACTGAAATAAAGCTGCCTGTACAAACACAAACCTACAACCTGGATTTGTTCAATATCGCACGTCATAACATAGTATTACGTTCATTACTCTTGGAATTTATGAACAATTTCATATCTAATCCCGAGCTATTTAAAATTTACTTCTACACACCAACAAAGCAGTACGCAGTACTTAATTTTGAATTCAAGGTTGTTGTATATTACACCAATAATTAAATGCTTCTATATATTTTCTAAATATTTGAATTAACACATGCCATAACACCATATTAAACTCATTTCTCACGTAATTTACAAGAATATTAAAATTTACGAATAATTAAATTGTTAATATTAAGAAAATATTTATATATCTGTGGTGAAATCAAACTCAGGTTATGTAAGTATTTATAATATTTCAGTTCAAATTTAAAGTATGCCGGTTTATGAAAAAATCAGAATTTTTAAATTTCTTTCCACAAATTTGGACAGTTGTTTAAAGTACAAATTAAAATAAGATTACTAATAATAATAATTCGTACTTTCCTTAGTTACTTGATTTCTTTCTTAAGGTTGACAATTCTCTTAATATAGTTTTTTTTATCATCGGTATATAAATTAAGTAAGTAATTATAATAATAAATAATACAGTATTTTTATTACTTTGATATAAAATAGTTATTTGTATCACTAGTCCAGAATTGTCAGTACATTTTAAAACGCTAAGCCGGAGATAAGGTCATGGCCTTTAAACGCGCCAATCAGTTTATGGACCTCTAATTTACAAGATTTTTTGCCGATTTCTTATGATGAATTTTATTTATTGTCCAAATTTTAAATATTAAGGATTTTTACATTGATGTCAGAGGCTTGAATTTCAAATAACATGGATTTATAAAAACAGGCAACCTGAAAAATCAATAAACATTTTTGATCGGATTTGCATTGTAAAGAAAATATAATTGTAATATTTGAACGTGTTCGACAATCCATGAGAAGACGTCTAGAATGTTGCATGCAAGTTCAAGGAGGACATTTCGAACAACTATTGTAATTTTGAGAGTAAAAAACATTACTAAAATAAAATTAAAAATTCAAACAAAAGAGTGTTTTATTCCGAAATGGTTCGTTTCCGGACATGGGTATATTAGGATTATTTTCTTGTTTTGGTTTGATTAATATATTTTCCAAATTTGGTCCCCTATTTTTCGAACATGGTGTAAACGGAACTAGGGAACGCGATTTTTCTCGGAAGTTATAAGAGATACAAAAAAATCTTTCAAATAAAATTGTTAGTGTTTTTAGTAAGCTACATAAATTAATGTAAATCAGAAAAAAATTCGGAGATATACCTATTTTTGACTTTTTTTAAATGGTATATTTTTATACTATTTAGTACGAAATAATTTTTGCTTTAAAAAAGTTACATAAGTTATACCTTCTAAACTTAATAGTATTCGAGATATTGAAGAAAATATTAAAATAATTTTACTGGAAATTAAAGCTGGCTATGGAAACAAAATTTGACATTTGTATTAGTTTATTGTTATAACCATGTGAAAATGTTTATTGAATTGATAACTTAGATTATTATTTGTTGTAAAAAAGGAAGAATACTCAATTAACGAAAAGGTAGGTATGTTGAAATGTTTCCATTTATCAAACAATAATTCACGAGAAGCCCTGCGATTATACCGGCAACAATATCCTGATCGCTTTCATCCAAATTAAACATACTTTTTCAAATTAGAAAGAATGCTACGTAGAACTGGTTCCCTGACTATGGCAAATCGCGAAGTTCGTCAAATAAATGAAAATTTGGAAGCTGATGTATTAGCATATTTTAATGTGCATCCGAGAAATTCAGTTAGAGAAGCTGCACTAGAATTAAACGTATCACATACACAGGTACACAGGATTTTAAAAAAGCATAAATTCAAAGCTTACAAAATACATAAAATCCATTTTGTTTTCATAGCCAGCTTTAATTTCGAGTAAAACTATTTTAATATTTTCTTCAATATCTCGAATTTTATTAAGTTTAGAAGGTATAACTTAAAAAACTTTTTTAAAGCAAAAATTATTTCCTACTAAATAGTATAAAAATATATAGTTCCGTTTACACTCTGTATATGGTGAAACATTGGCGTTTAACATGGGAAATATTAGCCATGTTCGTCTCGAACAAAAGCGTAACGTTTTATTACGTCAGTGTCAGTATAATGATTGTCAAAATAAATAATAATTTGACGTTATAAAACGTTACGCTTTTGTTCGTCTCTTGTTTCTAATTCCATGGCCAATACTATTAAATTGTAATTCCATGAATTTTAAATTTTTATTTCTGCAGTTATGAAGTAGCCAAAATGATATAACAATAAATTTGATTTTTATTTGTTAAATTCATATAAAATGGATAACAGATTTAACCGGTTGCTAAAAGTTAACCACTATGTTTTTAAATAGGCTCGATCATCTGGGGAAAAATAATAAGTTTGTAACTCTAAGGCCCGGTTTCATAAAACAAATTAATGTATGATTAAGTTTTGCTTTCAAAGTAAATTTAAAAAACTGAACGAATGTAAAGCGATTTTTTGGCAGCAATAAATTTAATGTCGTAAGAACATGGGAACTGATTAGTTCATATGATAAAAATACAAACTTACGTAATCCTTTGAATGTTTAATTTAATATAAGTGAAGAGGAGACATAAACGAATAAATTGGATGTAGATATAAATGTGTTGGAGTAGTTAAGCGAATATAGCGTAGATATGAGCAAGCCAAGCACAAGGTGTTAGCTACCTTGCTTACAGATGTCGGAATAATCCGAATATTAATTGCAACCACAAGACAAATCAGTGCTTCCTCACGGCATGCTGCTGCTGCTGTGTGTTTGTATGTGTGACCGACGTCATCTTGTGGCAGTTGCGTAATTACCTCGTCAACGTAATAAATCTCACCCGCAGAAATATCCGTATTGGAGAACGAACTCCACCTGAACTCCGTTACGTTGGGGTTAATTGCTTGTCTACAAGACGGCGTCGGCAATATGCTACCGCTAACATAATTATTGTGTTTGTGACAGAGATTTGCTTAAGACTAAGTAAGAGAATCATACACCAGCAATTGTGCTTCCTATCCGTTTACGAGTAATAAATAATACATTGCATACACATCAGCAAATAAACTTCATGTTATTAGATGAAATTTATAAAATTAGTGTATAGAATGTTGATTTCTATATTCAAAGAATAAAATATAATTCGATTTGTAATTTTTAATAATAAAATAGGCAAATATATTAATGTAAAGGAAAAAATCTGTTGTGGCCAGCACAATACCTCTCGCCACTTCCTTTTTTTTGGTTAAGTATAGGGCGCGAACAGTTATGTTACATTGTTGGTCTTGACAAGCAGATGTGGAGGCCCGTTTCAGAATGTTAATTAGTAATTATGTACATAAATGTCAGAATTTTTCATTAAAAATTTCAAGATTTTCTAAATTCATGTAGTTAATTTGTCACCAGGAGTGTGGAATTGACTTGTCGAGGAAAATAAATCACATGGAATTGGAAAATCACTAAATTTAGAATGAGAAATTATGATATATGACATCTATATACATAATTACTAGCTATAATTCTGACACATGACTGCTCGCACCTTAATGTATTTAACATTTCTTGCATACTTACACTCTACACCAAAAATTCTACTCTATTCCATATATTTAGATTTTTTTAATTTAAATTCATTCTATGAAGAAATTTTGTCCTACTCTTTTAATTTTTCGAGATGTTTCCAATTCATTGTCGGAAGTAACAGCATATATGAAGGGTATGTGTAATATACCTATAATATTATATATACTATGTATAATTAAACTATTAATGCAATAAGAAATAATATAATGTATGTACTTATATATTATATTTCTTTTATCTCTAAATCTATAGAATATATAATAAAATATTTAAATGTATCAGATAGAGAATTTAATTTTCTTTAATATCACCAAGAAAAATTTTCAAAAAATATTTAGAAGAATTTTTTTCAAGAATCTTCTACTTCCGGTTGTCCAATTGTTACCAAAACCTTTTCAGATCTTCCCATGAATGTCCGATTGGGAAATACGTAGTTAAACAAATTTAAAGTCTTATAGTTTTTGAGTAGTCGTCCTTCCAACATCCCACATACACACACACACACACACATACACACACACATACACACACACAGACATCATCGTAAAAATGTTAAAATCGGATTGTAGGGACCTTAAAACGTGCTTATTCAATAAAATCTGGATATGCGATTTTTAGCATGAATCCAATACCTCTCTTAGCGAGAGGTAAAAATGGAGGCTTTTAAAAGTGAAAATCTTATATAGATTCCTTTTTATAAGTATAAGTTTGTAATATTTTAGCAATTGAATACCTGTAAAATTATTTTCGAATTAAACATAAAATACATTATAAATCTGGAGTTGATAAATGTGCCATTAAAATATTACATCGAATTGATTTCGAAAATACGAAGATTTTAGCAGGAAAAAGCCACTGGATGAGAAGACTAATTAGAAAAGCAATTGGAACACAAAAATCTCCAAATAATTTTAATTTGAAAACAAGCTTTGACTGTTCGTTCATAATTTTTTGTCAATGTTATTTGTGAGTTTTTTAAAAACTGTCGATTCATGTTATTATAATTTTGTAAACTTGTTGTCTTGACTACATATTTATTTATAGTATTATTATTTTACCTGATTAGGGCAATACTTTGATGGCGAAACCTCATTTTTTTAACAAAATTTATACAGAACTATACCCAAATTTTGTTTTATTTATAAAAATATCTATACTCACAAACGACGGAGTTGACATCTATAGTCATGGTTTTGTAACACGGGGGGGTGGGACTCGCTCTACAGGGTGGGGGGGCAGGAAGTGATGCTCTAACATGGACTTACTGCTTTTCTTCTTTTGCCAACGATGACAACTTCCTCTAACTGGTGGGCGCTTGATGTTCGCCCACCGCTTGTTATATACAGGACGGAACACAGACACTATTTCACTTAACACTTTGATGGCCGATGAACACTCATTTATTATGGACACAGACAATTATTAATATTACAAACTAACTAACTTTATTTACATAATTATTTAATATTTACACTAAACTTATTATTATTGATTATACTAAACATATTATTACGGATTTCACTAAACCTAATTAAGCACATAAAACATCATAGTTACATTTTTATATAGTAACTCTGCGCAGTAGCGTCTACTACGCACTCAAACTAATTTTGAAATTACATCTCGACAACACGAGTATCTAAAACCAACTCCATGTCTCGACAATACAAGACTCGAAAACCAACTCCATGTCTCGACAATACAAGACTCGAAAACCAACTCCATGTCTCGACAATACAAGACTCTAAAACCAACTCCATGTCTCGACAATACAAGACTCTAAAACCAACTCTCTGTCTCGACATCACAAGACTCTAAAACCAACTCCATGTCTCGACAATACAAGACTCTAAAACCAACTGCCTTAAACAAAGAGTTACTTTCGTGAGAGGCCTTATCTCCGAGGGGGTGAAGGGGGTAACATATGGCATCCATATCAAAATATCAACCCTGCACGTAGGCTCGCAATAACTTCTAAACTTAATTGTCAACAAACAACTCTGACAGCTAGACTAAACAGTCAGTTAATAAAAGAGGATAACTATTTCTAAACAGAATTTTGACTAAAAAAGATAACAAGTTGAAATAATATTTCTGAAACTATAATTTAGAAAAGATTATAAAAAGTTACTTATTTGTTATTGCTCACCTTGTTACAGTTTCTACTAAACTTATAAAATGAAATTTATAATTATTAAGAAAATAGTAGATGGCGCTTGAAAACCGACCGTTTTTACATTCATTAAATAAACAATTTAAATTCATGAAATCAAACTTTGTCAATACTAAATATTTTTATTTGTAAAAATGTGCAAGACCTGAATATTAAAAATTAGAACAAAACATTCTAAATATCGCTTAATTCTGTAGATTTTAATTGATAACTGACAGATATTTTTTTTTTTCGTTTTTGTGAACTAAGTTAACATTTTGACCAATCGAAGGGCAGAATTTATATCCGTATCTAAAGCAACGCTATTTTCTTACGTGAAATGAATTATAGTTTGTTTTTAAATAATTAATATTACGTTTTATTAATAATTGTAACTAAAAGATAAAGGCTCGTATTACGAGTGAAATTTTATAATGAAAGCGCTTTTATTGAGCAAACTCCTTACAAGAATATAATGTAAAAGCGCACTTCATAAAAGCATTTTTATTATAAAAGTACGTTCGTAATACGAGCGAAAGTATCAAGGATCAACAATAGCTGATTATAACAAATAATACTGATTACAACATTAATGCCGGCTGTAACAGAAGTAAGTATGCACATTAAGTTAATCAGTGATAGAACTCGTCGAGTGCAACACTAACTTTTTCTTATAAACCTACTAGACATTGAGGTATTTTTTTTTCAAAATTTTGTCAAAAATGTTATTACCCGCCAATGGTGGAATGAAATAAAGAAATGCATTTCGGAAAAGTAGAGCGCGTTGCATAATGCCAAAATTAAAAATGGGACTATTCTGCGGGTGCGTCTACAAACACCTGTGTCCGTTGTGTTTATGACTTGTGACGAGCATTATGCGCCAAGAGTTGCGACTGAATACAATGATTAGAAACTTTTGAATAAATTAACAGATACACCAGAAGATGAAACCATACATAAATCGGAGAAGATAAAGATAGAATACAATACCTCGACTAAAGTAACAAAAATAATGCGTCATATTTTTATGTTACAGCAGGTTGGACAATCCAAAAATGGTAGGATATTTATAGGATGAAGTCGACCAAGAACAAGTCTACAATTGACGGAACAAGAAAACGCATATAGATAATTAAAAGTGATGTAGACATAAATTAAATCACAATAAATGTTCAAAATGGCCATCATCATTGTCAATGAAGGCGACGACGAAATGAATACTCTACTGTTTCCAGCATCTTCCTGTTGTTGAGTATGCTTGTAGCTGCATTTTCAAGGATGTAACTTGTTTTTTCAATATCCTCCGTTTGGCATATGTGACACTTTGTGTTGTAGTGCTATTCATAGTGCTTGAAGCTGCATTTTCAAGGATGTAACTGTTGTTCTTTCAATATCCTCCAAATTTTCATACGTGACACTTTGTGTTGTAGTGCTATTCTTCGTGTATATTTTAGTTCAAGCTCTTTGACTTCTATAATCCCTTCAATTTCGACTACAATTGCGAAAACCGCTTATGGTGAACTTATAGCAATAGAAAATAGGTTTTACTTACGAGCTCTTTCGGTTCACAATCGCTTACACAACGACTATATAGTGAATTGACCTGAGAAGTGCTCATTGTGGAAATTTTCTTAGTAAAAATGTCTTGCAAGAACGACCACTAACAAGTCGTTTCACTGGATGCTGTTACTCGTGGGCCGTATTCCACTATTTACTGATAATTTTCCATGTGATAAAATTATTTTTCATATTTTTAATATTAAGTATAATAGATATTTTTTTTGTTAAATGCAGGTTTCCGGACCTACCCAAGAAGTACTGCTTTCAGCTCGTTAACCTTTTTTAGAGTGGAGGGTTTCCCCAAGAGACCTATTAACCACTTGACGAAATTATTAAATAAAAATAAATATAAAATCATTCTGATAAATGTAACGTTTTTATTTATATGGGTGAAGTGTAAAACACAGACAAATATTATTAACTAAAAGAATACGTTTATTAAACGATAAATAATTAAGGATTAAATATTAAAAGATAATAAAAACAACTAATACTATGATTAAATAATTATAAACACTAAGTATATTATTAAATGCTTAAACACTACGATTATTTATCTATACAATATTTATATCACTACACTTATTTATATAACTACATTTATTTATGTTAACAACTGGTAAACTGTATATTTATATCACCAAGTTCATTGCTCGTTGCCTATATATATCAGACTGTCTCTCCGCTTTCTTTCGGCCGGTATTTATACAGCTCATATCATTCTAGAACCCTCTGAAGCAACAATGACCTGTATACAAAAGAATTAGGTCACGGCGTAGTTAACCTCTAGTCGGCGCGTCGCGGGGTTTGAAACATCTGGGAAATTCCGGGATTACGTCATCGCTCTGGTACATTCTTTCAGTGGCGGGGCTCGTGTACTATTCTCACAGGGGCGCACGTCACAATAATATCATCGTCCGAAGAATTATTGTCAGATTCGCTTATGTGTGTAATAAATGGATTAATATTTTATACACCTTGTTCCCGTAGACAACAAATTATTTTACATGCTGGTAGTACAGACGGATGGGTAAATAATGGTTTACTTTTATCAACTTTATTTGAGACAGGGTTTACTGAACAATTATTGCCTAATATTGAAAACAATTCAGTAATCGTGATGGACAACGCAAGTTTCACAGTAGACAAAAAGAAAAAATACCAACTATGGCAACAAAAAAAGCATATAAGGTCGATTTTTTAACTAGACACAATATATCGTTGCCAGAACATTATACAAAAGAATCTTTATTGGAAATTATTAAAAAACAAAATTTTGAAAAAACTTATGTTGTTGATAGTTTAGCGGAAGAGGCAGGCCACTCTGTATTACGCTTATCTCCGTACTATTGGACTTTCAAGCCTATTGAACTGATATGGGCTCAATTAATAGGCTCAATTCGAAAGAAAAATGTGTCACCCAACTTAAGTTCAACTGTTGTGGATCTTGTACGTATTGAAGTCTCCAATATTGGAGAGTTGCAATGGAAGAATTGTATTGAATATACAATAAAAGACGAAGGTATATATTTAACCAGTAGCTCAGATATTAATCCATTTATTATACACGTAAACGAATCTAGCAATAACTCTTCGGTCGATGACATTATATCAGCATGATTTTACATTTATTTTTATTTAATAATTTCGACAAATGGTTAGTAGCCCTCTTGGAGAAACCTTCCACTATAAAAAGGGTTAACGAGCTGAAATCAGTACCTCTTGGGTAGTCCCGGAAACCTGCTTTTATTTTTTTTACATGGAAAATTATCAACGAATAGTGGGATATGGCCCACAAGTAACAGCATCCAATGAAACAATTTGGTGGTCGTTCTTGTTGAAAATTTCCACAATGAGTACTTCTCAGATTAATTCTCTATAGAGTCGTTGTGTAAGTGATTATGAACCGAAAGAGCTTGTAAGTAAAACCACAAGTAAAACCTATTTTCTATTGCTATAAGTTCACCATAAGCGGTTTTCGCTATTGTAGTCGAAATTGCACGTACTACCTGTCAAAGAAATGAACTTGAACTAAACTATACTAGACCGTGGGTGTGTTCTACCACGATCTTGAGCAGCAGGCTTAAAAGACCCAGGATCTCGCAGATGCTGAACAACATGTACAAAAATACGAACATTTGGAAGATGACGATTCGGAAAACGTTCCAAATAAATTTGATGGGCTTGGGCAGCGTTTCTCTGGACTACGCCATAGGCCAGCGCAATGCCTGTATTCTCGCTATCCGTAAAGGTAGGCATTTTTACTGATTCTAAAATAATTATTAATCGATTTATTTGTTAAAATTTATTTGACAAAGTTGACAACTCACATTTGTTAAAAACAATTGTTTCATTGTTATTGCCACTGGATCAAATTATTATGAAAATATCTACTCGTTAATTTATGGGGGGGGGGATAAAAATGCTAAAAAAAATGAGATTTCGAGAAAAATTATTAAGAAATATTGTTGCTCTCGTCGAGTTCTATCACTGTATATAAGAAACCGGCTTTTAATACACAGCGCAAATAGTTTGGTTCACGAAAGACGACTATTTAGGGTCATTTGTTCAAAGAAAAAATATATATTCCTTTATACAGCAGTAGCGTAGCAACATTTCATGTTAGAAAGAGAAAGATTATTTGTCGTATGTCTTTGTAATTTATATTGTGTGCGTAAACTGGTGATATTACTTTCTAGAGTAGGTACAGTAGAGTAAAGTTACAGATATCTAATTATTTACTACACTACCCTACGTGTTAATGTTTACCCAGTGACGTTGACGTTTAAAACAAATTATTATTCCATGGTTTATGTTAAGTTTTTGTGTTTTACAAAACAAAGGTGAAGAACATAAATATTTGAGAAAGGTATTATTTAAAAAGAAACAATGTTCAAATACATTACACTTATCTTTTTCAGTTAAAATGTACACATAAATATTTCATGTGCACAGCTTACGCATACGAAATGCAGTGAAGTTATCTGCAAATAAATTTATATCAGACGGCTTATAAGTGACCTTGGATAGTCATCTTTCGTGAACCAAACTATATCATTTTTAATTTAATTATAAAATATACTTAAACTAATTGATAATGAAAAGGGCAAATTATTTTCACTATAGGTACATGCGGTAAACAGTACGTCGAATTACAGACTGAGTAAAACAAGTGTTAATGATTCGCATTGATTTTTGACGGTTTACTTTTTTCTTTGGCGACGAAATAGGTCCACGTCCACCCAAAGCAATACAAACTCTATAAAAAGTAATATTTAGAAATAAGTACATAGGAAAAAAATATAGAATTTAAGGAACTGTCATGTTAGAATCTCTAAATATAATACGTATGTCTTCTATAGCAGAGAATTGAATTAGGGAACCATTTATACGTTTATCTTCCTGCGTAGAAGCTAGTGTTGCACTGCGAGGCGAGAAAATATCGCATATCGCCTCGTCTCGCCTCGAATTTTCGAGACGATTATGGGAATGATATAGAAACCAGCAATGTGAGAAGAGATCGATATAAGAAACTGCGAGAGCTAGAAACTCTCGCGAGATTCTCGTAGCTCTCGCATTGTAAGCTCCATAAAAAATCAATACGAAGTTTATATTAGAAATTATTAGTAGGTATATTTAAACTAATTTATTTATTTTATATTTTTTATACGTACCTATGTTTTGCGGCGTTCCTCATACTAATATAATGAATAAATCAAATTTCATCTATTTATTTGGATCAAATATTTATTATTCTGATTTTACTCGTATGTAATCACTACTTACATTTTTTTGTACTAGTCATTTATTTGTATTCTAAATTTTTGCCACTTTGATTTAAAAATGTCATTTCTATTTAATTTATATTAAAATTTGCCATTCAAAATAGGGTAAGTAAATTTATTCTGAAAAATAATTAGTACAAGTGATTCGTATATTAGCTTTTACAATGTAAACTGGAGTTTTTTAAGTAAATGTAATTAATATATTAATATTAACCAACTACTTAAAATAATTGTCAGTAAATATGGACGTAACAGCTAAATTTATTCAAGTTTTATAACTATAATATAACAAAATTTATAACAAATTTTTAATAATTAACAACTAACTTATAAATAAACAGAAACTGTTGTAATAGCAAAAAAACACTTTATTATTATTTATTAACGTAGGTACATAAATGATACACTCAAACACAAGAATTACTGTGACATGTCAGAAGAAACAGTTACAGTTTAAATATTTTGTAAATTATAAACAGAACAGTGATAAATCCTTTTAAACTTATAAGACAATATTAGAATAAAAATGTAGGTAATTATATTCCAAAACTAAAGGCATAGAGTCACGAATTACACATAGTAAAAAAGAAAATATGAAATTTGAACAATTTATTGGGAGGAAATATATTTTTATATTTTCTGTTTTAATTCGGATTTTATCCATGAATTTAAACACAGCAGAGCTCTGGCAGATTCGGGACTTAAACGGTTTCTATGTTTTCTGATAATGAGGCACGTGAAAATAACCGCTCTGCAGGAACGGATGTAGCGGTAATTGTTAAAAAATCCTTGGCCATTCTGACAATATTTGGAAACTTTTTTTTCATTTATAGACCACCACTGCAATATATCTGCATTTTTTGTGGCTCTTGGTTGTGTATAATAATTATTTAATTCTTCTTGCCAATTATCATCTTCAATTTGTGTGCCCGGACCTGGTCCTGTTGATAATTTTTTTGAACTAAATAAACTTCGAACGTCAATGATGTCTTCTTGATCCTCGTTATCTGAAGATGATGCATCAGGGTGATTTATTGGTTGATAATAATGCTGTGTGAAAATGGATTCAAATTTTGTTTTAGCCGAAGACAACATTTCGCAGCCCCAAGAGGTCAGTTCAAACGATTGCAGTTTGTGCCTAGAATCTAAAATTAGAACTACACAATAAATCCAATTACATTTTGTGTAATGTTTAAGCATTAGAAAAAGAGTTTCATCAGTATAATTTCTGTCAGGTTTATTATCTAAATTATTAATGAGTTTTTCTATTTTATCCAAAAGCATATTAAATCCTATTACCACTAATGGTAGAGTAACATATTTTTCGCCTCCCAGTAATAACGTTAAAGTTTTAAAATGTTGTAAAAACGAGCAGACACTCTTAAGTAAATACCATTCCTCGTTGCTTAATTTAAATTTATTTAATTCCACATTATTACTGCACAATAAGTCTATTGCCTTTTGCATACTTATTGATATTTGTATCATATCATAAGTGGAATTCCATCTTGTTTTTACATCGGTGGGTGGAAACATTGCCGACAGATTGCAAGTGTCACAGCAATTCTTATATTTATTTTTTATTTGTTCGGAATACTTAATTTTATGAACTAGCATTCTTAATTTGTCAATGGAAGTTAAAGAAAGGGAATGTAGTCGTATATTTTCTGTGTCACTATTCCACTCCGATTCTGAATCAGAATTTGTCATAATATCCATATCGACATTTTCGCTAATTTCCTTGTCAATATTTAATAATTTCAGTGTATCCTGTACCCCTAAGTTTAAAATATGCCCAAAACAGCGAAAGTGTTGGTCAATGGGATCAAAATCTATATATATATATATATATATATATATATATATATATATATATATATATATATATATATATATATATATATATATATATTTCATTAATTTTGAGAATTCCACCATAAATGAGGTATTTGCTGCTGCGTTGTCAACTGTTATTCCCTGTATTTTGGAATTTAGTTTATAGTTATTTAAGACATTATGCAGCAGAGAAGCAATATCTTTGCCAGTATGTTTGCCATTCGATGGCAAGAAATCTAAAGTTAATGATTGTAGCTTCCAGTCTTCAATGAAATGGGCAGTAATTCCGTAAAAGGATCTGTTTGATATCGACGTCCAACCATCAATTGTAAACGATATTTTAGAGTTAATATTTTCCAATAATTTTTTGCATCCGTCTTGCATAACATTGAAACGAGCTAAAACTTTTTTCTGAATGGCGTTTCGCTTGGGTATAGTCACATTTTTATTCAAATATAAGAAAAAAAATTGTGTATCCTGATCATCGAAAAAGGTAAGTATTTTAAAATAAGTCAATCAATGAGTCGTTCCTCAAAATTTTCTTTGTTGTAAAGTTTGTCCCTGGACACCTAAAATAATATAAAATGTATCAGGTGCTTCAGAATATAACTTTTACATGTATATCTTAACAATATTTTTTTTATTCTCAGTTCAGTATTAAATTAAATTAAAAGTATAATATCTCTATTAATGAATCGTTGTAAAAATTTAAACATTCATTTAAAACAATTAAGTGGTAGGTACATAAAAATATAAATAATTAAGCTTAATTAAAAAATCTGTTGTGGCCAGCACAATACCTCTCGCCACTTCCTTTTTTGGTTACATAAGTATAGGGCGCGAACAGTCATGTTACATTGTTGGCCTTGACAAGCAAATGTGGGGGCCTGTTTCAGGATGATAATTAGTAATTATGTACATGGATATCAATTGTTAATTTTTCATTTAGAATTTCAAGATTTTCCGAATACACGTAGTTAATTTGTCACCAGGAGTGTGGAATTTACTTGTCGAGGAAAATAAATCACATGGAATTGGAAAATCACTAAATTTAGAATGAGAAATTATGATACTTGACATCTATATACATAATTACTAGCTATCATTCTGACATGGGCCCCCATATTTCATGTATACCTACACTATACCAAAAATTCTACTTACATATATCTATACCTTATATTTAGATTGTTTAATTTTAAATTCATTTTATGAAGAAATTTTGTCCTCTTCTAGTTTTTCGAAATGTTTCCAATTCATTGTCAGGATTGACAGTATTTTTGAAGGATATATGTAATATACCTAAAATTTTAAATATTTAGCTATTAATACATTAAGAAATAATATAATGTATGTACTTCCCAGAAAAAGTGTTCAGTAATGTCTCCGGATTTCTGACACTGACATTTATCTGTCAGTTACAAACAATTTAAATTTTCAACTATTTTCCATGGCCATTCTTTTGGCTGTAAAATTTATTGTAACAGATTATTTTATATATTGTGATGGGTTTTTATTCAACAAAACGATATTATTGAACAAAAGTATATTGTTATTATTAATAGGTTTACAAAATGAAACAGATTTAAACAAACAATCAAATAAGTGGAAAAACGTTCTCAACACCACGAGCTCGCTGGACTACGACTGCTACTGCGCGTCACTTCACAGATGGGCGTGTGCTTGTAGAAATCAGTGGCGGGTTCTTGTGGTATTGTCCTGGGCGCTCGGTTATAGACTCCCCCTCTGGTTCGTGAGTGCGTCCTCGTTCACGGGCCAGGAAAACCAATTAGAGCGCCTTCCGTGGTCGTCCTAGTTTTCTTTCGGGGATGACTGGCTCATTGTCATCTCTAAGCTTACCAACAAATGGGGTTAGTTCACTCACATGATACTTACCAATTATCATGTCGGGTTTCGAGAGTGAGTAATCTCGTACGTAGCTGCGGAAATTGCCTGTGAGATCTTGTATGGTCCATCTCGTTTTGGGATAAACTTGGCAGTGACTCCCTTTGCAGCATTACTAAGGGCATGCGTTTTCACTAGCACCAAGTCTCCGGGTTCGTAATCGGGTGCTGGTCGTGTATTTTTATCGGCGTATATCTTCTGTCTGGCTTGTTCCTTTTCGAAACGTTCCCTAGAAAGCTCAAGATGAGTCCCAAGCAGCTTCAGATAGGGAGTTATTTGCGGCACGAAGTTTTCTTGTTCGACTATATTCCTTAAATCGTGGAAAGCGTCATCGGCCGTCCTAAGTTCACGTCCGAAAGTAAGAAAGGCAGGTGTATAACCTGTTGTTTGACAAACAACAGTGTTCATGGAAAATCTTATTGCATTGAGGTATTCGTCCCATTTCGAATGATCGTTTCCAACCAAAATAGCTAGTCGTGGCTTTAAGTCTCTATTCTTTCTTTCTACTGGGTTTGCTTCAGCATGGTAGATCGGGATAAAAGACTCATGTATTTTAAGTGCAAAACATACTTTTTGCATTATCGCACTGATAAATTGGACTCCATTGTCACTGATGATCTTTTGTGGCAATCCGTAGCGGAGAAATTCTTCTTCAATGAGTTTTTGTGAACAAGCGAATGCAGTAGCTTCGGGTAAGGGGAAAAGTTCAACCCATTTCGTAGCCGTATCTTCCACTATGAGTATCCATCTATTTCCTATTTCGGTAACAGGTAGCGGTCCAAATAGGTCAATCGCTAGTATCTCAAAACGTTGCGCATATGCAGGGGTCTGCAATAATCCGGCCGGTTTTAGGTTACTTGCCTTATACTTCTGACAGGCTACGCACATCCGAATGTGGTCAGTCACGTATCTTCGCATTCCTGTCCAGTAGTAGCGTTCTGATATTCTTGATAATGTCTTTTCGATACCGTAATGTCCACCTGTCGCACTATCATGGTATTCTTCAAGGATTTTCTTTCTTCCTTGTTCCGGTACAACTAACTGAGCTTCTTCAGTTTCGCTTGTCGGTGAATATCTATACAATACACCATTCATCATAATAAATCAAGTATGTTATGATTTTTGCAAGTTCGGGGTCTTTTAATTGTTCTGATCTAATGTTTTCGGCTGTATCATGTGGAATTTCAGCAATTGCTGTACAAAGTTTAGTTTCTTCAATATCTTGCTGCTTACAATTCGGGTGCGAGAGTGTATCTGCTAACACATTTGTTTTACCAGGAGTGTACGCAACTTTTAGATTGTACGATTGTAGTCGTAAGGCCCACCGAGCTAATCTGCCTGATGGTGTTTTCAAGGTTAACAGCCATTTCAATGGTTGATGATCAGTTCCAATAACGACATCAGCATTTTCCAAGTATCCTCGGAATCTATCTACAGCCCATACTACGGCCAGGGCTTCTCGTTCCGTAGTTGAGTAATTTCTTTCTGCAGAAACAAGTAATCTACTTGCATACTCTATGGGTCGTTCCATGTTACCTTCACCCTGAAGGAGAGCAGCCCCCAACGCATAGCTGCTGACGTCGGTGCGTAAAATGTATGGCTGTTTCGGGTCCGCTTGTTGTAAAATAGGTGCTGTCGTTAGAGCATGCTTGAGGGCATTGAACGCATTTTCTTGAGATTCATCCCACTTCCATTCTTGTTTCTTCTTAGTAAGGTCCGTTAAGGGTTTGGCAATCTTTGAGAAGTTTTCTATAAATTTACGGTACCAAGCACAGGTTTGTACAAAAGATTGTACCTGTTTTAGATTTTCAGGTCGTTGTATATTCATGATTGCACTAACCTTCTCCGGGTCAATTTTTATACCGTTTGACGTGATTACATGTCCAAGGTATTTTATATTGTCGCACGCAAAATGACACTTCCTACGATTTAGTCGTAAATTAAAAATGCGAAGTCGTTCCATTACTGTTTTCAGGTCGGAAATATGTTTATCCAACGTTTCGGATAGAACGATTATATCGTCGAGATATGCAAATAAAACGATATCTCCGAGTCCGGTTTTAAACCTGTCAATCATTCTTTGAAAGGTTGCCGGCGCATTTTTCAATCCAAACGGCATTCTTCGGAAACGGTAGGATCCAAATGGAGTCACGAAGCATGTTTTGTCTCTGTCCTTTTCGCGTACATTTATCTGATGATATCCCGCACGTAAATCTAAAGTAGACATATATGGTGTCTGCTTGGCTTCCTGTAGAAGGTCATCAATTCTGGGCATGGGATAGCTATCCCCAGTTGTCACCGCATTTAGTTTGCGGTAGTCTACGCAAACTCTAAGACTACCGTCCTTTTTGGGAACTAAGACAGTCGGTGCACCCCATGGACTTTCGCTCTCTTCTATGATACCTTCATCTAGCATACGGTTTAGTTCTTTTTTAAGGAGTTCTTTTTTGTGAAATGGTACTTTGTATGGTGGGACATAAATAGGTGCGTGGTCACCTGTGTCAATACCATGTTCAGCAAACGTAGTTGCCCCTCCCCCTAGAGCGAAGGTTTCCTCATTTTCTTGAAGAAGTTTATTGAATTTGTCACGTTCTTCCTTCTTCAGTGTCGTTCCTTCATCGGCACGTAGTACTACACTCTCTGTACAAATACTTTGGATTTCGCTACTATTTATACATGTATCTTTGAGTAATGAATATTTCTGCAAATCATTATCTCTAAAGCACCATTCCTCTTGACCTATATCTATTATTATTCCAGCTTTAGCGATGAAATCGGCCCCTAATAGGGTTTGGTTATCATGTTCATTTGGCAAGACTAACAGCTTTGTAGGAACAGTTTTCCCTGCTATCTTAATGTCAACAGTTGTTTCTAATGAATCCGTAAGAATTGTACTTCCATCTGCTAATGTGATGTTAATATGCAGGTTATTAAACGTACATTTGTCTTTAATGAGATTATATAAACTTCTGCTTCCGACACTTCGATTTGCTCCAGTGTCGGCTGCCGCAGTGCCTTTGAAGCCACATATCTCTATATGAAAAGTTGGTCTTTGGAATAGTGAATTTGTTTGCGTACCTTTGATGTCGATGCTATGAAATTCGACTTTCTTCGACTCTTTCTCTGATGACCCTGGCCTAGGATTACAATTTTCACATCGGGACCTGATAACGCCAGGTCGCCACATCCATAGCACTTTAGCACAGTAGCTCCAATTGGCTCTCTGCTATTTAAAGAGTCCTGCGTACCAGTACTGGCTATGTTAGTTGTGCTGACCAAAGATTGTTGTTTATTCCTATTACGGCAATCTTCGATTCGATGACCGAATTTCTTGCAATAACTGCATTTGGGTCTTGGTTTAAGCTGAATTTCTTTTTTCTTTGCTCCTTCTTAGTTTGTTTTCACTAATTCACTGTCTCTTAACGATTGTTCTGCAACGCGAGCACTCTCAATTAGTTCACTGAAAGTTTTAAAACTGTCTCGATATACACGTTTTCTAATTTTGCGATTTAAAAGTCAGTATATCATATCTAGTTGAACTTTCTCAATTTTTTCAAATATATCTGTTCGTGTATCATCGTCCTGTTCCATAGAAAAGAGTTCTTTATATACTTGAAACGGAGGTTTCTTAATACTAAACGCATTCCGCAACGCTTTCACTGCATCCTTCCATGTTTTAGTAGTTGACTTCAGTCCTTGCCACCACGTAGCAGCAGTACCACTTAATAGCATGGGCAATCCACGTAACGCGTTTTCGTCAGATATGTTTTCACAGTCTTTATAGATTTCTACTGCGTCCAGAAATGCTTCTACGTCCGCATCCGGTGACGCGTCAAACCGCGAAGTACATTTTGCAAAACTACCACTTTTAGTTTCGTCACGAGAGGCCACTGAATCCGGTGTTGTCTCTCGTGTTTGCAAGCTCGCGATTAGTTGCAACAACTGTTCGTTTGTCATGACTATAGGCGGTGTAGCCATGTTTTCCCGCTTCGATTTGCGTGTGTTCGGCAGCTTGGTTATTTAATGTAACTATCTCGTTCACTCTAATTTAGCAAACTGTAGCACCATCGATTTATGCGATAAAAAAATGAGATTATTATTATTAGACACACATTTGCTTTAGTGACACAAACACCTGCATATATCGGATAACCTAAGTCACACGTTACACGTTTGTTTATCACTGTTTTGTTTGGCCTACTAGTTGGGCGCCAGTTGTGATGGGTTTTTATTCAACAAAACGATATTATTGAACAAAAGTATATTGTTATTATTAATAGGTTCACAAAATAAAACAGATTTAAACAAACAATCAAATAAGTGGAAAAACGTTCTCAACACCACGAGCTCGCTGGACTACGACTGCTACTGCGCGTCACTTCACAGATGGGCATGTGCTTGTAGAAATCAGTGGCGGGTTCTTGTGGTATTGTCCTGGGCGCTCGGTTATAATATTATATTTCTTTTATCTCTAAATCTATAGAATATATTATAAAATATTTAAATATATCAAATAAAGAATTTAATTTTCTTTAATATTACTAAGAAAATAATTCAAAAAATATTATTTAGAAGATTTTTTTTCAAGAATCTTCTATTTCCGGTTGTCCAATTGTTACCAAAATCTTTTCAGATCTTCCCATGAATGTCTGATTGGTAAATACGTAGTTAAACAAATTTAAAGTCTTATAGTTTTTGTGTAATCGTCCTTCCAACATCCTACATACATACACACACACACACACACACACACACACACACATACATCCACATACACACACACACACACACACAGACATCATCGTAAAAATGTTAAAATCGGATTGTAGGGACCTTAAAACGTGCTTATTCAATAAAATCTGGATATGCGATTTTTAGCATGAATCCAATACCTCTCTTAGCGAGAGGTAAAAATGAAGGAAAATTTACATGGCATATCTTTATAATGTTTTTAGTCAAAATGCGACTTATTTTAATAACAATTTATAAATTTTAACATATTTTATCAGTTAGTACTCACATTTTGTAATTATTCTAACATGTATTTGAATAAATTCGAACTCGGTTAAGTTAGAGAAAATGCCAGTTGTACTAATTAGAAATTTAGTAAACATATTGTCTGGCAGTATGAACAACTGATTAAAGGTGATTAACGAGCAGTTGACTAACAGTGTTTTATCTCAGTCACTCGTTTACGGATTATTTTAGAGTAAATACTTATTTTTTCCAAAATAATCCATAAACGATTGACAGAGATAAAACACTGCTAGTCAACTGCTCGCTATCACCCTTAATCAGTTGTTTATGCTACCAGTCTATATTTTTTGAGGAGCGAATTTTAGAATATTTCAATTTAATTCATATTCTCATATTACATACAAACAACGAAAAACACATACTTTTTGTGCTAAAATTAAATTTAATCAGTTAAAAATTATCATAATTTTTGACAATTTTATATAATATATTAACCTACATAAAAAAAAATTACTCTAAAAAAATACTTATTTTTTTATCTTTCAACTGGTATAAGGGTAATTGGGTTTTAAATTTATTTTACCTTTAAAAATCTTAGATTTTTCAATACTTTTCCTGATATTTCCTATTTTTTGTCAGTAATTTCATTGGATTTTCAAAATAGTATTTTATTTTACTTAAATGACTTATTTCATAACTATACCCTCTTTCATAATTTAGTTTTATACCAAATACGATCTAAAAAATTATTTAAAACACAAAATCCGTTGCACCAACCGAAAAAGAAAACAAATAAGCATTTTGAAGCAAAAATTAAATATGCGTTCTATTTAAAAAATGTAGGTTTGTGGTATATCTCGAAAATTTACCGATAGAAACATTAATTTTCGTACGTCACCGGATAGACAATAAAAATACCTAACTTTTTTATTTAGAACATTTTTCTCGATTGCTGTTGGTTTAGAAGTAATTTCAAAATGAAAATATCGACCAAATTCAGTTTTACGCCATTTTCTAGTAACCTATGAGAATTTTTGTCAAAACAAAAGCACATCTAACATGGTTTCCTAAAAAGTACCTTTTATGTTGTCTTATAAAGCGGCTTAAAACGCATGTGTTATTTTTAAAAAGGCTGAACTTGTAAAGAGAAGGTCTCACAAAACATAACTATAGGCAGAAACATAAATTTCCTTGCCAATTCGTGCAGAATATTATATAAAACAAAATCTCTTAACTAGTACGATTTTGGCAACTTTTCTCTATAAACCAGGCGTAATTTATTATTTTTGGATGAAATTTTAAATACTGTGAGACTGGTAGTATTTATTCTTAATCAGGGGTGATTAAGCTATGACTAAAATAACAAATTAAATTGTTTTTTAATCATATCATTGTATTTTTAAACGGTAGCCATGATAATTAGTTCGAGTGACTAAAATTTTGAGTAAATACTACCAGTCGTTCTTCCGTAAACAATATTGTAACGGAACGATTTGAATAAATTTCATTATAAAAGATAAAAACAAACTTTATGTAAAAAAATCAAAATAAGTAACGTTGCTGACTTTTCTACATCACTGTAATATAGGTAACATAATTTCACATTGCTGGTAAATTGATACTATTTTTTTTTCGTGGAAGATAATTTTGATCATAATCAGAACTTTTTCAAGTCGCGTAACCATCAGTCATACTGGATCATCCTGAATATACTAGTTATACTATCATATAAATAAATAAAATAAAGTCCTCCCTACCTTATACTATTTCCGCTACTGCTACCGAAAAACTCATCAATTGTATAATTGCTCTTATTTTGGGGATAAATAGTATGGAATTCCTTTTTGTGTATACTTTCTAAATGTCTTTTGAGTCCCGATGTATTACCAGCTGTCATTTTTATAATAATATTTCTACTCTGTTTTTCGCACAAAAGACATTTCCCAACTTTTTCTTTTCGTTCCCCTGAATATTTAAAAAATTCGGATAATTTACTTTTTTTTCTCGCCTGTACATCCATTTCTTCTTCCTTCTGATCGACGGCATCGACTTCTAGTTGTGGTTCATTTTTCTGTGTATGAGAGTCATTTCCACATTTAGGTACTAATTCATCAATTTTTCTTTTCAAACTTCTCTCCATTTTGATCTAATTTATTTGTATGTAAAGACAGACTTAAACACAGCCTAATAATAATATCTCGACTTGTCGAAACATGCAAACACGCATATCATGTCATCAGTCCTAGCGAACTAGGGAGGTGGGTTGGGGACAATGAAAGTGCAGTTCTGCGCAGGCGTCCTTTTTATTAGCGAGATCTCGCGAGAGCTCGTGCGAGAAGCGAGGCGAGATTACAAAATAATAATGCGAGTATGAGACTGAGATCAATATTATATTTAAAAAATTGAGACGAGTTCGATATTTTATATTTCTCGTCTCGTCTTGCCTCATGTGCAACACTAGTAGAAGCATTCAAAATAATTTCTTTATACCGTTCAAATTGCCAAAAAAATGAGCTTTCGAATAAAAAGTTATTAAGAAATATTGTTGCTCTCGACGGTTGTTAAATATTACAGAAACAGGCTGATTCTCGTGACACTTGTTTAGAAAACGATATTGTTTCTTATACAATAAATTGTAATTTTAAAAACAATAATTCTTTTAAAATATTTTATTATGAACAAGAAACTGAGCTACTTGTTACGGAAACAATAATTTTTAAAATACTATCTAAATTGTGGGTAATGATAAATACAATTTTTATTACATTAATTAGTGCTATTATTGACTTCGAAAAGAGGATATATAATATAATAGCCAAAGTACTTGCATATGTGTAATTTAAATTTATGAATTAAATAATTTAGACATTTTTCTTAATTAATAAAAAAACATTTAACAGTATGAATAATCCTTTATCCTTACAAAAACAACAAAATTCTACAAAAATTAACTTACAGATTATCAATTAAAAATGCTATTGAATAAATTTAAGTATCACCTCTGCTAAATTATCCAAATTCAGATTGAGATAAAATTTGTTTTATAACAATAAAACTATGTACGAGGAGAGTTTTTTATGTTATCTACCTAGCTATGAAAACAACGAGTTAGAGATCAAATAAAATTTTATTTTTCAACGTAAGAACCGTTAACACTAACACACTAATTCCAACGTTTTTCTAATAAAGCTATACCTTCAAAAAAAAAATCTTTTGGTAACTCTGCAAATTACGACTCCACGGCGTTTTCTAAGTCATTATTCGATAAAAAGCGACGCCCTCTCAAATGTTTTTTGAGTTTTAGAAAGAGATAATAGTCACAGGGGGCGAGGTCAGGACTATAAGATGGATGTTGTAATTCCTCAAAGCAGCATTCATTGACTACTGCTTGAACAATTCATACTTTATGCACCCTGCAGTTGTCGTGCAGAAGCAGAGTTTTCTGAGCATAATGTGGGGTCTTTTTCGCGTCTAGCCGCTTTCAAGTTCTTAATTGTCTTTGTAGATAATCCTCGTTATTGTAGTCCCTTTTGGCATATACTCAATTAAAAGAATACCCTCCGTGTCCCACAAAACTGTCGCCATCGCTTTCCCCGCAAAACATTGTGTCTTCGCCTTCTTGGATGGTGGACAGCCCTTGTGAATCCATTGCATGGACTCTTGTTTCGTGGGAGGTTCAAAATGGTATACCCAGGTCTCATCCCCGGTTATAATTCTGTAGAAAAAGTCTTCATCTTGGGATAAAGCAGTCAAATTCGCCTCGCAAATTTATCGTCTACACAGTTTTTGTTAGGGACTGAGCAATCTGAAAATCCATCGTGCCGACACTTTGCTCATTCTCAAATCTTCGTGTAGAATTTTAAAAACACTCGTTTCTGATATTCCTATTTCTCTAGCAATAACTGAAACTTTTACTCGGCGGTTAGTCAACACCAAATCTTCAACTTTGCTGATGATTTCTTCAGTTCATGCTTTCAGAGGTCTTCCACACTTTGGGTCATCATGAATGGATTCCCTGCCCCATTTCAACCGCTTGCACCAATATTTTACTTGGAAATAGGACAGGCAGTTTTCTCCATACACTATCACCATTTTCTCATAGATATTCTTCGGGCTACTGCCTTCTTTCGATAGAAATATTAAGATGCTTCTATGTTCAAGTTTCACTCATTTTCGTTTTTACCTTCCGTCACCCATAGGTAAGGAAGGTATTGTCTTTGGTCAAAAAAATCGGTGGTGAGTTTTCATTGAATAAGCACGTTTTAGGGTCTTTACAATACGATTTTACTATTTTTACGATAATGTCTGTATGTGTGTGTGTGTGTGTGTGTGTGTGTGTTCGTATGTGCGTGTGTGTGTGTGTGTGTATGTGTGTGTGTGCATGTGACGGCTTTTTCGTGCACGATATCTCCAATACTAGAATTCCAAAAATTACAATTCTTGCGTATTCCTCTTCCTTACAACCATATGCAGACATGTTTAGATTTTGGTTATAATTGGTCAACCGGAAGTACCCTCATTTGAAGATTTTAACAGTTTTTCTTGAAAAACTCAGTTAAATGTTATTATAACTTAAAGAATATATTATTCACTATACGATTTGATTGCATTTTATATTTCATATTCAACAGATATAGAGTTAAAGAATAATAAAGATAAAAAAATTCGTGTAAATTTCATAATTCAGCCAGCTATGCTAACATAACCATGGAAACTGCTAATATATTCAGGTAATTCAAATTGACAGATGTCACTATCAATAAAAAGCAAGTAATTGAATGAAAAAATTAGGGAAGTAATTCTAGTGTTAGGAGTTTTTAGATATAATAGAGACGATTACATTGGTTTGAACATGTCATGAGGAGAGATGAATAAATTAATAGAAGGTGGAAGAAACATAGGAAGACCAAATATAAGATGAAAAGACTGTATTGCAGAAGACTTGAGAGAAAAGGAACTGAATGAGGACGACACGCAAAACAAAAATTAGTGGAAGAAGAAAATAAAAAATTACCGACCCCCTAACGAATGGGAAAACTAAAGAAGAAGAAGATGTCAGTGTCAAGTGCAATTTGCATAGTTTGTTTATGAAATAACTTTACTGGAAATATAGGATCTTTTGCAAAAAAATTATGTATAGGGCGCGTGCAGTGACATGACTTTGCTGCCTTTGGCAAGCAGATATGGAGACCCGTATCAAAATGACAGCAATTAATTATGTCCATAACTGACAAGTGTCATAATTTTTCATTCAAAATTTCATGATTTTCTTATATCATGTGATTTGTTTGTTATCAGGAGTATGGAATTCCGTTGCCGAGAAAGGGAATCATAAAATACCAAAAATTTAGAATCTTTTGCAAGAAAATTTATGTATGGAATTTGTACATAATACACCAGGATTGACGGAAGGTATTGTGCTGGCCACATCAGATTTTTTTAAACTGATATAAAAATGACAAATGTTAAGCGATTGGAGCCAAATTTGGAGATGACACTATAAAATGTCACAGAAACTTGACATAAGAAAATTGTCGCGATAGCATATTGTTTTCATAGTTACGTAGATAACATAAAAAGCTCCCCTCGTATCTTATTGGACTATATATTCTTTATTTATTTATAAATACATTTTACATTTATTCAATGAAAGAAGTTATCTTCTGATGTTAAATAGTGTTATGTTTATATCAGTGGATGCTTATTTCTGGTAACAAATGTAATCAATAATTAATTATTATATGATTAATTTCAACAAGTTTGTACTATTGTATTTAATGATGAATACCAACAGAAATACAAACGTAAATAATTTTTTCACCAGATTCAGAAAATGGGAATCTTGTTAGTTGTTATCATTATATTACTAGAATTTTATGATAAATAGAGCCCTAATTAATTTGATTAAATTGTAATACGATATGAGCTGTTGTTATTTTATGTTTTTGCCAGTTTTATTCGTCTCTAAATAACCCATTTCAACAAGAATCTAAATTTAAAACAATTTCTTGTCATGTCTAAAATATTTACGGATTTAAATTTGGCTTTTTTCTTCTGGTGTTTAAATGTTCTTGTACTTATCTGTTACTGAGGCTTCTATACTACTTTTATTTCTTCCACAACACTATTAATAACAAATATGATATTTCTTTTGGGTTTAGGAAATGTCACTCATGTCAAAAAATCAAGTAAATAAATAGCAAATAAGGAAATGAACTAACTGCATACTTGTATGCATTGCAATATGTACAATAAATTGTATAGAGACAATTTACAAGGAGTCACGGGAATATGAATTTCATACAATAACTTTAATTATGTTGTTTTCAATATTGTACAAGAAACAATATTGTTTTCAATAGAAGTGTCACGAGAATAATGTTGAAAATCTAATCAACTCTATATATGAATTCATAAACTTTAAATACGAAAAATAGAAAGTTTTGGACGTTTGACATGAGTTATCATGGAAGAAAAAATCGTCACACACACGAACATCATTGTGAAAATAGTAAAAACGTGTTGTGGGGAACCTAATTCGTGCTTATTACTTCCTTTACCTACGGTGTGGCGTGAAGTGAAAATTCTGAACAAAAATATTTTTTCTACAAATCTATTTAAAGTAGGCTTTTCATGTTTGTCTTTAGGGTTAAAAATGTTATGACACCAGTGTCAAAAAGTGGCAGATCATTGTTATTTTTAACACTCGTGTTAAAAGTGAATTAGTTACCTTTGTAATGACGAATGGAACAATAAATCGACATCTTTGGCGTAACTATGTCAAAACATTATTAGAAATACAAATTTAAATGAAAAAAAAATAGTAGAAAAAATAACGTGTTAAAAGTGATTTTAATCTGTTCGAAGTTTTGGACCACTCCGCTTCGCACCGTATTACAAACCTCCTTCGCATAAAATAAAATATCACTTTTAACACTATCATAAATAATTATAGTCAAATTTTTTGACTCTGTCGGGTACAGTAATAAAACTATAAATGAACTATAAATATCGCAATTATGATAAAGCGGCATATCCTTCACTTTCTGTAGTATAATACTGTTTTGCATCGGCCCATATTTTTGAGCCGCTCTATTCATTTATGTTAAAGGTCTGTAAGGCTATTTTCCTATACATACCTGGTAGACGTTTGATTCAATGCATGAATAGAGCGGCTCAAAAATATGGGCCGATGCCAAACAGTATTATATACTGCAGAAGTAAAGGATATGCCGCTTTATCATAATTGCGATATTTATAGTTCACTTATAGTTTTATTACTGTACCCGACAGAGTCAAAAAATTTGACTTATAGTTATTGAACAAATGTTAAATAATACTAAACAATTTTAATTTATGTATGTAACAATTATTATTTATATTGAGCAAAATCAAATAAATTGATGAACAAAATTGAATAAAATAATGAACATTTAAATACGTGTCTTATAAAACTATTAAATTAAATTTCTGAAGAGAATATATGAGGCTTTAATTACTAAGCGTAAGCCTCGATCAATTTAATTTATGTTAGCAAAATTTTGTAAGCAAATTAGCGCAGGATAGCAAAAAGATACATAATTTTTAATTAATTTTATTTATTAAAAAAAAATTAAGTTATAGTTTCATCCTGATAAATAAATATTTATAATACTGATGTATTAAGATAAAAATTTATGTGTACATTACGGCAAAATAATTACGACAATAGTAGGAGAAAAATATAGTTATCAAAATTTCTTTTATATTTTGTAATATCTAAATTTTAATTTTTCATAATAGATGTGGTGTTTCAGTAATTCAAATTTAAGTGAGAAAATTTTTCAACGATACATCGCCCACTCTATAAAAAATCCTAGTGTTTTTTTCAAGTACTGTTTTTTTATAACATTTTCACTTTATTTTAAAAAATGCCTCCTCTAAAATTTGAGTTGCCCACTCTAGAATTTGGACCTGGCTACTGAACTGACATACAGTCTTGCAACCTCTGCATACAGTTGTACAAAATAAATTGTAATTAAAATCTTGCTACAATATTTCTGATATTGTTTAACTGTACACATGATATGGTGATCTTAATACTCTTTGTTTTGCAGAAGCTTCGAATAAAAAATTCCGTATACAAATATATGAATTTTCCATGCAATGAGGATTTTCAACAAAGAAATATCTGCCGATAATGCTCAGTAAGCGAAATACATGGTCACAATGCATTGTGGATTATTTTTTTTTTAAATAACTTCTGTTAGTTTCAACATTTCAAGACAAAAAATAATAATAAATTATTTTCATATGTTAGCTGCCACATATATTGCATTAGTGTAATAAAGTGATAGGGTATATTTGATTAGTTGATTTGGTCACTTTAAGGCACTACTGCTTTAAAGTAACAGGTAGGCGCATTAGTTTGAAAAATAATGTCATTTTTATGTCCAAACAAAAAATTGACATTATGAAGTGGAATTACGATATAAAAAATCTGATGTGACCAGCACATTACCTTCCGTCAGTTCTATGTATTTCATACAAATTTCATACAGAAAGTAGAAAGTTTTTTGCAAAAGATAATCAAAACTCATATTAGTTCGGCCGGTTATATTTTCAACAAACAAATTATAAAACCTACGCAAATGGTGAGAAATTTCTACCAATTTCTTTCGACTAGTTTTAAACATAGATTTTAAGCTTACCAAAACTGTTATTCAGGTATTCCGTCATATAATATTCGGTTACATTGCCTTTATTAGCACTTATTCTTTTAGGCATTCTATACCTACGCCCTGCACATTTTCCTATGAGGATTGTTCTACATATATGTTGCAAGGTAGGTTTTACTGTACGCACTGGATTTTTACGTCGTTGTTTTTCATTGTGGCAAAAGTAAAGGATTGCCAAATCTGGACTAGAATATGACCCTTAAAATGCCGTTTGAACTATTATCACCAGTCATTTGGCCCACAGTTTGAAATCTATATTTATAGAAGCCGAAAGAATTTTATAGATTTTTCAAACCTTGTGTGTAGATTTTATAATTTGTTGAAAATGTAAACTAGCCGAATTATTATAAGTTTGGGCTCGCATATCATTTGCACTTGACTCTTTTCATGGTTATAACATAGCTGGCTGCTTTACGAAATTTAATGTCTGTATAATTATAAAATTCAATCAAATCGAATAGAGAATAATATATTCTTTAATATTTATTATACAATAAATGTGAAAAATGATATGTAACAGCGTTTTTTTTCAAGAAAACCGTCAAAATCTTTTAATAAGGGTACTTTCGGTTGATAAATCTAAACACGTCTGCATATGAATGTAAGGAAGAGGAATACGAAAAAATTGTATTTTTTTTAATTGTAGTATTTGAGTTATCAGATCCGAACGAATCGTCACACATACACACACATACACATACATACATACATACATACATCATCGAAAAAAATCTGTTGTGGCCAGCACAATACCTCTCGCCACTTCCGTTTTTGGTTACTGTGGTAGAGTGGAAGGCTTTTTTAAGTTGATACACTGATATTTATAACTATGAGATTTATTGACATACACACAAGTACAGTTATTGTCTGGCTGATATGCTACGACTGCCGCAAGTAATGTATTGATATTTAAACATTTAAATAAACAATATTACCAACTGCATGATACACTACAGTTACATAACTATAAGGCGCGAGCAGTCATGTGATATTGTTTGCCTTGACAAGCAGATATGGGGGCCCGTGTCATAATGACAATTACTAATTGTACATAGATGTCAAATCAAAATTTTCCAATAAAATTCACTAGGAATACGTAATTTACTTGTCGAGGAACATAAACCGCATGGAATTGGAAAATCACAAAATTTAGAATGAAAACTTATGATATATGACATCTATGTACATAATTACTAGATATCAATCTGTCACGGTCCCCCATATCTGCTGGTCAAGGCCAACAACGTCATATGACTGCTCGCGCCCTATTGTATATAACATGTCTTGCATACTTACACTCTACAACAATAATTCTACTTTCATCTATTATTTATATTTAGATTTTTTATTTTAAATTCATTCCATGAAGAAATTTTGTCCTACCCTTCTAAATTTTGGAAATGTTTCCAATTCATTGTCGGGTTTGACAGTATTTTTGAAGGGTATATATACTATACCTACAATTTTTAATATTTAAATATTAAAAATATTAAATATTACTATAAGAAATAATATAATGTATGTAGTCCCCACAAAAAATCTTCAGTAATGTCTCTGGATTTTTGACACTGACATTTATCTGTCAGTTACAAACTTTTTCATTTTTCAATTAGTTTCCATAACATTATTTGTGCTGAGATTTATTACAACAGATTATTATATACCTTATATTTATTTTTGTATCAGATAGAGAATTTACTCTTCTTTTACAAGCAAGAACAAAATTTATCAAAAAATTATATTTAGAAGATTTTTTTTAAAAAATCTGCTACTTTCGGTTGTTTATTTATTACCCAAACCCTTTCAGCTCTTCCCAGTAATGTCCGATTGAGAAATACGTAGTTAAATAGATATTAAGTATTATAGTTTTTGACAAATCGTCCTTCCAACCGACTCACATACATACAAACACACACACATACATCCACACACACACATACATCCACACACACACACACACACACACACACACACATACATCCACACACACACACACACACACACACACACACACACACACACACACACACACACACAGACATCATCGTAAAAATATTAAAATCGAATTGTAGGGACCATAAACGGTGCTTAATCAGTAAAATCTGTATATGCGATTTTTAGCATGAATCCAATACCTCTCTTAGCGAGAGGTAAAAATTCATTTTGATTCGGGATGTGTATATCGTAATACAATATTATATACTATACGATTTACGTCGGTATGATAATCGTATATCCTGTATTATCCGCCATTTATTTATTTTTTTGATGTACTGAAATACTTTCCATTCTTCTATTGTAATTCAACCTTTGTAACAGAATATGGAGAAAGAAAAGAATATAAAAATTATACTAATATCGTCTTTGTTGTACTTGTACATGGTATGGCATGGCTAGGTTCTCAGGTAGGCTAGCAGTGGAATTATTAAAATTCCAGAGTGTCTTGTGGACGGGTGACCATTCAGGATATAATTTGATTGAATTATTCGGCGGGAATGTCTCCGGTTCATAACTGTGCTCTCATTCCATTCCACCTCATTTATGCATACCTCGGTCGGTAGTCGCCGCTGCCGCCCCCACGCCGCCCCCAACGCTCGGTATATACATTCCGCGCGCATTTCGCAAACAATCATAACCGCAGTTTTGCACACAATCCACAATGGCTGCCGCGGATTAACACATACTCTAGATCACGCGGTTTCGCCACGACTAATTTACTCGTATTACCCAACATCATTCGGTAAACAGCGGACCATACAAGAAAATTACCTTTCCAATTCTATGAACTGCTATATTTGTACGATTTATATTTATTAATGGAAATCGTTCGACTACGTACGTAACTGTCGGATAACGAAATTTATTTGGGTTAACCAATATTACCAGATAAATATTTTAGACTTTAGTCCTACCTAACTTTTTTATGTCGGTAGCAACGTGGCGTTCATTTATGCAGTGAATTAATATAATCAAATTCTATTTCTTAATAGATTATGAGTATATCAAACATTAATACGATTGTGTGCCTTGCTTGACCAATGATGATTCAGACTAGATCAGATTCGAAATTCTCTCGACAATTTGGAAACCTATGGGCTGACGCCTGATAAACGGCCTTAACGATCCAAATATATCGTTATTACCAATAACTACAAGTAGAAACAGGTAAGCACACCCAGCAATGAGTAATAAGCTGCGATAATATATTTATATTTTATTTATTGATTAATACATTTAAAATTAATAGAAACTTGACATTGTTATCAAATAAATAAATAAATAAGTAAATATATCATCACGGCATATTACCCATTGCTGGGTGTGCCAGTCTGCTTTGTATACATTTATACAGATTTCGGTAATGATGATAGCATATTTGCAATGTATGGGCGTTTACCAGGCGTCACCGCACGGGCACTCATTGCTGGCGTGGACAGTGCATCACAGGGGTCTATTTTGTGCCATTTAAAATTCGAAATATTTGGCGACGGAATCGAACCTAGTTCCCCAAATTCGCGACCAGACACTCAAACACGTCTTCGTATTTGTTATTTTTGTTTCCATTTATCTATCTGAAGATATTATAGTCTTTCTATCATTGCTGGTGTAAAAAAATTCAATGTTCTACCTCGTAATTTAAAAAAAATTAATCACATAACTCATAAATACCATAAAACACATACTAATTCAAAATAGTATATTGTGTTATTAGGAGTAAAAGTAACACTTTGTGTGGCGAGCGTGGAAGTTTTAACGACGAGCGAAGCGAGTCGGATAAATGCACGCGAGGTACACAAAGACACTTTTACTCCGAATGACACATTATATTTTTTCTTTAAACGTAGATATTTAAAGAAAAATATCTACTACTGACGTTACATTTTACCTAAATTTCGTTTGCGATTTCAATTGCCCTGTAGCTATGGATACTTATTTGTTCACTTTTTGTTATAAACATTGAAGTGAAAATTTTCACGTTTTGACGTTTAAATAAAAACTGTGCAATTTTATATCCTTCTTGTGTACAATTATGTCGGAATTTGAAGTATTATATTATATGCCCCCTGAAGTTGTTCAATTGGATGAAAATGTAACAGTGTGGCGGAAAGATATGTACAGGAATCACTGCAAAACAATATAAACTTTTCTTATATCACTTTAATTCTAAGTATTCTTACGTTCATTACCGTCCCTGTAATTGTATTCTGTAAGTCTGCTATTCTTTAATATGTTATTTCCTCAAAAGTAAACTCTCTTTATATTTCAATTCATAGGTTATTTAATTATATTTGACAGCTATTGGTGGTATTTAGTAACTTTATTCCTAGGTTACCTAGCGTGTTATAGTGACATTTAGGGCGATATTACAGGTTTATTTTATTAAGTTACTTCTTATTCGTTGATTCTGTATAGTTTATATGGATATTTATTTATTTTATTTCTACCTTGTGAATCAAGTCACAAAAGACGCTACTTTTGTGACGTTTGAAGAAAAATAATATTACAGTATCGCTGAATTCTACTCAGATTGTGCAAATAACCCATTTCACTTTCTAATTTAAATACAATAACAAACAGCAATATAAACACGATTGAACCTGAAATAGCAATATAAAGACGATTGAAGCTGCTCAGTTCGAGCACTTTTTTTTGTGAATTCAGTGATACTTTTTTTTTATTCACCCCTATTTATTTAATATATTTATTTTCTCGCAATTATCATGTGTAAACAAATTACAAATGTACAAATACAATAATTTTAAAAATAAATGTGATATAGGCATGGCATTTAAACAAGATAAACAAATGTTTGACAATTTATCTGTCAAAATTTATTATAATCTCTATCTTGTGCAAATTTTATTAGTGTAGAGCGCCCACCCGACGCGCCCGAATGTGACCGCCGTCACTGGTAGAATGTTGTCGAACGATGACGTAATCCTCGACATAGGAAATACACCCGTCTAGACAGGCATAATTACATCCAGTGGGCTGATTCTTTGTATTCGATGTTATTGTCGCGTCGGAAAGTTCCAGAAGGACATCGCGCTATATAAACCCATCGTCAAAACCAGCCAATACATTCTGTTATGTAGAAGGAACGAGCAATGAACAGTGGGTTATATAAATAAACAGTCTACGAGTTATGAACATAAATAAATGTAGTGAACTAAATATTGTTTAAATAAATAATCTTAGTGTTTAACTATTCTTAGTTTTAAATTAAAGTTTATAATTATTTAATCATAGTGTTAATTACTTTTATTATCTTTTTAATATTATCCTAATTATTCATCGTTTAATAAACGTATTATTTTAATTACTAATATTTCTCTGATTTTTACACTAACCCAAATAAATAAACGTTACATTATGATATAATTTTATTAATTTAATATTTGTCAAACATTTTCTATTCTGTTATAAAAAATTAAAAGGAAAATAATACAAAAAAACATAGCCACCAAATTATGACAGATAAAATGGCAAACATTTGTTTATCTATTTGTTCAAATGCCATGACTATTGCTATTAATACGAAATTTAGAAAATAATGTATGGCAGTAAAATATGACATAATTTACATATATATTTGGTGTCATTTGGTGTATCTTTCTATTGTTACAATCGGGTTTCGCGGAGGCCTTTCAAAAGCGCGCCACATGTCTCATTTAACTGAAGTTGTTTCTCTTATATAGAATGGTGCCCAGAAACTTCCTTTTTTTAAAGGTGGATAAAATAAAAAGTATTGCTTATAGACAAAAAATTATTTTTGGATAATAATAGAACATTATTTCAAGTTTTAAATCATATATTTTTAAACAAATCTTGAAAGTCGTGGCCGCCGTTCACTATGCACTGATGCAACCGATTTTTGAAGCTCTTCTCTAAATGTTCTAATATTCGGGCTATTTCCTGCCGAATGAGATTCTTTAGCAGAAGCAGAGTTATTGGGCTGTATTTGTAAACATCTGCCTTGAGATATCTCCATTAAAAATATCACATGGCGTTAATTTAAGATTACATTAACTATTTACACATCTTACTAATGAACCAACTGCCTTCTACAAAGGTTTTTTTCCATAGAGAACGAGAGTTGTCGAAAATCTTCTAAACTGCCAGTTTTCCCCTTCTACTGAAAAATGACACTCTCGTCCATTCGAGCTGCCTGGCCAATACTAAATCTAAGTCTTGAGGTTTGAATTTCTTAAGAAATTATCGAAAGTTGGTTCTCATTACCTCTGGCCCTAAATTAAGAATTTTGCAAAGTTGGTGCAACACGAGGATAACAGACTCTACGCTTCCTTTGTCCTCTGGGCAGGGTCTGCCTCTAATGCAATATGATGTTCTTCAGCCTGCATTTAGCAACTCGGTGGTAATTGTAATAATTAAAAAATCCATGGCAGTATCTTGTCTCACGATCACAATATAAACTTTCAATTTTGTTATTCTTCAAAATTCGAAGCATAAATAGGTATCTAGCAATAATGTACCTCTTTTTATAGACTAAAAGCAATATGTATGTTGCATTAATATATTACCAAGAACTAGCGAAACTTTCAATACACAGTGAAACTCAAATTATGAATGTTAAAATTACCCTAACACTTTCGCTGCTATCCGAAAAAAATGACTGCGTAGTTCAGTGTTGATATAACTTTTTTAAATATTTTTATGCAATTTTTTGATAATTTGCCTTAAAATAAAATATAAAAAAGATACCTACTGAAAATAAGGGGTAGCATGCCAAAAGGACCATGACGCTCATAGACGTCAAGCGCAAAGAACATAGAAATTATAGTCCAGTGCTCATGATGCTTTTAGACGTAATGGATTTAAATAGAAAAATGCATACATTTAGCAATAAAAATATCATTTATAAAGAAAATGTTTAATTTTTAATTGTAAAGAACACATATAATTACTTTTTTTGCACTTTTACTTTCTGTTGCGATATTTTAATAAAAAACTTCAACACATAAAATGGCTGAATAATTAAATTCCTGGGCTATATTATCCTCATCCGAGTCGTATAGTAGTTTTTCGAGTTTTTATTATGGAAATAAAGCTTGAAAATACCGGTTCATGTCGATTTTAACTTTCTTAGAACCCAAAAGGGCCCTACTTCATTATCCGCCTTCACTAAATCTACGAATTATTTTTTCTGCAGTACAGAACACTATACAATACGCTCACGCAATAACAAGTACTGCTGAGCAACGCTGACATAAGTCGTGTTCCTTCGGGCTGTTATTAGCAATCTAAATCATCAAAGTGATCACGATTAAGAAGAATATTTTTTCGTTTCCTATTCGTTATCCCTATTTTCTCATTTTGTGATCACTAGACAACCGTTCCTTTTCCCTTCTGAATAATCCATTTTAACAGATTATATGGATTCACTTTCAGAGTATATTTAAAAATAACTGACAATAGGTTTTCTAGCGTAGAAATTTATGTGGGGTTTGTTGCATCAAAGGAAATATGATTATCCTACCATACTTTTGAAAACAGAAAATATGTTGCATAAAAGATTTGTTTTAAGTAAACATACTTTATATTCTTTTCTAAAAACATTTTTTTTTACTTCTATATAATCCATTTTTAATGCTGACTATAACACTTGACGGTAATAAAATAAAATAAATTAGTTTTCATTGATCTACATACATTTGAGGCTAGGTGGTGTTTATATTATTCAAGTTGTTTTCTTGATATAATTTTTAAATTTTGATTTAAAAGGATCACGATTAAACTAATCAGGATTCACAAAATCACAATCACAGCCCGAAAGAACAAGGCTTATTCTGAGACAAAAGAAATCGTATATGCACATGATGGTCATAGACGTCACGCACATTAGCCAAAATTAACGTATGACGCACATAGATGTCATCGGCAGCTAAAGTGTTAATCACCACATGAATGACAGAATGAAATCAATATTCAAGTAATTCAAATATATATGAATACGACATTCCTTTCCACGGTTATACTACAGTTTCTACTTATTTTATTTTTCAGTGTTAGTTGGACGGAGATAGCGTTTACTCTTCTGTAACACGTACAATAATGAGATAGCGAATACAAGTCTCATGATGTTCTGCGTATACGATAATGCTATATAAAAGTTTAGTAATTCTTGCAGAATAAATTGAAGACGAGAGTATTAATTCGGGAAAATAGAGTGTTTGCTACAACTGGTCAACATTTGCGCATATTACTACCTACATATGTATATTAATTTGATTAAAATATGGGATTGTCTTAGGGTATTTTAATAATAGTTTGAAGGAGAAAATTTAATTAATTATTATTATTTTACAATTAAAATATTTTGATTGTATGTAAATAGTTTTAACCAAATAATTATTTTTGAATGCAATTTAATTTGTAATATAAATATTTAATTAATGTATCAATATAAAATTTCTGGCACCATTATTTTCAGGTGTATTATTCATTTAATAAAGTAACTATTACAATATAAACGTTGCATTAATTACAGAGGAGACCTCTGTGCTATAAATTTGTTCGTTGTGAAACCTTCTAGCGGAAAATTGTCTCATGAAACAATATTCTGTAGTAAAAGTATCATGACACAAATTGAGTTGGAAGTAAATAAATAGCGCAGCAAAGAGGCGGTATGTTCTTGACAGTTCCACGTCCTAGGTCGCAGGTCTCGGGTGATTAATAACGGGCGTCGCGATTTCAAGTGACGAATAAGTGCATTAAGATGTTGCGTGTTGTAAGCCCGAAACGTCGCCATCCGTTACTCGGTTACCCAACCGCCGAGAAACCCGTGAATCGCGCACACGTTCCACATCCAAGTTCTACTATTTTAATTGAATATATGTGTTCCCGTAGGATAAATCAATACGTAGATTGATAGATTAGAGCTAGTGACGGGAAATATAGCAACCTATATAATAACTCGTTCAACCATGTCGTAACGTAATAGATTACAAGTATTAACGTTCAATTTACAGTGTAAAATAAATGGAGTGTTATTGCATATCAGTGGTTCAAATCCTGATTAGTGTTTAAATAATTGTGTTCATATTCATATGTATTCTCACAAGTCAGACAAAAATACCGTAGAGTAAGAATAATATAAAAGGCATCTACATTTAGTGTTAAGAATAAAAATAAGACAGGAAGAGATGTACTCAAAAAGTATCGAGATTAGTTTTAGAATTTTAACATTAATTATTACAATAATTTCTTATTTGTAATCTAATTGCCTGTTTCCACTGTTGCAAACATATTTTAAACTTTTTTTCGAAAAACCGAAATGTTCTTTTGTCGCACTTTCGTGTATCTACATCTTGAAATTTGTGGCCTTTCCAATATTATGTGATGATAGGAAAATATGAATCACTGGAAGAGAAATCTGGTGAATATGGTGGATTTATAAAATATTATTTGGCAAGGAGAAACTCGTGCATGTTTTTGGTCAACTGAGACCAATTTTTGGCATAAATTTGACCGTTGCCCGTCTCATATACATTTTTTTTTTTTGCAATAAGAACCAGCTAGTCAGTTTTTTCAATAAAATGCACTTCAACCATATCGCTGAATTCGTCATTCGTCATTCGTCGAAATATATAAAAATATATAAGATGTCCTGTTTGAAATATGAAAGTTAATGTCACTTCCGTTTATACCATTATGCCTAATACCATTATATGTGAACCCCTAAGTCTAATTTACTAATATATCAAGAAAATTAAATATATATATATATATACGAGTATATAAATAAATAAATAAGTTATTTTGAGTAGCTCGTTTTTCAGTGCTACCATGTATGTCCTATGGACACATGCGCAAAAGGTTTCAGAGTTAGCTTGTGCAATCAATCTAGATAGGTACTTTTTGATATTTAGTTTATAATAATAAGAAATATATGCGACTATTTTCATCGAAGATACTAGTAGATCTTCACCTAAAAAAAAATAATTTTCTATTTAATTATTTTGCTTTGCAATTTTTCCTGAACAAATTTTAATACAAACTCTCAGCTCTCACCTATTCAACTTCAACTTAAAAAAATTCATTTTCAGAAAATGACATTCAATTTCAGAAAAATCAACATTAATTTCTGAAATAGTAAATTCAATTTCAGTAAATGTAAATTTTCGGAAACCATAAATTTAATATCAGAAAAACTAATTACAATTTCCTAATGTGTTTTAGTATAAAAAAAAATTACATACACATACAATTGCTCATCTGCAGTATTTTACACATAAAAGAAACAGTCATCGTATGCCTCAATATTACATATTACGAGTACCTCTGCCCAAGTTTATTTTATTTTTTGAATGGAAGTGGAAGTTGAATTTACTTTTTCGAAATTGACTTTATATTTTCTAATATTGAATTTACATTTTAATGAATGATTGAATTACTTGAGTTACAATAGGCGTAACCAAAATATACTGTTCATATTAATATCTTAATGTTACTATCTTGCAATTATTAATGTGAATCCGTACAATTAAGTTTAAAGAAATATTTAAATATAACAAAAAAAAATCGTAATTACAATAAATATTGATTGATTATATTATAATAACAATATATATATCGTGTGACAAAACTGTTTCTTTTTGTCACTGGCAAATTCTCGATAAACTTTTCTTGACTTGTAAGGTCAAATTCGAATCTGACGTTTCTCCGAGTACGGCGACTGGCCGTGAGAGGCGCAAACTGCTCTACTAAATAAATTCCAAAAACAAAAATTATTTATAACTGTTTCAACTCAATTTAGTGATTTAATGATATATTATTATATGGGGTCTCGTGGCCGTGTGCATGAGTGTCTGGTCGCGAATCTGGGGACCCGGGTTCGATCCCGACCGACGCTAAAAATTACATCGCATTTTAATGGCACAAAATTGACCCCTGTGGCGCACTCTCCACGCCAGCAATGAGTGCCCGTGAGGTGACGCCTGGTAAGCGCCCGCACAGTACAAATATTCCATCATTACCGATATCTGTGTATGAAGCAGATTGGCACACCCAATAATGGGTAATATGCCGTGATGAAATATTTATGGGGTCTCGTGGCCGTGTGCCTGAGTGTCTGGTCGCGAATCTGGGGACCCGGGTTCGATCCCGACCGACGCCAAAAATTACATCGAATTTTAATGGCACAAAATTGACCCCTGTGGCGCACTCTCCACGCCAGCAATGAGTTCCCGTGAGGTGACGCTTGGCAAGCGCCCGCACGGTACAAATATTCCATCATTACCGATATCTGTGTACGAAGCAGATTGGCACACCCAGCAATGGGTAATATGCCGTGATGAAATATTTATTTATTTATTTTATTTATTTCAACCCTAAGGTGTATTCTGTAAAAATAGTTTTATTTTACAATTTATAGCCATTTACAGTGTGTAGAAGTTCACATTTTTTCCGCGAGTGGTGCATGAGAGTTGACGAGCAAACGGAAGTCGGAAGTTAGGGACTCTCTTCTGGACTGCGGTTGCGAAACGACGTGTCATCTCTCTAAGTTGGTAGACAATTTTGTCCAAATTTCCGAATTAGGGGTTGAGTTATCCCACTGTAGCTGTTAGGCTGATCGTAAGGGTAAGTTTAGCGATTCCTAATTTGTGTTACAGTCGAGTAACTTATTTTCGGCCGTTGAGGTTAGTTTAGACCGGCCACATGTTGAATTTCGCTTTAAGAAGTCACTTTAGTTTTTTCTTGTGTTTGTTTTGGCGAGTTTCTCTCGTTTGTGGGAGTGGTTTCGGTAAAATTTGGAGAGCAACTCCAAAGTAATATTAGTTTTACTTAATATTGTTGCGCAATAGTTACCAGCTAGGGGGAATGGGACCTATGTCTGTGATAGCCGGTTGTGTGGGTCCCTTCAACCTTGTGTTTAATTGTTTTATAACGTTTCCATTTAAATTGCGGACAGGGGGGTATTAACTTCAAACTTCGATCACCTTTATAAACCTTTTGGGCTTGTTTTTTTTTTTTGGGGTGAAAGCTAACCTCCTGCATTTTTGTTATTCTTGGCTTATGAGAGCGTAGTTCAGCTTAACTCTCCCGAGGCCGTTTATCTTCGGCCTCCAGTTCTCCGGAGCGGTTTGCTCCTTCATTTTTGAGAATCTTTTTGTATTGTAGTTCAGTTTAATTCTAGCTAGTTCCGTTACCTTGGAACTTTCGGGTATTCCGGTGCCATAGGGTACCCTCAATATTGCTGTTGTTCCATATTCTTGTCATTCTGCGTAACGGGCTCCCCGAGAACTTATCCTTCCTTTTTCCTTGTGCGGGTGTGAATGTTGGACTGTGGACTTTTGACGGTGACTAGACACTCGGTTCGGACGAGTTCCGTTGGAGTACCGGTCAATTTTGAGGTCTGGAAATTAAATTTTTATAGCGCGTAGCAAGCGGGTTTTTTGGTGTTTAAATTTTTTTGGGGAAAATTATTGTCCCCTACGCGTGCAGACCCGAAGTTAGTTTAGTTACTTTTGCAACTTGGCAGAGCCTAAATTTTGGGGATTAAATTTTTGGGTACAAAATTTTTGGGGAAGTTCTGCCGTTGTAGGTCCCGGTTAAAAATTATTTAGTCGGCTAGTTTTACTGCAGTTAATTTTCTTTTGTCCTTTCTCCTTGTTTATCCTTAAACAAAAAATCTGTTGTGGCCAGCACAATACCTTCCGTCATTCTCGTGTATAATGTATAAATTCCATAATTTTTCTTACAAAAGATTCTAAATTTCCAGTAAAATTATTTCATAAACAAACTATTCAAATTGCACTTGACACTGGCATCTTCTTCTTTAGCTTTTCCCATTCGTTAGGGCTCGCTATTTTTGCATGTCGTTCTCATTCAGTTCCTTTTCTCTTAAACCTTCCGCAATATAGTCCTTCCATCTTATCTTTGGCCTTCCTCTGTTTCTTTAACGTCCTATTACTAAACTATTCATTCTTGTTCCAATATAATTCTTCATTTCTCCTCATGACATGTTCAAACCAATGTAATCGTCTTTCTTGTATCTTTCTAAAAACTTGTAACACTAGAGTAATTTTCTTACCGTATCTTTCCGTGTATTCCCCAATATCTACTTCAACATCCTCATATCTGCCACATTAATTTACTTTTTATTGATACTGACATCTGTGAATTTGAATTATATGAATATATTACTAGTTCCCAAATTTGGCATAGCTGGCTGAATTATAAAATTTAATTTCTTTAAAATTCTTTAACTCTGTATCTATTGAATATGAAGTATAAATTGTAATCAAATCGGATAGAGAATAATATATTCTTTAAGTTATAATAACGTTAAATGTCAATAATTCAAATTTAACTGTTAAATCCTCAAATGAGACTACTTCCGGTTGACCAATTATAACCAAAATCTAATCAGTTGTTCGTCTGGATGTAAACTTGAGGAATACGAAAAAATTATAATTTTTGGAATCGTGGTATTGAAGTTATGGAATCCGGAAGTTTTGTTACACACACACAGACACACAGACACACATACATACAGACATCATCGTAAAAATGGTAAAATCGTATTATATGGACCCTAAAACGTGCTTATTCAGTAAAAACTCATCATTGAATTTTTTGACCAAAGACAATACCTTGCTTACCTAAAGGTGACGGAAGGTAAAAAATGTACTATTTTGTTTTAAATATCGAAATTTTTGTAGTTCAAAGTTTAATTCTTTCCACGCTCACTGTGGCTCCACTGGGTTATTGAAGCTTTGTAAAGTATCCAATCCCTTCAGGATCTCTGTACACTGCCCACGCAGTATTGCTGTCTTAATTTTTGTAGGGCTCTTTAGGAGTGAACGCAGGCCTGGAGATCACCTCTCGGTGGAATTCTGGGCTCTGGCCAGCGCGTCGACGGAGCCCGTAAATCAGAAGAACCTACGAGTGGCCTGAGCGAACCCCTCAAGGCCCAACTCGCCGAAGATCTACCAACCGTCCAGCGATCGTTCGTCATTGTCCGAGTTGGCTTCTGCCAAATTCATTACCATCGAGGCTCCAGGAGTACTTCGCGCCCTACGACGGGCCTCAGCGCCTCGCTCACCGCTCACGGATAGACGCATTCCGGTTAGGCCAGGGCAGAATTCGCCGGGGGGCGTGATCCAGACCTAGCGGCACGCGAAGACTAGCAGTAGCTAGCGTTAGGACGCAGTGGAGTTTTTTTTTTTTTTGGTGGTGTCTCACTTCGTGAGTCTTTTTTTCTTTTGGAAATAAACTCTGCTCCGATTTTACTTTTCTTTTGCTTTGCTGCAGCGCCCTACTCCAGTTCATCCCTTTCTAGGGCTGGCGCCTGGAAAACAACAATCGAGGCCGTTCATAACTTCAATTTAACCTGTTTGTGTTTGTCACTATTTGGGACTTTAAAAGTCGGGCGTAAGATCTGGCCTCACTTGTCTGACAAAAAGGTAGGTACTGTTTTACTACAGTTTTGTCACAATATATACACAGTGTGTCCCAAATTAATTGGGTTACCATTGGGATCTCGGAAACTATAAGAGCTATGAGGTCGGTTAAATGTGTAATGTTGTGTAGTTTTGAATTCTCATTCAGATTCCGTTGGAAAAAAAATAAAATTCCGAACAGTTTAAAAGTTAATCGCGATTATTAATTGATAAGTAATTTGAATCCACAAATATTCCACATTTTCAGTCGTGACAAATGATCAAGAATTTTATAATGAATATGATTGCGAACATGAAAAGCAGCACCCCCACGACGTTTGTCAGATCTTTCAAGACTAATAAAATAATAATTATCAATGTTAAACAAATGAGACGCAGCATTGTCACTTATCCATGTTTCACTTACAGACAAAATATCAAAATCATTATCATTTAAAAAATCCTTCAATTCAAAAAAACATGAATTGAGTGACCTAGTATTAATATGACCCAATGTAAACGTAAACATTGATTGTTGACCCTGGTGTGTATTTAACATAATAATAATAATAATAATAATCTTTATTGTATATAAACTTACAAAGTTATTACAATTATGGTGATGAATTTGTCATTACACTTTTATATATTACCTCTCGCTAAGAGAGGTATTGGATTCATGCTAAAAATCACATATCCATATTTTATTGAATAAGCACGTTTTAAGGTCCCTACAATCCGATTTTAACATTTTTACGATGATGTCTGTGTGTGTGTGTGTGTGTGTGTGGATGTATGTGTGTATGTATGTAGGATGTTGGAAGGACGATTACTCAAAAACTATAAGACTTAAAAATTGTTTAATTACGTATTTTCCAATCGGACATTCATGGGAAGATCTGAAAAGGTTTTGGTAACAATTGGACAACCGGAAGTAGAAGATTCTTGAAAAAATATCTTCTAAATAATATTTTTTGAAAATTTTTCTTGGTAATATTAAAGAAAATTAAATTCTCTATCTGATACATTTAAATATTTTATTATATATTCTATGGATTTAGAGATAAAATAAATATAATAAATAAAATAACGTTATAATAAATTTTACAGCCGAAAGGATGCCATGGAAAATAGTTGACCAGTTGAACTGTTTGTAACTGACAGATAAATGTCAGTGTCAGAAATTCATAGATATTACTAAAGAGTTTTTCTGGGAAGTACATATACATTATATTATTTCTTAATGTATTAGTAGTTAAATATTTAAGATTATAGGTCTATTACATATATCCTTCAAAAATACAGTCAATCCTGACAATGACTTGGAAACATTTCGAAAAATTAGAAGAGGACAAAATTTGTTCAGAAAATTAATTTAAAATTAAACAATCTAAATATAAGGAATAGATATATGTAAGTACAATTTTTGGTGTAGAATGTAGGTATACAAGAAATGTTAAATACAATAGGGCGCCTTGACAAGCAGATATGGGGACTCATGTCAGAATCATAGCTAGTAATTATGTATATAGATGTATCATAATTTCTCATTCTAAATTTAGTGATTTTCCAATTCCATATGGTTTATTTTCCTCGACAAGTAAATTCCACACTCCTGGTGACAAATTAACTACGTGTATTTAGATAATCTTGAAATTCTGAATGAAACATACTGACTAATTATCATTCTGAAACGGGCCCCCACATCTGCTTGTCAAGGCCAACAATGTAACATGACTGTTCGCGCCCTATACTTACGTAACCAAAAAAGGAAGTGGCGAGAGGTATTGTGCTGGCCACAACAGATTTTTTTTTCGTTGCGTTGATGGAGATGAGATGATGATGAAAGGACAGTCACAAACATCCAAGCCCCTGGTGGGAATCGAACCCACGACCCCAGCAACCGAGCGGTAATGGTCGCTTTGAGCGCTGTCTAAACACGCTGCCTTAACACGCTCGGCCACCGAGGCGACGTGTATTTAACATAAGTGAACAAAGTTTGGCAAAAATAAACAAAATGAACGAACAACAGAAAACAAGTGTTAAGTTCTTTGAACCTATGCATGTTCTGACATACGTTAGTATAAAGACATGTGATAAAAAATTGCTATATTTATGATGTGAATTTATGTGTGAGCCACCTCTTCGAGATCATTAATATTGTTAATATAGAGTTTTTTGTCCCTGCCATTTGTAGTTTTATTAACAATTAAGCGACCATCAAAAGTCCACACATTCTTAAAATTAAACTTATCTGCAGCCGCCTTGAAGAGTTTGACTCTATTCAATGTCAGATCTTCACGAATAGTGATTCCGGATGCCTTCAGTTTTTTCTTTTCACTGAAAACTCTGCTCCTGGTACGGTAGCTCACAAATTTAACTATCACAGGCCGATTGTATTTGCTGGATGGATTACCTATTCGATGACATCTGTCTATATCATTTGTAGAGATGTTCACATTCAGTTTATTGCGACATAAATTCACTACACAGTCCCCAATATTTTGTTTTGCATTTCTGGTAGCCCAAAAATATGTAAATTATTACGGTGAATAAACTGTTCTAAATTGTCAGCGCAGTTCACATATGAATTACAAGTAAGTTTCAAAACTGAATTTTCTTATTTCACTGCACTTATTTCACTTTCCAATGTTTTTATTTTTTCATTGTACACATTTGACACTACAGCCGTCACATCCTTCACAATTAGCTCAATAAACACCTTATTAGAACTAAAATTACAGAGCGACTCTGTTATGAACTGAGCGATTGTGTTTTGATCGTCACGTGATAGCATTTTGGAAAAATAATAATGTAAAATAAAGACGTTAAATAAAATTTTAAATCACTTATAGCAATAATAATTATAACTTTTGCAGAATACACAGTAGACACGTCTAGCTCAGTTGAACGCACATCTATATATGTTAAAATTGGATTGTAGGGACCTTAAAACGTGGTCATTTACCAAAATCTCGATATGCGATTTTTAGAAAGATCCCTATACCTCCCTTACCAAGGGTAGCGGGAGGTAAAAATCTAATTAAAATATTATTAATTAAAGGTGTAAATGACAGAAGTAAGTGTTTCAATTCAAGCAAAAAAGTCCTTTCTATAACATTTTTTTTATTGTTAAACATTTAATTTTAAATATTGCTTACATGTTATTAATATATTTCTTACATATCACATAGCCGACTATAAGTGATTTGTACGTATTTTGATATATGATCTGTTCAATATTGCGATCAATGAGCACAGTATTTATTAAATCAGTAGTTTTATTTTATTATTGTGATAACCTTCTTCACAATTCCTGAGCAAGTTAATATTATCCGTTACGTGGAAACGGAGGAAGTTGAAATTTGTGTCTAAATTTTGTCAAGCATGTTGTCAATCAATACGAAATGTATAAACGAAACGTCAAATCTGTCAGATATGTTAGAAACAACAAACATACATTATTGTTTTATTTTTCATGGTACTCTGATAATTATCTGAAACCGTGTATTTTCTTTTGCCTCAAATTCGTACATAAAAGACAATTAAACGACAAACTTGGTACTCAGTCGATGCAGTTTTGCATTTTAAATATTGTTCTTCCTTACAGTTTCATTCTAAAATTAATAGGTAAAGAGATTTATTTTAACATGCAACATAGGGTCAATCACTTCCATGGTTACATACTATATGGTCAAAAAATGACAGAAATGTAATCAATGTCCATTTTAAAATGCAACATACAAAATTTCTGGGTTTGTATTAGTATGACCTGTGTAGATTAGAAAACAGAATGATTTTTTTAAAAATTCGGAAAAAGAAAATTCGACTTTTCTTATGGAAACTGTTTTTACTGCTGTTTTAATTAATATTTCAATAAAAATATGCTTATCAAAAATACATTCAAAATTAGTTGCATAAGATATTATGCTTAATAAATAAATTAAATATCATTATCATAATTGTGTAATAGATAAAATAATGCAAATGCGTTGCCAGTGGTCTAGTAGTGCCAAAAATGTTTCATGAAAACTACCGTTAAATATACGAATTTTTTAAAAATTCTATCTGTTTCGTAATCTACCCATGTCATACTACTTACCCTTAAATTTATGATATTAAGTTGAAAACCACCCTGTACACATATACAGGGTGTTTGGCATAAGTCCGGCACCACGAATATTTCGTTTATTTTGAGAGATACAAAAAAATGTTAATAAGCAAAGTTAAACTAGACAAAGGGGCTCATAAGATGATCATAGCAGAAATTTTGTATCACTTCCGGTTTTAGCGGAAATGGGTACAACTTTAAATTTTTTTCAGAATATACATAAAATTAGTTTCACAAAGATACCAAATTATCATAGTTTTACTTTAACCATTTCAAAATGGCGACCATTTATTCTTAAAATATGTATTAATAAAATTCCATACAAAATAAAACATAGTAAGCTATGAAAACAATTTTATTACCTTATAACAAAAGAAAAGAATTTACCTACATTTGTGTATAAGAAAATGTATAGAAATAACGGCGGCCATATTGAGCATTTGTAGTTTTTCACATTTACTGTTTCTGTTTTGGTATCGTTGTGAACATGCTAAAAAATAAAAAAATAATACCTCACGCCTATTTTTTTTTTAATTTCTTCTTTTCTTTTGTTATTGGAGAACAAAATAATTTTAAACCAATGGTTCTCAAGCATGTAATCATTTTATACCTTTACATAACAAAAATATTGAGAAATCTTCAATTGAAATTTAAATAAATTTGATTTTGATAGTTATTTTTCGGTAGGCTACGTTGAAAAACAAAAACTGCTATTTATCAATATGAATTATTCATAATAGAACTCAAAAAAACACTTTTTATAAAGTTATTAACAAATATTTGTTTCAATTTAATTTAAGCTCAATTTTTTTTTACCTTCCGTCACCTTTTGGTAAGGGAAGTATTGTCTTTGGTCAAAAAAATCAATGAGTTTTTAGTGAATAAGCACGTTTTAGGGTCCATATAATACGATTTTACCATTTTTACGATGATGTCTACATGTATGTATGTGTTTTGTGTGTGTGAGCGTGTGTGTCCGTGTGTGTGTGACGAAAGTTTCGGATCGTATAACCACAGATCACCTATACTACCGTTACGGTAGTATAAATAATCTGTGGTATAACTTCAATACCACGTTTTCAAAAATTATAAATTTTTCGTATCCCTCAAGTTTACACCCAGAAGAAGAGGTGATTAGATTTTGGTTATAATTGGTCAATCAGAAGTACCCTCATTTGAAGATTTTAACAGTTTTTCTTGAGAAAACGCAGTTAAATATTATTTATTGACATTTAACGTTATTTTAACTTAAAAAATATATTATTCTTTATACGATTTGATTGCATTTTATACTTCAGATTCAATAGATATAGAGATAAAGAATTATAAAGATATTAAATTTTATAAATCAGCCAGCTATATTAACCATGGAAACTGCTAATATATTTAGAAAATTCAAATTGACGGATGTCAGTATCAATGAAAAATAAATGAATGTGGCAGAGATGAGGATATTGAGATAGATCAATATCCTTCCTCAATGGAAGACACGGAAAAATACGGTAAGAAATGAAATAATAACGGAAATAATTCTAGTGTTAGAAGTTTCTAGAAAGATACAAGAGAGACGATTACATTGGTTTGAGGAGAGATGAAGATTATATTCGAAAAATAATGAATAGCTTAGTAATAAAAGGTTGAAGAAACAGAGAAAGACCAAAGATAAGATGGAAGAACTGTATTGCGGAAGACTTGAGAGAAAAGGAACTGAATGAGAACGACATGCAAAAGAGAAATGAGTGGAAGAAGAAAATAAAAAAAAACCCTAACGAATGGGAAAAGCTAAACAAGAAGATGGTCAGTGTCAAGTACAATTTGCATAGTTTGTTTTTAAAATAATTTTACTGAAAATTTTGAATTTTTTGCAAAAAAAATATGTATGGAATTTATAAATAATACACAGAATTGACGGAATGTATTGTGCTGGCCACATCAGATTTTTTTATACAGTAGTTTTTTATACTGCCAACTGAAATTTCTGGAGGTACATAGATTTTTTAGGACGTACTTACAATAGGGCAGCACTATTGTTATCTAATGAGATATGTAGAATCTGTAGGAACGTGAAAAGGGCACTTATCTCATAGCTTTTCTTGGTTTCATATATAAATTTTATGTGTATACCTATTTATTTTCGGTGCATAAACCAAGCGGATTTTATACTAGTGAACTGATAATTATTTAGTTATCACATACGTGAGATAAACAAAAACCGTATATGAAAATGGATTAATAATGGATATCTGTGTGGATAAATGGATAAAATATATGTATGTATATGTCAGGTATTAACTGATGAGTCGTGTGTCATTACGGGATTATGAATTTCAATGAGTTATCAAACGATTTAGATAAAAACACCTACATGTGTGTACATTTATTTGTAGGAATTTTAAATTACTTATTATATACCAAATAAATCTAATATACTCCACATTACGTTTTATAATTATCTCCGAATGTAAAATAAATTATAAATATAGGGTTTATAAATCTTACAATAAATTAAATATTCTTAATTTTAAAGAAATGATTATTTTGTTGGCGTTTTCTAAGGAAAAATAGAAGTAGGTATCTATTATTTGCAGCTTGTTGCATTCTAGTAAACAAAATTAATAATGTTTTTATAAAAATTCGGTTTATATTAAACTTATAAAAATCATGAATATATTATAATCTGATTCTGAGTACCATGAAACGTGATTATGGAAATGATGTATGTTGATATATGATTCTTAACGCGAGCATAATTTTATTTACTTTTGGTAAGTAAGAATTCAAAATATAATAAATTAAAGATCTATTTCATAAATGTTCAAGGATATTTAATTCCAAAAATTTATTTAATATAACATATTCTTATTTTATGCTTCATTGCTGCCAACAAATCACGTTACATTTGTATATATTAAATTTACTCTATATAGTTATTTTTGATTCTAGATTGTGAAATGTTACTTTTTTGCGAGCACAGCGAGCAAAAAATCATTCGAAAATGTAAAAGAATTCCGCAAGCGAGTATCAAACAACGTTTTTTCGAAAACTATGTCCCAAAATTAGTAAAAATGTAAAGGGAAAATTTTGATGTTTAACTTTAATTAATGTGACATCTAATGTCACCGTGATAACAATGTATGTGATATAATTGCGATTAAATCAGTTATTCTCTGACCAGTAGTTGACAACTGGTTGATAATAGAAACCAAACAAACATTCTATTATTTTTTTAAAATTTCCCTGCGACTTGTGCAATTCACTTCGTGATTTGCATATTGCAAGTAAAATATTTCAGACTAAAAATGATATCAGAAAGCGATGAAGATAATCTGCCTCTTGAAGTATTAGAAGCAGCGCAAAGCGCAATTTCTGGTTATTCCCAAAAAGTCGGCCAGACAATATGAACAAACTTACAAACATTTTATGGACTAGTGTCATTCGAAGAATTTGAAGAATGTGCATGAAAATATAATATAAGCATATTTTGAATACAAAATCAAGAAAGTGCAGCCCACAACGTTATGGTACATCTATTCAACGTTAAAGAGAACATTGAAAGTCAAAAAGAATATAGACATTGAAAAAATTTCAAAATTAGTAGCATATTTAAAAAATAAATGTGTAGGTTATCAACCAAAAAGATTCTAATAAAAGAAGAGATTGGAAAATTTATAAAAGAGGCGCCAGATGAATACTTCTTGTTAATGAAGGTAATTTACAACAGTTTATTTATTTTTATATATTTTAAGTAAATAATATATTTCAGGTCATTTTGATAATGGGTATATACGGCGCATGTAGAAGAGCCGAATTATTAAATCTAACAATAGATATCGTGGATAAGAGATCAATACTTATTATAAAAATCAAAGATACGAAACCTCATACTCAGAGAACATTCATTATTTCAAATTTGTCGTATATCGAATTATACAGAAAATATTATGCCTTACTATTACTACTATTAATATTAAATAATATAATTATTGTTTATAATCAAAATATAAAAATAGATTTTATTAAATTGTCACCCTTTCTTCTATCTTAAAATTGCATGATGTAAAATTCTTTTACATCGAGGATGTAAAAGTCGTTTACGTTCTATAGACAAAAAACTATCAATTCACGTGTTAATAGTTATGTAAATATCAACTTTTGAAGACAGTTTTCGAAAAAAAGTACATTAACTGGTCGTTCATTTGGGTTTTTTAATATAAAAAATAAGTTTGTTTCACTACTTTACAGTAACGTCGTAGTTTTGATGCTTCAGTTACAAACCGCAAAAATTAAGTCAGTAAAATTTAAAATTTTGTTCGTCTCGTACAGAGCTGGACAAATTAGTTTCAATAAGTAATTGAGTACAATGACAATCACTTTAAACAAAATATACCAAATTACATTTAAAATAATTACTACTAGAGAAATGTAATTAAATTACTAATTACTTTTTCAATTAAAAATCTTACATTAATAAAAAAAAAACTAAAATAATACTACACTGTTTAATATGAAATACAACAAAAATAATAAGAGTAAGAAAACAAATTTATAAAGAATTGCCGACAAAGTAAAATTTTCACCTACTCGCAGCTACCCTTTTGGGTTGAAATTATATGCAACATCAAGGTTGAACAAGTCTTCCTTTTTAAAAGGTCGATGCACCAATATCTGTTTAGGGTAGGAAAACCTGACTTATTCCCAGGTAGACACGAAAGTGACACTTCATAAGTGGGATGCAAATGCTTTAAAGAGATTTGGATATATATATATATATATATATATATATATATATATATACTCGTATATATATATATATATATATATATATATATATATATATATATATATATATATATATATATTAGTAAAAGTTGATCGTATATATATATATATATATATATATATATATATATATATATATATATACGATCAACTTTTACTAAAATATAAACCGCCATTTTTTCTATTTTCAACCAGGTAAAAGTTTGTATATCAAAAATATGAAAAAAATCGAGAAAAATAGGAATTGAAAAATAACAAAAATTATTTTTATTCATATAATTCAAGAAAAACTGTTAAAAGTTACAAAAGAGGGTACGTCCGGTTGACACCATTTATAACTAAAATCTAATCACGTCTGAATATGGATCTAAACTCGAGGATTATGATAACATTATAATTTTTGGAATCGTGGTATTGGAGTTATGCGGTCCGAACACTCATACACACACGCACACACACACACACACATATATACATACAGACATCATCATGAAGATAGTAAATTCGTATTCTATGGACCCCAAAACGTGATTATTCATTAAAAACTCAATATCAATTTTTTTGACCAGACAATGCCTTCCTTACCCAAAGGCGACGGAAGGTAAAAATCACATGAAATGTATAGCTCAGGCGACACAAGCTTGAAGGCTGATGATGGCTCGTGTGACACAGTGGTGACGTGTAGGCGGGGCAACATGGCGGTCAACGCATTGTTTAGCTGCGGTAAACAATAAAAACAAACACATGGCGCGAGTATCGCACGGCAGGTGATTTACGATGCATTCGATGCCGACGCCGACGTCGACGCCCGACATCCAACAATTGCAACTCTGCTTTCTGGCACAGCTTGCGTGACGCTTCGTATCAAAATGCGATCTGAATGACCATTCTTTCAGCTCTACAAACTGCATCCATGGCACACTAATCTCTCCTATCTCTCTACATCTGTTTTCTAGCATGAATTTCATACAGATAATAGTACCGTTATTTTAAAGCAATTGTTATACACATTTACAAATTTTGATATCATACGATATAATTGCCAAATATTATTCCAACGTTTATTCGTTTGTACGATCAGTGAATGAAATATCACAAATAATATATATTAGTAAAATTTCATGTAGAAAGTAAAGAAATAAAATAAAAATATATCATTACGACGTATCCATTGCTCGGTGTGCCAATCTGCTTTGTACACAAATTTCGATAATGACGATGACATATTTATACCGTGCGAGCATTTACTAGGTGTGACCTCACGGACACTCGTTTCTGACATGGACAGTGCACCACAGGGGTCACTTTTGTGCCATTTTAAAATTCGAAATATTTGTTTTGGCGTCGATCGGGATCGCACCCGGTTCCCAGACTCGCGACTAGACACATAAATTTACTTAGTTAATTTTAAATAAATACTTTTGTTAATAACCATACATTTGTACGAATATAGTTATAATAATAGTTACAGGGAAAATAAATAAAGCATATAATATAATGATGTATTCGTTCCATGTGGGCGTTTATTAGGCGTCACCTCACGGGCACTCATTGCTGGTATGGAGAGTTCGCTACAGGGGTCACTTTTGCTTTTTAGATACATGTGAATTTTTAATAAAAATAACATTGAAATAAATAATTATTTTAATATTTCTTTCCCTTTTACAATATAGATGATAATACAAATCCAGCATGAAAGAAAACTTCAAAAAGATACATTCTGCAGAAATGGTGTACAATATATTTTCTACATTTTTTTCTTAATTTTAAAAAAATATTGCAATAAATTTTAGTAATTATTAAATTCCATCAGTCGATGTTATTTTCAATTTACCCAGTCTAAGAAAAATCAATGACCGTGGTTAAAGGTATACTCGTATCAACGCTGTATCCAGGACATAATAAAATTTACAAAAAATATACTTGATGGTAACGATATACGATGTTTGATAAAAAAGTAAAGAGAATTCATTTTCGATAATGGCATTTTTTATCACGTTGTATTTAGCAATGACAGAGAGTGTACTGCTAATGTTTAAGTAATAAATAATGTGAATAAGAAGTTTATGCTATTTTCCTTACAAAATAAAAGAAAAATTCCTACATCTTATCTAACAACCTTGAAATATGAAATATTACATTTTTCGACACACGAAATTAAATTTTTACCTCTCGCTAAGAGAGGTATTGGATTCATGCTTTAAGGTCCACGAATCCGATTTTAACATTTTTACAATGATGTCTGTGTGTGTGTTTGTGTATGTGGATGTGTGTGTGTGTGTTAGGTTGTTGGAGATACAATTGGACAACCGGAAGTGGTAGTTCCTAAAAAAAAATTCTAAATATTATTTTTTGAAAATTTGTTACTACAAACATTAAATATAATTAAATTCTCAATCTGACACATTTATTTTTTTATTATATATCGTATAGATTTGGAGATATAGGATATAATAATATAAAATAAATTTGTTGTAATAAATCTCATTGGCTAAAAAACAGTTGAGATATTTATATGTTTGTAATGGACAGATAAATACAAAATGTCAGTTTCAAAAATCAGCAGTTTTAATAACATTACTGGAAGATTTTTCTGGAAGGTTCGAATACATTTAATATATATTATTGTATTATTAATTAAATATGAATTTAAATTATAGGTATGGTAATATTACATATATTCTTAAGAAATACTGCTAATACCGTCAATGAATTTGTAGAATTTTGAACATATTAGAATAGTAGGAGAAAATTTTTCATAGAACGAAAGAAGATATACGATTTCAATTATTTGTGTGTACAAGAAATGTTAAATTCGTTACTTGCAGTCTTGTGACTTTGTTGGCCTTGGTAAGCAGATATGAGGATCCGTGTCAGAATGACGGCTAGTAGTTATTTACCTAGATGTCACAATTGTCATATGTCATAACTTTTCATTCAAAATATTTTGACGTTTATTTGTCATCCATAGTATGGAATATACTTGTCGAGGAAAATAATCCACATGGATTTGGAAAATCATATTGTTTTGAATGAAAACTTATGATACTTGACACCTATGTAGATGTACTGTCATTTTGACATGAGCCCCCATATCTGCTTGCCAAGGCCAACAAAGTCTCATACATACGTATACGGTATACATACGTGAGACGCGGAACCATACAGGTCGTGCCCGGACATGTTGATGAAGGTATGCGGATTGCGAATTGTAGATATTATGTATTGTATTATCCTAGTTATGTGTTAAGTATTTAGAATTATTTATATATTTAATATTTATACTGTTATATTAGTGTAATAGTATGTGTAATTAAAAGACTTTCTGAAGCTTCTTATCAGGAATATACACACAATCTTGAAAATAGTATTAGTAACGGCCCCAAAAAATTTTGGTCCTTTATAAAAAATAAAAAAGGGAGCCAATGTAGTATCCCAATTACTATGTATCATGGGAACTAAACCTATCTTAATAGTGAAGATATTTGTAAAGCCTTTGCCATGTACTTTAAATCTGTCTATTCTCCTCAAATATCTAATGATAATGACCTAAGTTACTTAGAGGACATAAACTTCTCAAGTAATTGTGACCAATCCAATTTTATTTGTTCAGAGGATGTTATCAGAGAAGCTATCAATATTCTAAAGAATAAACCAACAGTTGGTTAGGACAAAATACCTGCTTTAATTTTTAAAGGATGCAAGGATATCCTAATTACACCTCTCCTTACATTTTTTACCTTCCGTCACCTCTTGGTAAGGAAGGTATTGTCTTTGGTCAAAAAATTCGGTGGTGAGTTTTCATTGAAAAAGCACGTTTTAGGGTCTTTACAATACGATTTTACTATTTTTACGATGATGTCTGTATGTGTGTGTGTGTGTTCGTATGTGCGTGTGTGTGTGCGTGTATGTGTGTGTGTATGTGACCACTTTTTCGTGCACGATATCTCCAATACTAGAATTCCATAAATTACAATTCTTGCGTATTCCTCTTCCTTACAACCATATGCAGACATGTTTAGATTTTGGTTATAATTAGTCAACCGGAAGTACCCTCATTTGAAGATTTTAACAGTTTTTCTTGAAAAACTCAGTTAAATGTTATTATAACTTAAAGAATATATTATTCTCTATACGATTTGATTGCATTTTATATTTCATATTCAACAGATATAGAGTTAAAGAATAATAAAGATAAAAAATTCGTATAAATTTCATAATTCATGCTAACATAACCATGGAAACTGCTAATATATTCAGGTAATTCAAATTGACAGATGTCAGTATCAATAAAATGAAATCAATGAAAGAATAAGGGAAGTAACTCTAGTATTAGAAGTTTCTAGATATAAGAGAGACGATTACATATTGGTTTGAACATGTCATGAGGAGAGATGAATATATTAATAGAAGGTAGAAGAAACATAGGAAGACCAAATATAAGATAAAAAGACTGTATTGTAGAAGACTTGAGAGAAAAGGAACAGAATGAGGACGACACGGAAAACAAAAATGAGTGGAAGAAGAAAATAAAAAATAGCGACCCCCTAACGAATGGGAAAAACTAAAGAAGAAGATGTCAGTGTCAAGTGCAATTTGCATAGTTTGTTAATGAAATAACTTTACTGGAAATATAGGATCTTTTGCAAGAAAATTTATGTATGGGACGCGTGCAGTAACATAACTTTGACCCGTGTCAAAATGACAGCAATTAATTATGTCCATAACTGACAAGTGTTATAATTTTTCAATCAAAATTTCATAATTTTCTTATTTCATGTGGTTTGTTTGTTATCAGGAGTATGGAATTCAGTTGCCGAGAAAGGGAATCACATAATACCAAAAATTTATAATCTTTTGCAAGAAAATTTATGTATGGAATTTGTACATAATACACAGGATTGACGGAAGGTATTGTGCTGGCCACATCAGATTTTTTTCTATAGCAATCGAAACGAATACGTATCCAGATAAATTTGAACTTGCAAGAATTGTTCCAGTTTTTAAAAAAGGTGATCCAAGGCAGATTAGCAGTTACAGGCCCATATAAATTTTAACGGTATTAGCCAAAATATTTGAATCTATTTGTACAAGAAAATATATGTGCATATGAAAAAGCATTAGGATTTATCAACATGGTTTTTTGCCTGGCAGATCAACTACTACAAATTTATTCTCTTTTGCACATGATGTCTCCTCGGCTCTTGATAGGCAAGTTGATGTATTGTATACAGACTTTGCCAAGGCTTTTGACAGAGTTGATCATCAAGTTTTGTTAAAAAAAATTAACCTGTACGGCTTTTCCTCAAATGCAATATTTTTTTTTTAAATCTTATTTGTTTAAAGAACTCAGTATGTACAACTTAATACTTCAAGCTCACAGGGTTCCAATTTAGGGCCACTGTTGTTCTTAATTTTCCTAAATGATTTGCCAGCTATGCTAAACTTTTGTAAACCTTTATTATGCGCAGATGATCTTAAAATTTACCTTACGATTAATTCAGGATTATATTTTACACATACAAAACTTCAATTAGATATCCACCAGCTCATAGAATGGTGTGATGCTAATAAATTATATTTTAATATCGCTATGATTATGTCATATACAAGAAAGATTCTACCAATACATTTTGACTACTATATGTCTGAGATTAAAATTAAGAGTCTTTGAGTGCACTGATTTGGGCGTTACTTTCAAGACAGATTTCAGATTTCAATTGCATATATCTAATATATGTAAAAGTGCTTATAAAATAATGGGATTAATTGTACGTAATTCTAATTGTTTTTCCCAATGCAGTACTTTAATTAAATTATTTAATACTCTGGTCAGACCTAAACTCGAATATTGCTCTGTAGTTTGGTCGTGTAATACTAAAATTTATTGTGATATGATAGAGAAATTGCAAAAGAAATTTTTAAATTCTTGTATTTTAAGTGTTTTGGTATTTACCCAAACTTTATGTCGTATGAGATACTAATTAAAAGTTTCCAAATGTGTAAACTACAGCAGCGTAGAATTTATTTGGATATGTTATTCTTGCATAAATTACTAAATTTTGTTATATATTTACCTCAAATTTTAAAAGTTATTGATATTTGTGCTCCAAAGTTAGGTTTAAGTAATGTTTACAATGTATTGCTTAACTGTAATCTTTGCTATATGTTATCACCTTTGTATCGAATTATATATTTGTATCGTCTCCACCATTCATTCACAAAATTGTTTTTTTTAACTGTAATGTTTCTATGCTAAGAAATGTACTACTTCTTGCTACCTGATTTATGTAATATGTAATTAATTTAATTGTACTTCACAAACTTGTAAATAGGGCAGGGCCTTTCCTGTAGTTTGTTGTGTGAAATAAATAAATAAATAAAAAAAATAAAAATAAATAATAAAGAACTAAGTCATAGTAGAAAACAGAGACTAGTGATTAGTGTAAATCATGTCGGATATTCAGTGCCCACTGTTTATGTCTGGAGACTTTAGTGAACGGTTATAAACATTCGCACAGATGATATTCGGCAGAAACAAGACGGGGCTGGTGTTCCTTCACTCGTACCAGATACGGTTGGACAAATTAGTGTTGCTAACATTGGTGCAACTAATGTGCAACAATATATTGCATAACTTAAGGGACAGATTGAAGAATTAACAAATATAATACAAAATTGGTAATAGAAGATCGCTATAGACACGTGAGTGAATTAAACTAAAAGCGACGTCACGAGGGAGTTAATTTTCGGTCACCAGTATATTTAAAGGAAGAAGAAGTCCTCAAGCTACGAGTAGGCGATACTATACATGCAGCAGGTTGAGGCACATGAGCAGGGACTGTATTAGAAGGAACTCGCGGCCATCGCGATTTAATGAAGACCGGCCGGTAAACTAAATCAGGTGTCGAAAGGCCTCGAATCGACCCAGATTTCTGAACCGGAGTAAATGAATGAATATGAAAGTGTAGTAAGACTACGTGGTAAGGTAATTGAACATTCAGTGCATATTTTGGTGGATATACATCCATCGCGTTATTTTATACGTGAAGACTTGTGGGACAAAGTGGGAAATGGGAAGTATGATCCTATAACGTCAAGATTGTACAAGGTAATACGAATCCATTGCCAGCTTGCGGGCTTAGCAATGTTGTAGTGACTCTGCAAAATCTCTTAGTTGTACTGAAGTTACCGTGTGTGAAAATTTGGCTGTGCCATTTATAAATGGCTATATTTTATTAGAAAGAACAAATGTGTTATGGACTTGTATTTTTATAAATGGACGATATGTTGACGAGCGCCCTGTTCTGTGAGCGGTAGCTAGTCTATGTGAAACTATAGTGATTACAGGTTGCGCGGAAATTGTCTGTCCAGAATGAGTATCGAGGAAAGCATATGATATACTGAGGCTCATCGAACCATCAACTAATTGTATGGGAAAAATGGAATTGACGACGCAATACTAATACGAAATCCAAGTGAAGATCCTGTAACAATTAGAAAAGACACTAGAGTGGGAACCGCGGTTGAATGTACCGTGCTGGACAACCAGGAAGCGCCTGATAGTGAATTGGCCGTAAATTTATTTGACTGGACAGAAGCTGAGAAAATTCTAATGTGTTCGACATTATGCGAGTATTGGTCAAAGATAAATAGCGGAACTGCTCTACCTATTCGGCAATCTCCATGTCAGTTATCCTGGACTAATCGTACAAAAGCTCAACGTGAAGTACAAAATATGTTAGACTCCGGTGTAATCAGCCCTTCGTCATCACCTTGGTGCTCTCCTGTGGTCCTCGCCTAGAAAAAGGACAGATCATTGAGGTTCTGTGTCGACTTCAGGAAGTTAAACTAGGTGACATTCAAAGACAGTTATCTACTTTCTCGAATAGATACTGTTTTAGAGTCATTATCTGGATCGACATTGCTTACTGCATTAGACCTACAAACTGGATACTGGCAGTGCGAAGTTGCCGCTGAAGATCGCCAGATGACAGTATTCTTCATTGGAACGGACATGTATCACTTCAACCCAAATGGAGAAGAGCGAGTCGTGTCGCATTTTAGTAGGGCGCTTACCAAATCCGAACGACGCTACTGTGACACATGACGTAAATTACTTGCCCTTGTTGCTGTGTCGGCATTTTAAAGGATATCTGATGTGCGTTTCCGTCATAGCTACAAGGGATCACAACTGTTTGCAGTGGCTATGAAACTTCGGTTAGCTTGAGGACCAGGTTGTACGATGGTTGGAAACGTTGTTTGAATATGATCTGTGTGTAATACATCGGCCAGGGAAGAAACACGGTAACACGAATGGGCTATCCCGGCGCCCATGTTTGCAATGTGGTATCGTGGATACTAATACTTATAACGAACCCGACATTAACGTATGTGTGTTAAATAATGATTCACTTACTACTGCCAGTGCGGAAATAGATATGGGACAAATGGAAATAGCGCAGTTAGAAAATGGTTGTTGCGCGTCTGTTATAAGACTTACTCAGGTGGATCGTCTGATACGTCGAACCTATCGGTCACGGCGCGAAAGTTGTGGAATTTGGAATCTGAAATTGTTCAAAGTTGCTCACAAAGACAGTGGAAGGTACAAGTTTTGAGTAGTGATCCCGGAACGATTAATTAGTGAAATAATACGGGAATATCACGGAAATGGAGCCTTTGGTGCTCATCTTGGTGTAAAAAGGACAGTGAGTAAAATGCGACAACGATTAATATGCAAGATGATGTAGCCCAGTAGTGTCAGAAATGTGAGGGCAGTAATCGACGCAAATATCCCACACGTACAGAAAAATCTCCACTAAAATCTGCTAAAGCTATTCATCCGCTAGAGCGTTTCGCCATCAACATTCTACCTATATCTCTTCCATCGCTCCAGGAGAATAAATATATCATGGTAGTGGGAGTTTATTTTACAAACTGAGTTGGAGCGTTTGCTTCAAAGAGCAGAGACTATTGCACGCGTTTTCGTTAACGAATTTATGTGCTCTTTAGAGGCGCCGGAGGTAGTGCACACGGATCAAGGGCGTCAATTTGAATCGCAACTTTCAAGAGTTGTATAGCTTATTAAATATAAGTAAAACTCGAACGTCTCCATTTCACCCGCAGTCAGATGGCATGCTCGAGCGTTTTAATTGAACGTTGCTCAATGGGCTGAGCCACTGGGCTGGGAAGCACGAGAAACTGTTGCACGTGAACTTGCAGTTATAATAGCCTACCGACGTAGCAAACACGAAAGTACTAAAAATACACCATTTTCATTAATGTTTGGCCGTGAAGTTTGACTGCCAATAGACGTACAGTACGGTGTATTACCCGACAACCCATTTAAGTCGGACGAAGAGTATGTGCGGTAACTATGCTTCTCGTTAGTTCGTGCCCATGAATTAACACGGCAGCACTTAAGTTGCCCATAAAGAGTATTACGATCAAAATTCTCGAATGCCCATTTATCAATTAAGAGACAATGTCTGATAGCATCAAGTGACAAGGGTAGGACTAAGCTTGAATGACCCTGGACTGGGCCTTATAGAGTAGTGAAAGACATGACAGAAGGTTGGTGGTACATATGTAACGATTGAAAGCCTGTACTAAAAAAAAAACAAATGCATATCTAAGATGACCTCTGAAAAGTAAACAAAAGTATCAACTATAAGAACTACAAAGACGGTTAAATGGGCAAACAATTTCCATTTTACAAGACAAATTTAAATAAATGAAAAATTGCTTTTTCGACCAGTGTTTTTTAAAATGTGGGACGTAACGTTTTTATATTATATAAGTGCGTTTTATTTTTACATTCGTTAGAGAATTTAATTCTAAATTCAGTAATATAACATTTTTAAACCCATACATGACGATTTGTTGGAGCAAAATGCATATAAAATTTAAAGTTCTATATTAATTTGATCAAAATATGGCTATAATAAGAGTGCTACGAATAAAAAAATTTAATACATGTTAATTTTTACCTCTCGCTAAGAGAGGTATTGAAATCATGAAAAAAATCGTATATCCAGATTTTAATGATTAAGCACGTTTTAAGGTCCCTACAATCCGATTTTAATATTTTCACGATGATGTCTGTGTGTGTGTGTGTGTATGTGAGTCGGTTGGAAGGACGATTTCGCAAAAACTATAATACTTAAAATCTGTTTAACTATGTATTTCTCAATCGGACATTACTGAAAAGGTTTTGGTAATAATTGGACAACCAAAAGTAGCAGATTCTTAAAAAAAATCTTCTAAATATTAGTTTTTTAAATTTTTTGTTCTTCCTTGTATTAAAGTAGAATAAATTCTCTATCTGATACATATAAATATTTTATTATATCTTTTAAAGATTTAAAGATAAAGAAATGTAAGGTATATAATAATCTGTTGTAATAAATCTCACAGCCCAAATAATGTCATGGAAACCAATTGAAATATTAAAATGTTTGTAACTGATAGATAAATGTGTGTCAAAAATTCAGAGATTTTTCTGGGAAGTACATACATTATATTATTTCTTATTGTATTAATAGTTAAATATTTAAAATTACAGGTATATTACATATACCCTTGAAAAATACTGTAAATCTCGACAATGAATTGGAAACACGAAAAATTAGAAGAGGACAAAATTTTTTCATAGAATGAATTTAAAATTTAAAAATCTAAATATAAAGAATAGATGTAAATAGAATTTTCGGTGTAGAGTGTAGGTATACAAGAAATGTTAAATACAATAGGGCGCGAGCAGTCATGTGACGTTGTTGGCCTGACCAGCAGATATGGGGGACCGTGACAGAATGATGGCTAGTAATAATTATGTAAATATCATAGTTTTTCATTCTAAATTTCGTGATTTTCAAATTCCATGTGGTTCATTCTCCTCAGTAAGTAAATTCCACACTCCTGGTGACAAATTAACTACGTGAATTTATAAAATATTGAAACTTTAATGAAAAATTCTGACATTTGACATCTATGAACATAATTACTAATTGTCATTCAGATACGGTCCCCCGTATCTGCTTGTCAAAGCCATAAATGTCACATGACTTCTCGCGCCCTATTCTTATATAACAAAACCGGAAGTGGCGAGAGGTATTGTGCTGGTCACAACAGATTTTTTATTACTGTAACGTATCAAAATCTATAGAATTTACAAATTTCACAAAATCTTTCATATACAATTGTACAAGGACCTTATGCGAGGGGGGCCAATTTGCATCAATTCTTGTGACGTTTATTCATTTTTATACTTTTTTCCTACTTAAACCATTTTTGAATTGATTAATTAAACCAAGTTACGTTGCATTCTGCATGCTGGATCCGCATAAGCGATTTTTATTTGGAAATACAGTGTAGTTTTGAAGCTTTAAGAACTTTATATAGAGGATTCGATCCAAATTAGTCTGTTAATTAGAGAATTGAGTATTCTCACAGGAGAGTTCCTGGATATAAATATCTTTGACACCCTATGTCGCCCTCCAATTAAGGCAAATGATTAAGTACAAGTTTGACGTTAATAATATTTTTGTTTCTTTTATTACATTTTTAATTCAGTATAAAGTAAAATAAAATTAATATAATACTAGTAGCCATTTTGAATTTAGGTAGACGACCATGTGCTGATGACCTTCCTTTTAGGCTTTTTTTTTCGTTTTTGCCGTATCGGGTTTTTCATTTGGTACGTTGTTGCAACCATGGCACATTACGATAGTTATTACTACTGTATCGTACTACCCTTTCGAGACATTACCATCATCATCGACCCCATTGTCATCATCTTCGTCCGTCTATGTGTCATCTGATCCTGTGAGTCCTGTCATTGTGATGGAAGGAGTTTTATTGATGGCGCCGCTGCCACGAGAAAAGAGACATCCGCCATCTTGCCGTGTCGCCTGGTCTATGCAGCTCTCCCCACCACTGTAACAGATAAGCACCAACATCATCATTATTTTGCTTACAACTTTTTATATTTTATTGTTATCCTACCTATGTTTCTTTGGTGTTCACCTCTGTGAGCAACCTATATTTGAATAACTTGAGAAGTGTAGGCTGGCTTCCGCGAGGCCATTTTGCGAGTTATTGTATTGTATTGATACCTCGTCCACTGAAAGGGTATAAGGACTCGTATTGCGAGCCTATGAGCATATTTAACTTCGTTCCTTGCGCCTCGACGTATTTGATCGATCAACTGCAGTCCACATTTTATTACGCTTTCATCTTGACCACGCCCCTCTGCCAACGACTCTTACCTCTTCGGCGATGTACTGTCCTTAAGCCATATATACTATCGGCTTTTAACCCATACTCGCGCGAGACTGCAATTATCCTTCGCCGCTACGCCATTTGTTGGTCGTATAATCATTTGGATATATAGTATATACATTTATTTTAAATTTTTGCGATTGTTGTTGCCTTCCCGTTTTCTTGTATATCCGTTCCTGAGGGTTTGTCTCTCAGTCATTTAAAGGCTCTGTGTATTAATTGACTGGCGCTCTTCCACCCTTATTTCCAAGTCGTCGAACCACCCCGTCTTCACTGTAGCTGGCCGGAGCCCAAACCTTGCTCGGGAACGCACCCTGGGCCACTGTTTGATTTTTCTATAACCCCAAAGGTCAGGGTGGCCTTTTGGTATTATACCAGTTATAAAGTTTACGATGATCTTTAGTATTTCATATATTATATGGTCTACGATTTGGTTTTTACTACTGCACTTACACTCTGCAGTATCTTTTATCTTAAATTTGTGGAATAGCTATTCAATTTTCCATGTCGACTTAATATAGTCGATAGATTTAGTTAGTAAGGTAGTTTTATTGTCAATCTGGTTTGAATACTAGGGAAAAATAGTTTTGTAATACTTCCCATTTATTTTTACTAATATTACTTTCATTTGTAGCTTTAACCACGGTATTTGAGTAACTTTTAATTTTACTGTACACTCTAACACATTCATTTAGTTTTATTAGTATAGGGGTGTTTCCACTTAGTAAGCAGGACGCTTCATAAGAAACCGTTCGATATGATTAAGTAAGATTTATATTTATTAGTCTTTGCATCGTTTTAAGTTTCTGTTGACTTCCCTTCCTCTGGACGGCTTCGTACCAAGCTGGAATGCCATATGACAAAAAAGGAAATATTGCTCCTTTACAAATTGTATGTATGTCTTAGGCCCCAAGTGATTTTTCTAGATTTCGCCAAACTATGAATTTAACTTCTACTATTTCTGTGATATGTGTTATATGTTCATCAAAATTGAACATATTTTCGATTATTACGCCTAAGTATTTTATTTTGTTTACTTTTTTTAGGATTTAATTGTTCATAAACATGTTAATATCATTTTTAAGTAATGATCTTTTTTGTAGCAAGCATAGTTTGTGATTTATTTTCATTAAATTTGATTATTTTTCTTTTGCCCATTTACTTATTTTATTCAGTTCTAAGTTGGTTCTATTTTCAGCTTCTAGGATGCTTCTACCTTCGGTTAGTAATATTAAGTCGTCTGCAAATGCGATCGCTTTAGTATACTTTTGGAAATTTAGTTTTAATAAGGAATCATACTGGAAGTTCCAAAAACATGTACCACTGCATGATCCCTGTGGACAGCCTCTTTCTATCTCGTTCACAACTTTAACTCCATTCACCTCTAATATTGCTTTTCCGTCTATGAAGTAACTTTTCACTAAATTCTATAACTTAACTGGGCATCTGAAATTTTTCAGTGAGTTTATTATTGCTGGCCACCAGACAGCATTGAAAGCACCTCAAACTTCTAAGCTAGTGAGAATTACTACTTTGTTCTCTTTGAATATTTTCTCAACAAACTTTGAGTTTCATAATTGCTTCTGTTGCCTCTTTATTTTGACAAAAACGAAATTGATTCTCATGTAACATTTTATTCGAATTTAGACGATTCATAATTTTATTTATCATTAGTTTTTCTAGTAATTTACCTCCTGTGTAAGGCTTATTGCCGGAATTTATCAGTTTTCTTTTCCAGGTTTAGTTATTGGCCCAATTATTGTTTTCCATTTCTTAGGAAAATTCCCTCTGTGCAAGCACTGGTTATAGACTTCTGTGAAGAATTTAGGAAATTTTGTAAACGTTTTTAATAATACTTCACTGGAAATACCGTCTACTCCAGGGTCTTAAAATTAAGTTTGTGTGTGTGTGTGTGTATGCGTATATGTGTGTGTGTGAGTATGTGACGATCGTTTAGGATCGCATAATTCCAATATCACGATTCCACAAATTATATTTTTTTTGTATTCCTCAAGTTTAGATCCATACGTAGACATTAGATTTTGGTTATAATTGGGCCACCGGAAGTACACTCATTTGCAACTTTTAACAATTTGTCTTAAAAAAAAGCAGTTAAATATCATTTATTGACATTATTCTCTATACGATTGGATTGCATGTTATACTTCATATGCAATAGACATACTCGTAGTGTTAAAGAATTATAAAGATATTAAATTTTATAAATCAGGCAGCTGTGTGTAAAGAGATTCAGAAAATAATTATAATAGAAAAGTTATTTTGAGTAGCCCGTTTTTCAGTGTCATCATATACCGTGAGTATTTTATAACATGAAACATGGGATTTGTCATATCCATGGTTACGACTTGACATTTGATTGACAGCAATGTATTTGCCTGTCTCATTTAAAATGAAACATAAGGAACGATTCTGATATTTGTTGTTAGTGATATAAAAAAAATTCCAACATGAAATACAATCGTATATACTGTGGTAGAGAAAGCGCAAATTATTAAGTGGTACTATGCACATTTTAATCCAAGTTTAAGGCAAGTCCGCGCATCATTTCCCATCAGGACTACACCAAGTGCAGCAACAATTTTAAAAATCGGTAATAACTTTAAAAGGAAATGGTTTCGGTTAAGGTTACCGTAATTGAACATATTTTGTATTTTAAAAAAAAGCGGACAAATACGAGTACATTGGAAATGAAAATAGATACCGAACTCGGACCTATACACAAAAATAGGACATGTCCGGTGAATACAGGACGTCTGGTAACCCTAGTTGCTTCCAGCCTGGACATAATAAAAGGAATAGATTCTGTAATGTATTAAGTGCACAGAAAAAAAAATGAAGTTATGACTTTATTATGTAATAACATTAGATTAACATTAAGATTGGACGAGTTTCTAGTGTAAGCAAAGCTATTGTACATAGGTTATTTAAAAAGGAGCATCATACATCATATCATTTTCAAAATCACCAGAAGTTCGTTGTGGACGACACGGAACGAAGTTTGTGAAAGAATGCTTGAAAATGTTAATAATAATCCACATTTGCCGCAAAATATACTTTTTTATGTTATTATGTTTATGTTTATTGTTTGCTAGTTGGTTTATTTGTTCGTTATTTTGTAATTTAAAACATATTTAAATATAATACCTCTGTCTAATTCGTTCCGTATGTTTATTTTAAATAAGACAGGCAAATACATTGCTGTTAATCAAATGTCAAGTCGTAACCATAGATATTAAAAATCCAATGTATCACGTTAAAAAATACACACAGTATATATAAAAATATATAGGGGTCCAATTTTAAATACGGAAGTTAATGTCACTTCCGCTTAAACCGGAAGCGCTACCATCATGCCAAATACCATGATTTGCGAGCCCCTAAGCCTAGTTTACAAATGTTTAAAGAGATTTGGAAAATAATTATAAATAGAAGTTATTTTGAGTGTCCCGTTTTTCAGTGTCATTGCTATATATATATATATATATATATATATATATATATAGGGGAGAAGGGGGCACATGCGGACACAAAATTTTAATTGCCTAGAACTTTTAGAAAATTGCCTTTTAAATAAATGTTTATTTTTGATATGATAGCTATGTTTATTTTTAAACAAAATATGTACAGTTTGGGTATTAAATATGAAAGTTAAATATTATTTTGATTTTTTTCTTTTTAAGTGCACGTTGTCCACATGTGCCCCAACGTAGGGTGGTTATGGACATATCTAGGGGTACTTGTAGACACATGTTATAAATTGAAATTTATTTATTTATTGTCATAAACAATAAACATAATTAAATGTTTTTTAATAAAAATATATGAAAAGTATTTTAGTGCCATAAGCAAGTAACATATTGTATGTTTTGTTAATAAAAATAAATGAAAACGATTTTCATTAAAAAAAACATAATTTTAAATTATTAATGTACATTGTATCTTTTTAAAGACATACTAAAGGATAGTAATGACGCTCTACGTGTTGTTCCTCCTTTTTCTTTTGTAGGTTGGGGTAGTTTTAATACAATGTCTTCCCGAAGAAGAAGTGCTTGATCTGGATCTTCCGGAAAATAAAAATTCCAAGATGTTCCGCTTCTTCTTAAGTATTCAACATCATATTCTTTTGCTTCTGTATACACACGTTCTACCATAGCAACATAATGGATAATGCTTTTTTTCGTTGCAAATTTCACCAAAATATAATCACCAACATTTATAATATCATCATCCAAAATTCCATCATTGGTTTCGTCACTTGTATGCATCAAATCGATTCCTAAATCCGATTCTTCTGATTCCGAACTATCACTGTCTAAAATAAGTTTCTTTCTCACGTTTTCTACTTTCTTACTTGAATTCTGAAATTTTCTTTTAGTTTTTTCTTTGATTATTTCCATTTCTGGGCTATCGGTATACACTGCAGATTTTCCTTTTTTTCTTCCAGTTGTTTTTCTCTCTGCAGCCTTTGGTAATGACTTGATATCTTCGGGCGTTATATTTGGACTTAGAAGTGTAGATTTAGGAGTTTGAATCATTGAACTACTTGCTATATCTATTGTAGTTAAAGCTGATGGAGATAATGAGTTTTCTTGAGATGTACTGGGCATATTCGTAGTATCGGTCTGTACTCTGTCTGTTACGTAAGAACCTAAGAATTCATCATCTGTAAAGCACAGTTCGTTCAGAGGGCACAAACCACATTTTTCAAATGCTTTTGTGATGTTATGTGGAGTAAAAGTGACATGAAATGCATCTTTAGAGAGCGCTGGAATATTATATATTGATATAGGTTTTGCAGGATGTGAAATCATGTAATTATTAAAAGCAATACGTAATTTTGCTTTAAATGGTCCGTATACACCTACATCTAATGGCTGAAGCTTATGTGAGCAATGTGGAGGAAATGAGAGGAGAACGATACCATTGTCTCTACAATAGAGTATTGCTTCTAATGAAATGTGAGATTCGTGATTATCCAAGACGATTAATATTGGATTTTCTTTTGACGCTGTCATTTGTGTATTTACATGTTTTAAAACATTAATGAATAATTCAGCGGTCATCCAACCACTTTTGTGTGCCAAACCAACACATCCCGGTGGTCCACCATTTACAAAATGATCCTTGTAGTGAATTCGGGGAAAAACGTACAACGGTGGCAATGTATTGCCTGTTGCTGTTATTATACCAACAAATGTTACAAGTTGCCCGCGTTCTGCAGACACGATTTGACCAACTTGTTTTTTTCCTTTCTCCGAAATAATTTTGGGTGCAGCCAAAACCGTAGTAATCCCAGTTTCATCCAAATTTAATATTCGCCCTGGATCAAATTTATATTTCTTCATAACTTCTTTATAATTGTTAAAAAAAGCCGCAACATTATCTTTGTTAAATGATGTTGCTCGCGACAGACTTGTATTTTCAGGCTTCCGTAAACTGATATTTTTATGTCGTCGCATGAAACATTGCATCCAATCAATACCAGCAACTTTTTCTTCATCCCATTTTGCAGGATATTTTTTTTGTAATTTAACAGCGTATTCATACGCAAGTTGCCGTGTTTGTCTATAGGTGAGTCCAAAATGAATGGATGAGGTTTTAATCAAATATTCGCATAGCATCTTTTCTTCTGATCCCGAAAACACTTGTTTGCTGGCATATTTAGATGTAGTAGAATTTTCCTCGTCCGATTCCGCCCCAGAATCTTCGCGAAACTTTTCTTTATACTTTTTTATACGCTTATGCAACATGGATTTTGTTAATCCACATTCAATAGCTGCGCTCCTAATAGACACTTTTTCTTTGACTACTTTTCTTATAGCCAATGAAACATTTTTTTCATCTATATCAGCTCTTGCAGTCTTTTTAACATAAGTTCGGACCATTCTAAAAACAAAATAACACTGGTAGAAAATAAAATATAATTATACAAAGTGGGGTACATGTGGACATGTCCCAATGTGCCCCAAACGGCATTGTCCATATGTACCCCAAAGACGAATTTTGAGGTTAACATAAATAATATTTATGAACACAGACATTAAATTATTTCATGCAAAGGATATCAAACTACAAAGGGTGAAGATTGATTTTAATGAAATATTTATATTGATTCTTACCTTAACACTTCAAAAAACTATAAACAAAACGTCTTAGAATTTTACTTCTGCTGACTCATAATATACCTTACGAGATTACTCTATGAATAAATAAGTTAACAACTTCAGATTTTACTACCATAACTATTGCATATAGAGACATCTGTGAGATGAAGAAGGGAATTTAATTCAATCATTTACCGCGAAAATTTCAACTGTCCACATGCACCCATTGTCCACATGCACCCCCTCCTCCCCTATATATATATATATATATATATATATATATATATATATATATATATATATGAAGTATGCAATTACATCTTTCAATACGTTTTTTCGTTTGTATTATTTTGATAAGAATTATTAGTGGCCATTTTTAATCGTAGAAATATACCGTAGGCCCAAAGAAATATTTAATTAAACGATGAAAAAAATTGTGAAAATTTCATAGACCTAGTGAGACGCTCTAACTAACGAGTAGAGTGTCTCACTAGATATGAGAAGATCCAGGGTTCAAATCCCTGCGAGGTCCATGAATTTTTCACAAATTCTTTCTTCGTTTAATTAAAAATTTCCTCGACCCTACTTCCTACTTTGTATTATTTTTTTGTTTAAAATAATATTATTTTATTAATTAAATTTCTACGTCCACTTTTTTATTACAATTAATATATAACACTCTTAGGTTTATACGAGTACCTTAAAAAATGTTTACCATATTGTTTATTTTATACAAATTATACATTTAACACTAAACATACATATTAGTGTATGCAAAGTTATAGTTAACCTACATTTATAGTAAACATTTCTAAAGAAAACACTAATTGCGCTGGTTGCAATTATTTTCTAAAAAATGTATAAAGATAATATATGGATTACTACATTTTAGTTTAAGAAGAATTTCTCTTTGGAAATTGAGTTTTAGAATACACTCGTATCCGTACATGTTGAATCTCACGAAATAAGTAGGTATGTAAAGTTTTTGTAAGAAAGCTGAAGAGAATTGGCAAAGAATGAGTGGCTTATCCCGTTGCTCAGTACAGGGACACAGCTATGCGGAAATCAGACTAATTTCACGGGACACTATGCAATTTTGTAGGTTTGGCTAGAAGGCGAAGCTGGGCGATGAATCACGCCCAGACAACTTTAAACTAGCGCAGATGAGACGCCGTGCGGCGGCGGCGTCTAGCAGCCAAGCAATGCTATCCTTCGGACGTCGAGTTTGCGTTCGTCTCGTTACCGTTCCTACCTCGTTACTAACTTTATACGCCACTCGCTATGACACATCAAATGGAATCGCTTCGGAACGTTTTCTAACTGTAATAAATACTTACTGACAATTTAAGGACTTGATATTGTAGCGTAATAATTTGCTTGGATTAAGACAATGGTTATTGGAAAGAGATTAAGTCAACGTTCATTAAAATGCTAGGTAGGTACGGAAGAAACCAGTGTGGTATTACTTTATAATCCGCTCGCAAATCTTCCAGCGCTTGGACGATTTTCCGATGGCGCAGTGCGCTCAATGTCCGTCCGGAATGCAGTTTCAAGAATTTAGATTGAAAATACAGCATGCAGATACTTTCATGTTTATGTTCCATCGATTCCAATTGGAAATATTTATTAAATGGATATTTGTATTGCGATGTATTTCGGAGAAAATAAACATAGATGCTAGTGAAATTTCCATATATTTCTTTACAAACGTAATTGAAGTCTTTACTGAGTATAGGATGAGCTAGAATTGGAGAGGCTCATGGTATTTAGGATGTTTTGTGTGATTGTGATCTGCGTTCCGGCTACATCGACATTCCATTACGCGACAGCGGCGGACACGTGTGCTGCCGAGTTTCCAGGAACACATCGATCTTACTGCGAAAGTGGCTACTTATGTGCCCCGCTGGCAACCAGACGTATCCCACGCTACTATTTCACCTAAAGAACAAACATTCATTTTACCACGATAATTCATTACGCCAACTGTCTCGTGAACGATTTCATACTAACTACACACTGATAAAATGATTAGGTGCGTTGGCTAATAGAAATAACAATGGGCCCATAAACCATTTTTACCTCTCGCTAAGAGAGATATTGGAATCATGCAAAAAATCGCATATCCAGATTTTAATGAATAAACACGTTTTAAGATCCCTAGAATCCGATAATAACATTTTTGATGTCTGTGTTTGTGTGTGTGGAGGTGTGTGTGTGAGAAAGGTTGTTTGTGGTACGATTTGTCAAATACTATAAGACTAAAGACCTGTGTAACTACGGATTCCTCAATCGAACAGTAATGGGAAGAGTGAAATAGATTCTTGTAACAAATGGAAAACCGGAAATTGTAGTATTTTAACAAAAATCTTCTAAATATTATTTTTGAAAATTTATGTTATTACAAATATTAAAAACCAAAATTCTCTATCCGACACATTTAAATTTTTTATTATACCTTCTATAGATTTAAAGATTAAAATTAAAATGTCTGTAATTGACAGATAAATGTCATTAATGTCAGTCTCAAAAATTCAGAGATAGTACTGAAAGCTTTTTCTGGGAACGATACTTAATATTTATTATTTTTATTATTAATTATATATTTAAAATTATAGGTATATTACATGAACTCTTCAGATATACCGCCAATCACGTTAATGAATTGGAAGAACCTCATACATTTAGAAGAAATGGAGAAAACTTGCTCATAGAATGAATTTAAAATTATAGAAAATAAGTAAATATAAAGATTAGGTGTAATTAGAATTTTTTGTATGTGCAAGAAATGTTAAATACAATACTTTTATATACCACAATGGAGAGGATGCGAGAGGTATTGTGATGGCCACAACAGATTTTTTTTATTGCTTCTTTATGAAATTTTGTACAAATTAATCACGATTAATGAAATCCCGATGAGAAAATTCCTTATATTAAGCAGGATATTATTTTTTAAAGTTTTGCGATGAGTTCGTGCCGGCACCTGTATTTGTCCAGTGGCACTGAAACAGTGTTCTTTCATGAGAGCAAATATATATTTTATAATATAAAATTATATTTTATACATTGTAAGTCTTAAATAATATTAAACTACTTAAAGGCATTGGTGAAATTATTTTCGATATTTGCAAAAGGTATTAATAAATATAATATAAAATCAGAAGTTCATTAGTTTTTGTTAAATATCTCTGTGATTATATGTTCCGAAGCTATAGCTATTTCAAATGAACCCATAACAGGTACAGGGAAGGCACCTACACCGAGTGCCGCAGTAGGTACATATTACTACAGTGTACTGTGTGTTTATCTAGACAAAGTGTTTGCAGTTTATGTAGTACAAAGTACAAACATCCGTTTATAAAATATAAAATTTATCTTTTCATCCCCGACAAAAATAAGAAACGTGAATTGTATCATGCGTGGATGAATAAAATTAATAAGAAAAAAATTATATACTAAACGTTCTGTAGTGTGAGTCCACACTTTTTAGAATCGAACTGAATCGTATCAAATTAAAAAAAATATTCCGTCGTTTTTTCTAGCCTAATGGTAATCAAGCTATTATACCCAATGTACAAGTTGGGTATAAGCTACATGTCTCCAAACAGTATTATTTCAATTTCTAACATTTTTATATTTGCAGCATCTGCCTTGACTAACATGTAGTATTTACTTGTTTATACAGCATGTATTTCCAAAACTATTGTTTCAAAAAATTTGTGATTTGTAATACAATCGCTATTACTACACAACTCATTAATAGCATCTGGTTATGTACAGCAGTAACATTCTGTACTTGTCATTAATTCATAAAAATTGCAATTACATCATATTATTTCATTATCTAATTCACAATTTTCCTTATTTTATTTAAAATTATCCTTTTCGTTGTGTTCGTCATTCAACCCTGGTTCATACAAAATATGGAAATAATAACGCAAAAGTTTGATATAGCAGTGGCACTAGTGACACCTAATGGTATAAATCAAATCTGTCAATGGGAGGAGCGCTGTGGAATTATAGCCGGGATTCTCAGTCTTCATATTTCCGGCCAATAGAATCAAATCGATATGAGACACGTCATAAAATGTCTAATTCTTTATAATTTTATGATAAATATATTCATTTTAATTATTTAGCTTTACTACTTATTAATCAGTAAGTATTTTACGATTTGTATTTCGATTATGATTTATTGGGCCATTTTTAAATTAAAAATTATAACTTATGATTTTCGTTTAAAGGAAATTAATATTAGTATAGTTCTGATAAAATACTCGTAAGAGGTTATCCGACGTTATTTAACTTGCAGTGATAACCGGCTCAAACCTCTACTTTTCTCTCGAATTTGAACTTTTGATTCTATCTGTTAGTATAAGGTGAGTCTGTAGGTATGTTAAATTACGAAACGTAAAAATATTTCAAGTTTACTTAAATTTACAAAGGGAAGGACGGCCAGTCTCTCCATGCGTCGAAGGTAAAACGATCATAATACAAAAGTGTAGAGATGGGTGGTTGTTATAAACAAAAAGACTAAACGCACTGTTATTGCGGGCTAGTAAAACGTTTTGTTTCATTTCATTTATTTTTAAGTGGTGTTTTCGTAATAAGCCACGGATAGCGATAACAATGAATCATAATATTAATAGCCTTAATTATATATTTTGTATTATATTTAACAATGATGTCTTTTAGTTCAGATAGTTAAATATTTTTATAAAAAGTTTAAAATGTATTCTTTAACCACATTTAGATTCTGTCTTTCCTGTAAGCAAATGGACCCTGATCGAAAGGATGACTCGGTACTGACATGAACCTAAGTTAATGTTATGTTAGGTTATCCAAACTTAAATATGTCACAATAGCAGAACTTAACATAGCCTAGCCTAGTCGACGATATGCCAGCACCTAACAACAACAAGAACTAACGTGCTATTGATGGTATAGTACGGGACAACATATTTGGTAATTGGATTTACTCGCCTCTTACTAGCATACCATAAACAAAGGATTATCTATGAAATTTATGGGGGTCTATAGGTATAAAATTGCAGAGACTGTTTTTTTTTACATAATATACATATACAATACGTTCAAATTGTTTTATAGATGTGGATTCATTCCATAATTGTATCCTATGATTGAATTTGAAAGAAAACTGACCTTTACGTAATATGTAAATAAAAAATCTGATGTGACCAGCACAATACCTTCCGTCAATCCTGTGTATTATGTACAAATTCCATACATAAATTTTCTTGCAAAAGATTCTAAATTTTTGGTATTATGTGATTCCCTTTCTCGGCAACTGAATTCCATACTCATGATAACAAACAAACCACATGAAATAAGAAAATTATGAAATTTTGAATGAAAAATTATAACACTTGTCAGTTATGGACATAATTAATTGCTGTCATTTTGACACGGGTCCCCATATCGGCTTGCCAAAGTCAGCAAAGTCATGTCACTGCACGCGCCCTATACATAAATTTTCTTACAAAAGATCCTATATTTCCAGTAAAGTTATTTCATAAACAAACTATGCAAATTGCACTTGACACTGACATCTTCTTCTTCTTCTTTAGTTTTTCCCATTCGTTAGGGGGTCGCTATTTTTTATTTTCTTCTTCCACTCATTTTTGTTTTGCGTGTCGTCCTCATTCAGTTCCTTTTCCCTCAAGTCTTCTGCAATACAGTCCTTTCATCTTATATTTGGTCTTCCTATGTTTCTTCCACCTTCTATTAATATATTCATCTCTCCTCATGACATGTTCAAACCAATGTAATCGTCTTTCTTATATCTAGAAACTTCTAACACTAGAGTTACTTCCCTTATTCTTTCATTGATTTACATTTTATTGATACTGACATCTGCCAATTTGAATTACCTGAATATATTAGCAGTTTCCATAGTTAAGTTAGCATAGCTGGCTGAATTATGAAATTTATATGAATTTTTTTATCTTTATTATTCTTGAACTCTATATCTGTTGAATATGAAATATAAAATGGAATCAAATCGTATAGACAATAATATGTTCTTTAAGTTATTTAACTGAGTTTTTCAAGAAAAACTGTTTAAATCTTCAAATGAGGGTACTTCCGGTTAAACAATTATAACCAAAATCTAATTAAGTCTGCATATGGTTGTAAAGAAGATGAATACGCAAGAATTGTAATTTTTGGAATTCTAGTATTGGAGATATTGTTGACGAAACCGCGGTCACACACACACACACATACACACACACACGCACACACGAACACACACACATACAGACATCATCGTAAAAATAGTAAAATCGTATTGTAAATACCCTAAAACGTGCTTATTCAATGAAAACTCACCACCGAATTTTTTGACCAAAGACAATACCTTCCTTACCTATAGGTGACGGAAGGTAAAAACAACGTTCATGATTTGTTTCACAAAATTTTATTGAGCGACGGCCGTAAAATGTTTCATCAAGCACCAACTACCATTTCTCTTTCATCGACCTTTATATATTCTGTTAGAGAAGATTAGAATTGTACTCAATGCCAATAGAAGTTTTCTTACTAGGAGACAAACATGATTCAGCGATGTATTTAAAATTAATATTGCGAATTATGGCTCGTTCGTCTCAGGTGTCAGAAACCTCGACTCAGAACTACTGTTAGAGGAAATTAAAAACATCCGACTTTCCTAGAAATGCCAAAATAAATAGTTTAAGTCAAAATATTTTGTTACAAACAAAATAAACGAAAAATATTTAAAATACTTTAAATGCACCCCTGTTTTGTTATTCTGCTATTATGCAGGTACCGTAGCAAGACATAGTAAAGACGCGTATTCATCTGAGCACGAACGGGAACGAGGCAAAGCGAGGCCGAACGAGCATACGTATGTGTACGTATTATCGAGGCGCGGCAAATAGCATTCGGTTGTGCGACGCTTAGTCCGAGGCAGCTCGAATGCCATCCGATGGAAGTCGGTACTTCAAAGAAAAATTTGAATAGATGTGGACGGTAATTCCTCGTTTCAGCTGCCTCGCCTCGCTTCTTGCCAGTTTCAGTCAGTGGACTGTTTAATGAAATAGAAATAAACGTTTTGTTCGCATAGTCGGATCGCTGCCTCGACAGACTTCGTCCGGTCGCGTATTCTACCAAACAAATTTACAAACGAGGCATTCGTTCGGCCTCGCCTTGCCTCGTTCCTGTTCGTGCTCAAATGAATACGCGCCTTAATGTATTTCTGATATTTACTAGTCCAGTATTTAAATGGGCACATGCAAAAATTCTCGAACCTTAATATTTCGTATAAGGCTAATCCTTCAATAAGTTATAAAAATAAAACACATAAAGAAAATAATTTAGACTTTTATTTGCGAGTCAAAATATATACTTATGCGTAGTAAAACAATCATCGATTTTTTTAATTTTTACATAATAATATATATAATTCATACAACATACACAAGACATACGTAGTAAAACATAACTCCCGTTCAGCCAAGTTAGCGCTAGACTAGCAAAATAATTGAAAGGTTCGCTAGAATCTAGCGCTAGAAGAAATTGCTAGCGAAAAACATTTCGCTAAAACATCTAGCGAACTATTGGGCAGCTGCATGCCCCATTTACTACCTGATTAATAATATTTACTTCTAGTGAATCTTCTGACAGTTCAAGTAATAATTTCCATTTCAAAATGAAGTCTGCGAGCTTTCAATACCTAATATAGCAGTCAGTTATTTCCTTACTTTAAACAGCGCTTGCGTGCTAAATTTAATAAATGAATACCGTTCAGTAACAAATAGCGCTAATTTTTGCTAAGTTAGCGTTGTCCTGACTGAATACGAGTAATGCCAACGAATTTTTTTATTACCTGTATATGTTTGGGACGTTAGATGTATACATATTACATAATTACATGAATGCTTAATTATTGCAAACGAAATACATTAAAACATACTCATCAACAAATTGTTTTTAATAGTGTTTTTGCAATTCCTACTAGCACATTTTAAAAATGATAGTAATTTATATAATGCTCATTCTTCATGATTAATTTTTTTTTCTTAAAACATTTGAAAAATGATGATAATGTAGCATGCAGCTGGTAGAAGTTTCTCGAACGGCGCCTAAATTGAGCGTTTGACATAATCGTCGCGCACCACTTTCCACCTGTTTAATTACGTACGGAATCGTCCTTTGTATTCGATGGATTAATGGAGAACAGTCTAGAAAAAGGACGCAACACTATATAAATACCGTCAAGGAAGCAAGTCAAAACATTCTGATATGACACGCATCGTGAATGAACCGATGGTGATATAAATAAATAGTCTACGAGTTGTGAATATAAATAAATATAGTTATATAAATAAATAGTGAAATAAATATTGTTTAAATAAATAATCTTCTTGTTTAAGTGTTTAATATTATTTTTAGTATTAAAAATTAGTGTTCATAATTGTTTAATCATAATGTTAGTTATTTTTATTATCTTTTAAATATTTATGATAATTATTTATGGTTTAATATACTTTCATTTTAATTAATAATATTTCTCTGATTCTTACACTTCGCCCATTTAAATAAACGTTACAATAAGTATAATTTTATCTTTTATTTTAATTATATAACAATTTTTTACTTCTGAATAAAACAATTAACTAACTTTTATTATTTTGACAATGTTTTATATATACGAATATTTTTTTATCAAATATTGCACAAGTCTCATCGCATGTCGCAAAATTGCGTTTTCTGAGCTAGATGAAACAATCGAATACCATGTGTTTATACAGTACAATAAAAATATTTGAAATGAATTCCAGGGAGAACAAGAAACAGATTTAATATTGACTTGAGAGCTTCGAAGGTGAAGGTCGTAGGCAACGTGCACGTAAGACTGCTTCTCACTTTTGTGTTACTATGCAATTCAGATTCCGTAAAAGCGAAATAACTCTTCTCGTAGAATGCACTTTATTGATTTGTATTCTGATAGCAAGCGGTCATTTGAAAATTCCAGCGAAAACTATGTGAATTGAAGGTTTGAGAGCAACAAATGTAGACGATTCTTTGTTGTCATAAATTCGGTGAAATTATTTTTATTTCTGTGGATTATCGCTGTAGCAAGAGAGGACGGGACTCACCCGGGCGCTGTTAATAGGAGTTGAGACGCACTTGCGCCATAACTCTTCGTGTAATGGCTCCCGTAGAGTCTGTACAGCAGCAGCAGCAGCAGCAGCGCTATGCAGCCAACAACCAAATTATAACTCATAACTTTTTCCCTTTCGCCAGACACTTTTTCACTGGTGCACCATAGCTTAATATCGAAATTTCCAATGTTAATAACGTAATTTCTTTGTGCCTCGTATATTATTGTGATCAAATTTCAGTCCATAATTGGAAGAATATTTCATGTACAGTTTTAATTTTATAAAATATATCATAAGAGTTAATCGGTATAAAAATTGCAAGAAAATTGTAGACTAAAGGAAATAAAAAAGGAAATGTAAGTTTGTCTACAATATAATTCAAATATAAATAATCCATTTATTTGTGTTATAATCTAATATACTTTCTACAAAATTGCGCCTACTTAAATTGTTTCTCAAGAATTTTTTTGTAGAATAAATCTATCACCGTATAATTATTTAATTATCTATAGACGTATAGGAGTGAAGAGTGTAAGAGAATATAACTAATGGTCGTTCTCTGTTTAAAACTGTATGTCTTACAAATTTGTAAATAATGAACAAAATTGCAACGAAAGCTGCCACTTTCATGTATAATTTTATATTAATCAATAAAAATGAATGTGGTTGTTGTCAGTTTTTTAAAAATTTACATGTAAGATATACAGTTTTGCACAAAATACGCTCATAATAGTATATTAACGAACGAATGTCATTATTGTCATTTTATTTTGTGAACCACTGAACTCAATATATGTATGTATACTGGGTGAACACTGAAAAACGTGACATAGGCGTTTAACATGGGAAAACAGTTTTTTTTTTAAATATCATCTGTCCCGTAAGACCATAGTGGGAGTTTTTGATTTCTTTGCAAACATTTAATTTGGCATCGAAGAATATCTAAATACTTCTAATTTAGTACTTTATTATTGAAATATTTACACAAGTATAATGCTATTTGACAGTTATTATTTATAATTTCTTAAAATCAGTAATCAAAAGCTGAGTTGGTAAGATCGAGACACTGTAATAATATTTACATTTTAGTTTTATTAGTTATTTAGCTGATATAAATTTTCATATTTCATTTCTCATAAATTTAGTTAATAAAATAGTAGATTAACTAAACAATTTGTTTTAATTTTGTAATTTATATAATAATACATTTTACATTTCTTTTTAAATAATAAAAATATAAGGCGGTCGGGATTTGAACTCATGAACAATTATTACGGCGCCTTTATCTAACCAACTCATCTACTAAATCTGTTTTCATGATTACTGTTTTTAATAAATTATAAGTAATAACTTTTAAACAGCACTATACTTTTGTAAATATATCAATATTTAGACATTAAAATAGTATTTAGATACTCTTCGATGCCAAACTAAATAATCTTTCTTACCATGTCAAAAACTCACACTATAGTCTTACGGGACAGATATTAAAAAAAACTGTTATCCCATGTTAAACGCATTATCATGGTTTTCAGTATTCATTTATACATAAGTAGAATGCGCCCTCATATAAATATTGTTAGAAGTGAGAAAGCATGACAGGGAGTTCCTCCGTCCTTATTTTATATAAAAAGTTTAGTGCATTTTCGATACAGTTACTTTTATTATTGTCGACATTAAGGAATCCATTACTTTCATTTTCTCCTGTACGTATAACGGTTGTAACATTATTTATTTTAGAAACCTACAAAAAAATATCTTATAAATAAATGCATATAAATATATTTAGAAATGAATTTTTATATGGTAAGGTAATAGTTATTTACGATAGAATTGGGATATAGACATTATTAATGCACAATGTGAATTGCCCTACGATCCCGCAGGGCGAGTTAAGGTAATCATATAGTGCGTTAATAATGTAGTTTCCCACGAATAGCGTACGGATTTTTATCAATTACCGTATCTCGAACTTGTTAGAGACAATCATGTAATAGCCTTCTTATCCCATTGCGGGTGATACTGAAATTATTGCCAAACTTTAATTTCATTATCGCATGCATTGGGATAACAAGACTATTGCATATCTAAAATGAGAGCGATATGACATAGGTAATATAATGTATATATTATGTTATTCATAGTTAGTGTTATTTATATTATTGGTAATAGTGGTTATTTCTTATTTATTATTGTTATGCACATGTACTTGTTATTCAACTACTGACAACATTGACTATTGTTTATTTGTTAATTGTACTGCGTCTTGTTCGTCACTTGATATTGAACAGTTGGTGAATAAACACATAAAAACAATAGGTTTAACACGTTTTTAACTCTCCTAAAATATATATATTAAAAAATATAAGAAATAAAATGAAACATGGAGCAGGCGTTAATAAAACTAAATTGAAATAAAACAAAATTAAAATAATGTAAGTTAATGATACATTCACATACGCAAAGGTAAGAGACGAAATCATATATGTATATGAGGAAGTATTAGAAGCATTTGCAAATGATTGCAAGTCAAATAAGAACATTTTGCATTCGAGATTTTTATTCTACAACCGGAAAAAACAAGATGGAGAAAGCTTTGACGCTTTTCTACCGGATATAAAAACTTTAATTAAAAATTGTGAATATCAAAATCCAGATGAACTGTTAAAATTGTACTATTTTTAAATGATCAATACATTCAAGACAAAACAATAAAACTGGGAAACATCGAATTAAAAGATGTTGAATAATTCCGAGTTGATGAAATTACGAGGAAACAAATGAAAGTTATCCATTCCAAGGAAGAAGAAACAAAATTTTTCATTGATGCAGCATCATGTAGCAGTCCAAATCCGACGAAGCAACAACGACAACAACAACCATGTATTCAAAAAGAAAGCAGCGCTCCTGAATCTAACATATTTTACAATTACAATAATCCTTTTAGTTCTAGAAACAAAAATCTGTCAACCAACGTAACCAGAGAGAAACATGTACAGGATAAAATGTTGAGCAGCCAGAACCAGGGTCAAGTCGTGAATTGCAAAAGATATAGATATAGTCCTACCATTGTGGAATATTTTCCTACAAAAAAGCAATGCTCTAAATGTGGTACATTCAATTATTTTAGTAAAGTATGTTTAAGAAAAATGAATAATATACAAAATAGTATTTGTAATGAATCAAAATTTATTAGTCCGTTTACTTGGAATGAAACTATTAAAGTTGGAATTTAAATATGAAATTAAAATTATATACTGGTTCTGATATTAATATAATATCCTATGAAATCTTTGAATGTATAAAAAAAAAATTAAAACATTTAAAATTACAAAATTATTTTATGATTTTACAAATTTATGTACTTTTGCGACAATGTTTAGAACATATTGATTTACAAGAATGCTTTTCGGTTTAACAATTTTAAGTGGTTTTTCATAAGTATAACAGAAATATTTGGAAATATTGATGTGCTAATTTATATTGATGTTATACTGATTTATGGAAACACAATTGAAGAACATGATAAAGCATTAATTAAAATACTAAATAGAGCTCCTAAATATAACAGTAAAATTAATAGATCTAAATTTTAATATAAAGTAGAAGAAATAAAATATTTAAGTCATACTTTTAAACAAGGAACAGTAGAACTGGACAATAATCGTATTCAAGCCATTATTGAATATGATATTCTAAAAAATAAATAAGATTTACAAATATATTTAGGTATAATTAATTACCTAAAAAAAATATTCCCAATTTCGCTGAAATTTCCTAATATTTGCAAGAATTGCTTAAGAAAAATATAGAATTTATTTGGCTGTAAGATATTCATTCAAAATGCTTTAACCTTTGTAAAGAAAAAAATATCAATGCTGCTGTATTACATATCTTTGATGAATCTAAAAATATAACAATATAAACAGACAATAGTAATTTGGAATGAGTTATGTATTATTGCAGGAAAATAAACCAAATTGTTATACATCAAAAAGTCTTACAGACACTGAAATAAATTGCGGACAAATTGAAAACGAATTTCTAGTAGTCTTATTTTCGTGTAAAAAAAATTCCATACTTACATTTAAGGCAGAAAATGTTTAATACAAATGGATCACTTACCGTTAATAATACTAATGAAAAAAGTTATTTATAGAATAGCTTCAGAGAATTAGATCAAAATTAGCAAAATATGACATTGAATTAAAATATAATCCCGGCAAATATAGATTTGTTGCAGATGCCTTCAGCAGAGCATGTTCAAATTCTTGCAAAACAGATACAGATGATTGTTTAAACGAAGTTATACATACAGTAAATATGAGTTGCCCAAGAAGAGCAGAATTGAAACAAAAATCAAAAAGGGATAATGTGCTAAACAAAATGATAATATAAAAAATGGTTGGTCTAATCATAAATTGAAATTAAATTTTATTATAAAGTTGAGAATTCCAATACATCCGATACCGATAGAAGAGCACTTACTGACCGCAATGATTATTAAGTTTTTTGCACGATCTACGCATAAAATTACAAAAAAATAAGATTTGAAAATTATTTTGACATATTAAAAAAAATATTTTTCATTAGTTTCAAGTAAGCTTTGATCGTTGTTTTCATTTACTTATCGCCTCGCCTCCTAATTGGTAAGTAATCACAATTACCTACCGATCAGTAATTTGTAAATAAAATCTATTGCTTTGGAAACCCTAAACACAAAAAATACCGGTCGTACAAAAATAATTGTTTCCATAGTGATTTATAAGCACATTACAGCAGATTGAAAATATGTTAAATAAAATCTACATTATTGTTGTTTGAGTTGAATATTAGTCAATATTTTTAAATTTTTTGCCATATATTGAAAGTATTGTAACGTTTTATTTATATGGGTGATATGTAAAATACAGACAAATATTATTAAGTAAAATAATACGTTTATTTACAACGATAAATAATTAGATTAAATATTAACAAGATGATAAAAGTAACTAACACTATGATTAAATAATTATAAACACTAAGAATATTATGAAATACTTAAACACTAATATTATTTATTTAACCAATATTTATATCACTACATTTATTTATGTTAACAACTCATAGACTACTTATTTATATCACCGACTTCATTACTCGTTGCTTCTATATTACAGACTGTCTCTCCGCTGTCATTCAGACGGTATTTATACAGCCCGGTGTCCTTCTAGAATTCTCCGGCGCCACAGCAATACCGAGTACAAAAGAATTAAGTCACGGCGTAATTAACATGTTTCAGCGTGCATATGTTATTCCGTCGTCTGGGATTGCATCATCGCCTGGTACATTTTTTCAGTGGCGGCGCACGTATACTCCTCTCTCAGGGGCGCACATCACAGTATATTAAAATTTTGTCATGTTAATGATTTTTTTTAATAAAATATGAGGATGTAAACAAACAGACGTGAAAAAAGTCATAAATTTCATCATGACATTAATTTGTTTTCGAATATAATTGTTTACACATTCTCTAATGTCTAACCCTAACCTTTATTGAAAATTCAAGAAAAACTTTTGATGCTTTGTAGTTTGTAAACAAGTAGAATGTGTTGATCCATAGAGCAGAGAGATAAGCGCAAGTATAACATATGCAAACACCTCAAAGGAACCTGACAATAGAGTTCACACACCAATCGACCACGTGTTATGGCAAATCATCTTATTTACAACTTCACCAGCAATAACATCAAATGCTTACACAACATTATCCACTTACTTTTTGTGAAATCAATATTCCACACGTTATTTCTTGTTGATAAATATTTTCAAACATGAGAAATAATTTGAAAAATTAAAATAGTAATACTAATTATATGTTTAACGAGGAAAAAATGAAAAATTAACATATTAAATGCATCGTTTTTTTGCTCAACAATTTTTTTAGCGCTAGTGGTTTAGAATAAATTTTAAAATTATTATTTCCATATTTTAAAACTTATTTCAATCGTTTTTAAGTAGAAACAAATTTGAATTATTTTACTGATAGTTACAAAGCAACAAAATCATATATTCATTGCTTCCCGCAGAGAAACTAAAAAATTTGTTGTCTAGTAACTCTCAGAAAACCATATTTTAGCACCACGAGACGAAATGGAGATTTTATAATGTTTAATACATAAAAAAAAAAATATAAATATATCATCACGACATATTACTCATTGCTGGGTATGCCAACCTACTTTGTAAACAGATTTCGGTAAGATTTATGCCATATTTGTACCTCGCGGACGTTTACGAGGCGTCACCTCACGAGCACTCTTGCTGGCGTGGAGAGTGCACCACAAGGGTCAATTCTGTGCCATTAAAACTCGGTTCCCCAGATTCGTGTTTTATACGAGTATACAGGGTGTTAATACTAAGTCGTTACACCCGAAAATGGTAGATAGAACTCATTAAAACAAACAACTTTTCTTAGTTCAAATTTTTTATTTGGTGCCCCAGTTCATAGTTATTGGCGTTCTCTTGTTTTTCGAAAAATCGTCATAACTCCCTTATTTTAAAGAATATTTAAAAAATACAAAAACTTTCAGCATTTGCTTTCGGTTCTCTAAAACACTTGTATTTACAATTATTTTCTATTTCATCAAATAACAAAATGGCGACCAATCAAAAATTTTAAAACAAGATATTTTGAAAACCACCCCATCGATTTTTGAAAATAAAACATTTTTAAAATCCTTAAACTTTCTATTACAATATTTGTCTGAAACATTTTTTTCTATCTGTTCAAAAAAAAAAGTTTTTATTCACTTACTTGGCTTGCATAAGTATTAACAAACTAAAAAATCTGTTATGGCCAGCACAATACCTCTCGCCATTTTCATTTTATGTAGCATAGGACGCGAGCAGTTATGTGACTTTGTTGATCTTGGCAAGCAGATGTGGGGGCCCGTGTCAGAATGAGAGCTAGTAATATACATAGGTGTCAAGTATCATAAGTTTTCATTCGAAACATTATGATTTACCAAATCCATGTGGATTATTTTCCTCGACAAGTATATTCCATACTAATGGATGACAAATAAACATCAGAACATTTTGAAATTTTGAATGAAAAATTATGACATATGACAATTGTGACATCTATGTAAAAACTACTAGCCGTCATTCTGACACGGATCCTCATCTGATTGCCAAGGCCAACAAAGTCACATGTCTGCTCGCGCCCTATAAGTACACACAAATAATTGAAATTGTTTCTCTTCTTTCGTTCTATGAGAAATTTTATCCTACTATTCTATTATGTTCAAAATTCTTCAAATTCATTGACGGTATTAGCGGTATTTCTTAAGGATATATGTAATATTAACATCTGTAATTTAAATATATAATTAATTAATAATACAATAATATATGGAGGGTTCAGAGTTAAAGTGAACCATGTCCATGTGAGTCTATTTTGAGATATTTGACAATAAATTTATACATCTATAATTAATTAATCATTGACTTTGAAATGTGTTCACTGCTTTAATAACATAGTACCTTGGTTAACTTAAACATTTTTATTAGTATTTTGGTAAAGTATAAAGATTATATTACTTCATTGCATATAGTTCGATTGTTTGTTGGACTTAGTCCACTTTCCACCTGAAACTTTTAATATATAATTTGCGACCGACCAATAATATTAGTATAATAATTAAAAATACATCCAATATGAGCATATAGCTTTATTAAACTTTTTGCAATTTATAAAAATTACTTTAATAAATTATGTTTATTACATTTTTTTAGCTAAAAATATTATTGCACATAAAGATTATGAAAATATTTTAATCATAACAAAGTTCATCATTTTCTTCATCGTCGCTCTGTATTAGAGAATCAGTTGACCGAGTATTTAAGGATCCAGGAAGGTTTTTGAAATAAGCATAGTGAATTGGAGGCATATATGGCAGAAGTGTCTTCATATCATTTTTTTTTTCTTATCATTCATAGGTCTGCGAGATTGATAGAGATAATCTTGTTGCACGTTTGTTAGCGAGTGTAGAGCTTTTCCTACTCCTTTCTTCTGCAATTTTTTTTCTCGAAAAGAAGTATCAAAGTCGTTAAAAGTTTCCTTGAAACGTATTATGAAGGGTAACTCTTTTTCGAACCTCATCCAGCGTATCTTCAACCAGTTGACAGAATGTCCCTCTGTGTCTTTTTTTCTGTTGGTTACAGCATTTTGCAGACTTTGTACTCAAAAAGTCATGATTGGACATCTTTTCTACTTTAAAATGAGGCTTCTTCTTTTTAGCTAATTTTATAATATTCCTCCGGTACGTAGATGTATTGTTGTTTCTGGCTTGCCTTTTCAATGATACCAAAGTCAGCATCATTAGGTAGAAAGGAATGTCCTGAGACTAAGAATTTCAAATCAATTTTTTCTACATTTTGGTCTCCACTCTTTATCTGTTGACATTTTTATATTGTCTCAGTAGCTCTTTACACTATATAAACACTAATACAAACAGATTTACAATCTTTTATTGAACATTGAACAATCAGTATTTAATCACATGTGATTTTACGACAGAAAATGGACTTGATCCACTATCCCTCTGAAAGAAAATTGCTATTTGTCAGTGATAAACAGAATTTCTTCCATCTATGCGATAAAAATGAAACTATGGACTTGGTTCACTATTACACTGAAAAATATACATTTCTTGCTATACCCTAGCAGTATTAGTTAGAAATCACAAAAAAATGGACTTAGTTCACTTTAACTCTGAACCCTCCATATATGAAATGTACTCTTACCTCCTAGACAAATCTGACAATGACATTTTGCATTTACATGTCAATTACAAAAATTTAAATATCGCAACTGTTTTTCGAGCAACGAGATTTATTACAACAGATTATTCTACAGTGTGCAATTAAAGTGTGGAATATCAAAAAAAAAGCCGAACTCAGCCAGTTTTTATAAAAACGCTGAAACACGTCGAATTTTTAAAAATACACATTAATGTGTACGATTTATCTTCCGACTTTCATTTGTTTTTCAGTTATGACGTCATCACAAAAAAATTTAAATGACATCATAGATTTTTAGTAGTGAAATCCGATAGTGTTTTTTCTTCTCTTTACGATCATGTAAATAAATCATAACGTTGCATAACAAAAATTCTGAGAAAAATCGAGTTGAACATTTAATAATAATGAATAATCAAGATACCCTGATAAAAACATTTAAAAGTTGATTATGGAACTTATAACTTATGAAACATGAAAAACGAAAAGTTTAAAACTGAAAAATGAAAAATAAAGCAAACAAAATTAACACTATTAAATTAAATGAATGTAATAGGTCGATTTGGGTATTTTGCATTAAACATATCACACACTTCTTGCTGGGATCTTGTAAGGTTCCCAAATTAAAATTTTGAAATATGAAAATAATTGAATGAAACAGTTTGCTACATTTAAATTTTTTATCGAGGTAGGTATCTTGATTATTCATTATTATTAAATGTTCAACTCGATTTTTCTCAGAATTTTTGTTATGCAACGTTATGATTTATTTACATGATCATAAAGAGAAGAAAAAACACTATCGGATTTCACTACTAAAAATCTATGTTGTCATTTAAATTTTTTTGTGATGACGTCATAACTGAAAAACAAATGAAAGTCGGAAGATGAATCGTACACATTAATGTGAATTTTTAAAAATTAAAATCGACGTGTTTCAGCGTTTTTATAAAAACCGGCTGAGTTCGGCTTTTTTTTTGATATTCCACACTTTAATCGCACACTGTATATTATTATATATACTATATCTCCAAACCTATACGAGATATAATAAAAAAATTAAGTGTGTCAGATTGAGAATTTAATTATCTTTAATATTTGTAGTAACAAATTTTCAAAAAATAATATTTAGAAATTTTTCTTTTAGAAACTACCACTTCCGGTTGTCCAATTGTTACCAGAACCTATTCAACTCTTCCCATTACTGTTAGATTAAGGAATCCGTAGTCAAACAGGTCTTTAGTCTTATAGAATTTGAGAAATCGTGTCTCCAACAACCCCACACACACACACACACATCCACACACACACACACACACACACACACAGACATCATTGTAAAAATGTTAAAATCGGATTCTATGGACCTTAAATCGTGCTTATTCAATAAAATCTGGATATGAGATTTTTAGCATGAATCCAATACCTCTCTTAGTGAGAGGTAAAAAAAGCATTTAAAACGAAGTAGCTTCTGAAAACAATGAAACAAAAAAGAGATTAGATTTGACAAGTACTCAAAAACAAGTTACTTCAAATTTAGCGCACGTGTATGTCCGTTTGTATGTTCGTATGGACTGGAATCATAGGGGTGTGCGTTATTGGACCCTACATTCTCCCAAACCGATTGAATGGTGAAATTTATTTTATTTTCTTGGATACTGTGCTGCCGGGACTACTTGAATACTTGCCACTAAACATAAGACTGAGACTTTGGTTTCAGCATGATGGGGCACCGGCTCACACAACGCGAGAAGTCACCGCATTGTTAAATAGAAAATACCCGAATAAGTGGATTGGGAGGAGAGATCCAGTTGCGTGGCCAGCCCGGAGCCCCGACCTAACTCCACTAGATTTCTTTATTTGGGGTCAGATGAAGACCTCTGTTTACGAGACACCGGTGAACTGAACACAGAGTTAGAACTAGTGGCTAGAATCGTAGCTGCAGCAGAAGATATAAAAGAGAAGCAGGCAGTCCTTGCGGAGGTCTCCAACAACATAAAAGCACGCTGCCGGGCTTGCGTTGCTGCGAATGGTGGCCACTTTGAAAATCATATTTAGTCCCACCCTTGTTGTTTCATTGTTTATTGTTTTATTTTTCTTGTTTGTTTCTTCTTTTTCTTGTTTAATGGCAGCAAGCCTACTTTGTTTTAAATGATGTTGCAGTTTATTAAAATTTATCTTGCAATTCAATTTGAATAAAAACTTTTTATAGCCAGATAGAAAAAAATGTTTCAGACAAATATTGTAGTAGAAAGTTTATGCATTTTATAAATGTTTTATTTGCGAAAATCGATGGGGTGGTTTTCATAATATCTTGTTTTGAAATTTTTGATTGGTCGCCATTTTGTTATTTGATGAAATAGAAAATAATTGTAAATACAAGTGTTTTAGAGAACCGAAAGCAAATGCTGAAAGTTTTTGTATTTTTTAAATATTCCTTAAAATAAGGGAGTTATGACGATTTTTCGAAAAACACGAGAACGCCAATAACTATGAACTGGGGCACCAAATCAAAAATTTGAACTAAGAAAAGTTGTTTGTTTTAATAAGTTCTATTTACCATTTTCGGGTGTAACGACTTAGTATTAACACCCTGTATATATATATATATATATATATATATATATATATATATATATATATATATATATATATATATATATATATGTGGGATTCTGGGCAATAAGATGAAGAAATAACTGATAAAACTTACTCACAACAATATTTATTTATAATAAATACAACACAAAATCAAATAATAATCTTAACGTCAAAATTGAAAAAAAATCATCAACTGTCTATCTATCGTCCACGGCTACTTGATTTCTCGATCTCTTCTTTTTAACAATGTTCGCCGACTTTGATACATCTTAAAATATCACTTGCCCACACTCGGCCTCTCCTGACATTTCCTCAGACCCTGAGGGATAGGGTTTCATGAAGTCAGCAGCTGAAGTGGTTACCTGAGGGCCTTCGCCGTTACCAATCTTCGTTACTTCGTAGCGATTTTTCCCTAGGACTCGAGATATTCTATATGGACCTAAAAATTTTGGTAGTATTTTCTGTCCGGTTCCAAACTGTGTACGTTTCACAGCCACCCAATCTCCTTCTTGATACTGTTTAGCTTCTTTACACCTTTTGTTATGAGTACGACGGTTTTTTTCTTGCATTGAGGTTGGTAAAACAATAACATTAGTTGATCCAAATCGTTTCTTCAGGATACCGTCTTCAATCATGTAATCTTCGTAGGATCCAGTCGATAATATTTGTTTTATAACTTTAATGCTTTCTTCTTCGTCTTGTCGTTTTCTAATAGCTCCTAAGAGAATATCTTCAACCAGCATTACAGGTTGACGACTTAGGGCATCATGTCGCATTCGCACCCCTGCACGATGTACTACTTGTTCGTCTAAAATTCTTTTTTCTTTTGGAGCTAATCGACGAGGTTTTTGATTCACAGGCATGTCTAATTTTAATACAATATTTGTTGTAACTTCTGTTTTGAAATCTGTGCTAGGTTGGTAATTATTAATTAATTTTTGGAATTTATCTTTATATACGCTATCGACATCCAGTTCATCAGTTGTAATACAATTTATAAAACCCAATTCACTCCAATTTTGAATGGAATCATCAGTAAAATCACCAATATCTTTCTCTTCTGTTTTTAAAGTCTGCTCTTTTGCCAAACGTTTAACATTAGTAATACTTCCTCCGCTAATGGTGACTTCCACATTCTTCAAAAAATCATCTCCAATAATAACGGAATAAGGTGCCTCGCCATTTGGAATGACGAACATTTTTAATGAGAAGGATTCATTATTTACCTCTACATCAGCAACGAATGTTCCAGTTGCATTAACGACAGTTTTTCCCAGTCCTGAGAACGAATGTGACGTGGAACTAAGTTTTGGTTGTCCGATTTGTTTATAGACCGTTTGGTTGATTAAGCTAACGTCACTTCCATTATCAATTAATGCATTGAATTCCATATTATTTATTTTTACTCGTACTGTCTTGGAATCATTCAAAATACATGCAAGTGTAGATTTATTTTTCTTTTCTGTTGTCCTAATGTCACACTTTGTTGCAATGTGTCCAAAGTTATTGCATTTAAAGCATTTTGGTCCTTTGTCTTTGTTTGGACACTTTCCAATATCGTGATCCATTGATCCACATGAAAAACAGTTTCTTATCTTCTTTTTCGTATTTTCCTTTTTATTCAGATTAAATGTTCTTTTTGAATTCATTTTCTCCTTCATTTGATCGTAAATTTCAAATTTTCTCTTTAATTCTTCAATCGTCAAAGCTCCGTATAAAATTATCTTGTTTGTTTCATTATCTATAACGCCATTTATAATATAATGAATTAAAGCATCTTCTTCGACTAAACCTTGACTAGCTATTTCTTTCATCGAGTAAATATATTGTCGTCCACTTTCATCCGATTTTCTCTTCCGTCGTTTCAGCTGATCATGTAACGCTGCGCTGTTAATTTCTTGCTTAAATTCTTTCGCCAACTTATTTTTTAGTATTTGCCACGATGTTACGTTCTCATACATAATAAATTTTTTCGCTGATCCTTTTAGCATCCTCTTTGCGTATATGAATTTTTGCAAATCATTCCAATATAATAATTTAGCTAGGTCTTCAAAATCAGAAATCCATTTCTTTACTGGCATAGTGTCATCACCAGAAAAATGCGTTATGCTATCTTCGACATCCTTAATAGTAAAATTATTCTTCTCTTCTACATTGTTACATTGTCTGCGACGTCTTCGATTTTTCTCTTCTGCTTCGTAACGTCTTCGATGTCTTCTTTTATCAAATTGGTCATCTTTGGCACTTTCATCTTCACTTCCTTCAGTATTTTCATCTTCGCTTTCTTCATTGAGTTCATCTTCGAATTCTTCTTCTTCGTTTACTTCCTCATCTTCGACATTACTTTCTTTTACATCTTCTTTAACTTCGGTTTCTTGTTCTTCTTTATCTTCTTTTTTCTCATTGCCCAAAATACTTTCAAAATATTTTCTTAATCTATCTCGAAGTGCCGCTTTTTTACCATCATCCGGTAAATTAAATTGTCGTAAGTATTTTCGCAACGTCTCGGCAGACATAAGATCTATTCCGTCTAATGTCATTTCCAAAAATTGTTTTGAAAGACAAAGTTCTTCAACGTTTGTTACTTTGCTATCTTTCTTCTTCTCCTCTCGAGTTACCGTCTTGCTCATCTCCATTTCTACATTGTCGGCGCTCTTCACAGACATCTTGGCTTGATTTGCAACTTTTTATCGTTTTAAACCACAACTAAATTCAACAACTTATTTGATATGTAACAACTTTTACGATATCCAACTTTAATTAGCGTGGTTATAAAACAAAAATCTTAACATGCAATTTGTCTCACCTTTATTCTTTATTTCACCGAAACTATAATTTACAACCATGGACTTTTGTAAATTTTATTCAACTGTACAGCTGTGCACATATTTGGCTAATATTTCCATATCCCTGGTTGAGCCCCCAAATTGTGGGATTCTGGGCAATAAGATGAAGAAATAACTGATAAAACTTACTCACAACAATATTTATTTATAATAAATACAACACAAAATCAAATAATAATCTTAACGTCAAAATTGAAAAAAAATCATCAACTGTCTATCTATCGTCCACGGCTACTTGATTTCTCGATCTCTTCTTTTTAACAATGTTCGCCGACTTTGATACATCTTAAAATATCACTTGCCCACATATATATATATATATACATATATACGGACCCAACTCCAAATGTATTCGTACCCTCTGAAAAAAAATACAAGAAAAATTTTTTAGATTGCAATATTTAAGATTATATTTGGGCAATTTTTACTTCCTTGTACGAGGTGTGTTCAAAAACTATCGCGAATTTTGAAATTTCTACGAGTAGAAATGAAATAACTTCTTTGATAAAAACATTTTATGACAATGACAAATTTTAAATGAATTATTTTTTTCTACGTTCCGTCGCCTTTAGATAAGAAAGATATTGTCTTGGTCAAAAAATTCATAGTCAGTTTTTAACGAATAAGCACATTAGGTAAAAATCGAAGACGATCCAAAACACGTGCAAGCAAAGCAGCTGTCAACAAGTAAGTGAACATTCAAAATGGCCGAGCTTGTCGACATAAGTGAGAGACATGAGTACTAACATAAAGCCACAAAAAGATCGAAATTCGAATATACGTAACCCGCGAAAATTCAAAATTCGCGATTTTGAACACACCTCGTACGTAAGTAAAGGAAGTATTGTAATCGCGAAAAATTTCGGTTGTCAGATTTCAGCGGAAATATCCATTTTGATTAGCCCTAAATCGATTTTGACTAATTTCGTCGTGACGTCTGTACGTACGTACGTACGTCCGTATGTACGTACGTACGTCCGTATGTACGTACGTACGTACCTCGCATAACTCAAAAACGGTAATCCGTAGAAAGTTGAAATTTTGTATTTAGGACTCCTATAACATCTAGTTGTGCACCTCCCTTTCTGGTTATTACACAATTTCCAGAAGTGGTACTTTACATGAAGCCTATAATAGATTTTAATGAAAAACTGTATTAAAATATAATTCAAAACTTTTCAAATTTGGTATACAAGACTTTTATGTCAATCTAAATAACATAATAGATTTTGGTTAAAATAGGCTAACCGAAAGTGGTACATTACTTGAAGTTGTTAACAGTTTTTCTTGAATAAAATGATTTTATTTTGATTTTAGAAATAAATGCTTCAAATAAAAGTTTTAGAGAATTAATTTCTGCGTCTAGCACATCAAGTATTATTAAATTAGCCCTTTGTATATGCGAGATATGTAAATTTAAAAATTATATACTTTTTTGTTTTTGTAATAAAGCTTGCTATGGATTAGGACAAAAAAATAAAAAAAAAATGTTCATGTCAAATTACGTTACATACGTGCAATTTTATGATTCGTACAATAACAAATATTATATTTTTATTGTGAAATTAGTCATATTCATTATTGTAATCAAATATTTCTTTGTTGTAATCAAAACTCTCTTTAAAAAGAACCGGGTTAGATTAATGTTAATTTAAGAATGATAGTAGTAAATGAATTATTTTTTGTTCTATATCAAAATATTTCTCGGGCTTGGCTTAAGTCTGTCAATATTTTGTAATTTAATTATTAAAAAAATATGTATAGTTTAATAATCGTACAAGGCAGTCGTGTGGTGTCCACATCAGATTTTTTATTTTATATATTAATAAAGTGTACTGGATTTAAATATAATGGTCGCTAGTATGAACAGTGTAAGGGTGATTACCGAGCATTGGATTAGCATTGTTTTATCTCTATCGTTCATGAATTATTTTAGAGAAAAATATTTCAAATAAAAGTTATAGAAAAATTAATTTTACACATTGTTTACTTGAACTATTTTTCTCTAAAATAATTCATGAACGATTGATAGAGATAAAACAATGCTAATCCAATGTTCGCCAATCACCCTTAATCACTTGTTCATACTAGCGGCAGCGGCCAATGTTATTAGCTGAATTTATTATTTTAACAATAATCTACGGGCAAATATATGACAACAGACACGTGCTAATTTTTTTTTACTTCCAATTTATGTTAGTATTATTTATAAAACTGAAGGTAAAGGAAACTGAGAATATATTCCATTATTTACATTAAATTTTATTTTTTTAGTAAAATTATTTGTAAAGTGATATTTATTTAAGTACCACTTACAATTATATTAAAAACAAGAATAAATAAACTTCTGCATACTATGATTATTACTCCAATTCAACAAATTTTGATATGGTGTATTAATAGAGTGTATTGAACTTGAATACATTGCTTATAATAAAATTTCTTAGGTTTAATAATAATTTATTTGCAAATAAACCATTGTCTGCATGTGACAAATGTTTTCGCCTTTAATAATTCGCAAATAATTTTTATTAAAGTAATAAAATTTAAGACGGCATTAATTCAGTATATTGTCAGTTACCTTTACCCTCAGTTTTATAAATAATACTAACATAAATATTGTATTATTTACTGTTGGAACGAAAAATTTTGGGACTTGTCTTTTGTCATATATTTGACCGTAGATTATTGTTTAAATGAGTAATTTGATTAATAACATTGTATTTAAATCCAGTACACTTTAGTAAAATAAAAAAATACCCAAATATAATCTTAACTATTGTAACCTAAAAATTTATTTTTTATTGCTATTAATATATTTATTTCAGAGGGTACAAATACATTTGGGGTTGGGCTCGTATATATATATACATATATATATATATATATATATATATATATATATATATATATATATATATATATATATATTAAATTTATCGTTTCTTACAAAAACTCTTAACAACATATAATAATAAATAATTATATGTTTGCAACAGGTTAAGTTATTTGAAGATTAACTTTTCATACCCTTAATTCATTGTATAAAAAATTCAGTATGAATAAAAAAAAAAGATGCATTTATATAGGTCACATTCTTTTGTAAATAATACGAGTATACACATTATTACTAATGTAAATTTAAATATATAAACTTATTTATGAAAATGTACACTTTAAACTGTGGTTACGAAAGCTAATTAATATATTCGAAGATAGAAAACAGTCGTAAAAGAGAAATATAAAGTTAATACGGAAAGGTGAGTGGTGAGTATTATAAATGATGCGGCCCAGCGTTCGACAAGCTCTGTTTGGTATTTGTAGCCGTGTTGTAGTATACAGTTATGCAAACCCTCGAACTCACGCAAAGCCTCGATTTATCTACATTCTGCATACAGGAGATAACATCTTTTTCACTTGGTCACCTCTGAACATCTTCACCAGGATGTATTCCTTTAATGTTCGGACGTGAAAGGAATATGGGAAAAAACGGTTCCTTACACCACCGAAATCAACTCATTTTAATGGAGATGAATTTCCCAGCTACGTGTGAACGCGACGACTTCCCAACTTTACGTTGATTTTCTTAGAATTTGCCTGGCGTAGCGTGCTTTAATATTTTCATAACTTTTCGTTAAGGATCGTGATGAATTTGCTTGTTTCGTTTTGTCAATCATAGCTTGGAATTAATTCATGCGATAAGAAATGTAATTAAATATAATTTCCAAGCGGATTTTCTTTCTCGTTTCAAAATTCATAATATATAGCAGGATATAAGTACTGTATTTTACTTACTTATACTCGTAATTATGATAAACAACGAATATTCATATAACCGTTTAGGCATTTGTAAGTATGAATAGAAAATAGAGACCCATTTATAAATTAAAATTACATATATTGGATTATGTTCTTGTTATTAACTACGCCGTGTATTTCGGCCCTTCAAAAGTAACGAACTAGTATTTCTTTTTTCAATTTTTATTAGACATTTTAGGTCATACTTGTAGAATAATAATATGCCACAAACAAACGTCTACTATCATTTACAACATAATCAAAAATAGTAAATGTAAACGTTTTTCGAAAGAGCCCAATTTAGAGAATTTACAGAATATAAACCTAAAATATATAAATAACAAGAAGACCCGACACAAAAAATAGCGTAGGATTATAGAAAAATCATTGAAAATTTATTGGGGCCCGTAAAAACTTGTAAAAGTTATCACATATGTGCGCGGCAAAAAGTCCGCAAGGTAAAAATCATATGCAGATTGCAGACAATGCGGCCAGAACATTTGCAAGATTACAAAGATCGTTCTGAAAGTGTACAAGTTGCATTTATGATGTTTAGAAAGGTAAATTATTCAACTTTTTATTCTTTATTGAGTAAAAAACAGAACAGAAAATTACTGATCACTAAAAAATATTCATGAAAAATATCCTTGTCAAAATATTCACATTTAATAACTTCATTTGCCTTGATGCCACCAACTATTACAGATGAATATTTTTAGTTGGAAATCAAAAATAAAGAAAATATCTATAAGTATAAAATTTCACTATAAAATATTTGGTTTTCAAATACTCCATTATAGTTGGTGTATGTAACCTACTTCAAAACATGATATTAGTACTGGCTAAAAAACAAAGCTTTAACTTCATTTGTGACGCATATTTGTACATAGAGCACTAGAAGTCCAGGCTGTATTCGAACGTACGTGGTAATAAAGGATTAATGTGAAGCAATGATTTATTAACTCCTGGGCCAATTTAATAGTCACTTCCGCCACACAATCTGGATTCAGGACTGGAGAATTGACGCACACCTGTCTTTTTAAGCTTACTACCAGCATCTCATTTCGTAAATAACGGACACTAACTCCTGTTCTTATTTCAAGACGACCATAGCATGAGAGCCTGCGATTCAAAATGATCATGGTAGGTCTAGCAACAACATGGGTCAAATGCTTCGTAACTTCCTATGCAACATGCAGGTATGTCATCGTAGTATGTTCCAAGTTCCATGTGTTTATACCACTTACAGGAACACCACAAGGTTTAGTCTTGTTGCCGATCTTATACAATTTCTACTTTTCTGACATACTGCAACTAGGGATACGGATGTGCCTATAATCAGAGATATGTCTGTAATATACTATACAAATTACGTCGTTGTATATTGGTATATTGTCTACGCCTGTGTACACTATTAGTATATTCCGTAACTTAACCACGACCGTGGTTATGGTGTTCTTGTGTGTTCACGTGGTCAGGTTATGGTTACTGAAAAGTGGTTGCGATTCGGAACATATTGGTTAATTTGTGTCGGTAAAAAGAAGGTCAGTAAATATTGACATTTTAAGGAAAATGTTATCTTATAAGTGACAACATAATTATATTTGTCTATTTTATACTAACATAAATATTGTACATATCATAATGTATTAATAATAATTATACAATTTTATTTAATATATTATAAGTAATAAGAAAATTTTCAGGAATTACATTCCAAAATGCAACCGCGATCCAGAAATTATATTGTGGTTGCATTACGGAACGCTTGACCAGAACCTTGGTCACCTTGGTCAAGTTACGGAATATACTATAAATTTAATTTTTAATTTTTTCCTTAAAAGAGGACAAACATATTACTATTTATTATTTATGTGCCTCAAGTTCCTGAGTATAATTTAATTCTGTTAAAATTCTCATTTTCTTTTCTGACATCCATATTTGTTTGTTTATTACAATGCCTTTGAATCTCAAAATATGAAATTATCTTCACTTCATTAAAGCTCCATTGCGCTTGTGCACTATATACAAAGTTTACATTGTTTAGATTCTCTATCTCTACGCATTATCAACATTTGACATCAGTAGTTACATTGTTTACGCATGTATGAAACTAGTATAGATTACGTATAGATGCACCTCTATTATGTCTATATTAGAAATAAATTGCACGCAATAAAATTAAATTATACATTTAATGAATGAAAGAATGTTCTATTTTGACAACTGACAGAATATATCTATATCTTATTTTTTGTCTGTTTCCTAGCAACAGTATTTTGGACATAACAATTCTCCCGCGCTTATTTTTTCTTAATTTGTGATGTAGTCATTTAGATATGCTGGGGGACGTCGCTGTCTTCCTGATCTTCGTACCTCTGTGTTGTCTGCTTGAGTTTCTCCATCCACATCTGCTCCAACGCCAATTGTGTCTCTTTGTGCATTATCAATTGGAATATCGATAATCTCAGAATGAGGTTGATTGTTGTATTTCGTTTCAGTAAATGTATCTTTATCATTTAACAATTTAGATGGTGTAGCTTGATCGGGAACTGTCACATAGCGTAATTGATCTATATGACGTTTTAGAGTATACCCATCTCCGTCGAGTCGAATCAAATAATGTAACTTACCAAATTTTCTAATGATGGTACCGAATCTCCAAGATGGTTTATTATTTGAATACCACCTTGCCTGTACTCTGTCTCCCACGCATAGTTGTCGTATTCGTGAATTTAAACTTTGTTTAGGAGGTTTAAGAATATCCAATTTGATTCGTAATTTCCTCTGTAGGTAAAGTTCTGCTGGAGACTTTCCACTAGCGAGCGGAGTTGAACGATATCGTAAGAGAATTTCTTGAACCTTACGATGGAGTGGTAAATTTATGGTGGACATAGCTTTCAATTTTTGCTTCACGGTTTGCACATTCCTCTCAGCTATACCGTTGGTTGAAGGATGTCCAGGGGCAATGAACTTTTGTTGTATTCCGTTGTCTTGGCACAATTTTGTGAATAATTCGCTTTTGAAAATTGTTGCATTGTCTGACACTAGGATTCTAGGCAATCCATGAGTACAAAATATGAATTGCAAGTGTTGAATTGTCGCCTGAGAAGTAGGGGCCTGTTTCGATATACGTACTTCTACCCATCTTGATTTCGCGTCAACCAAAACAAAGAAGTAATGGTCTTCATATGGTCCTGCGTAATCAATATGAACTCTTTCGAAATTTTCGTCTGGTATGTTCCAGTTGTGGACAGGAATTTTTGATGGGTTCTTTTTAACACTCGCACATTCAGGACATGAGTTGACTAATGATTCAATATCCTGGTCAAGGTTTTTCCAATATACATATCTTCTTGCTAGTTGTTTTATTTTCACGATACCGATATGGGTATGATGAAGTTCCATTAGTACTACTTTTTGTAGTAACTTCGGTATTACTACACGTTGACCCTTGAAAATGATTCCATTTTGAAGATAATATTCTGAGTCATAAATTTCTCCGTTTAACAAATATGATTTTATTGTTGACAATTCTTCGTCTCGTTCGGTTTCTTCAGCTAATGATTTATAATTTAATGTAGAGTTTGAAATTTGGTACATGGTTTCGTTGGTAAGCAATGCGACTTCTTCTTCAATGTTTTTTTCGATTGTTGAAATTTGTTTTTTTATTGATGCTCTGGATAAGAAGTCAGTATGCATATTGTTTTCAGCAGTTCTATGTTGAATTTTATAATTAAAGTTTGTAACCCATGTTGTGTAACGTAGAAGTCTAGCTGATGTAATCGCCGGAAATTTTGAATTTTCATGAAAGATGTGAGTTAGAGGTCGATTGTCTGTAATTAAAGTGAACGGTCTCCCGTATATAAAATAATAAAATTTCTTTAAAGCAAATACTATTGCCAATGCTTCTCTATCTAATTGGCTATAGTTCATTTCAGCTCTAGAAAGTGACCTTGATGCAAACGCAATTGGTTTCTCTACACCCTCTACAATGTGTGAGAGTATCCCTGCAATACCTATTGGTGAAGCATCGCAAGCAATTGTAACTGGTAGTTGTGGGTTGAAGGGAATTAGTACTCTGTCACTTGCAATTTCTTGTTTCAGTTTTAATAATGCAGACTCGCAACTTGTGGACCAGTGAAATTTTCTTTTTTTCTGTAATAATTGTCGTAGTGGGTGCGTTATCGTTGATGCGTTGGGAATAAACCTTGAATAATATGTTACCATGCCTAGAAATCGTTTCACTTCATCTTGATTTTTTGGCTTTGACGCGTTCATGATTGCTTGAAGGGTCTTTTGAGATTTTATTTCTTTCGATAACGTGTCCAAGGTATTTTATTTTAGTTTAGAAAAATTGACATTTATTTTTATTTAAGTGTAGGTCTTGGTTTTTAAGTCGATCTAAACATTTACAAAGGCGTTCGTAGCATTCATCTATTGTTGCTCCATGAATAATTATATCATCAAAATAGCTCATAACTCCAGGAAGACCCTCCAGAATTTGGTACATAATTCGATTGAATTCGCTTGGGGCCATTAGAGGAGTCCTGCAGTACTGGTCAATCAGTAACTTTCTTGAGCTGGAAATAAACTCAATTAAATTTGTTTTTAAAAACAAATGTATGTTATACAACTTACCGACTTGCCACAAGGTTTACAGAAAATATTGTCGCCGTCTATAGACAGTTTCGGGTAGGGACGAATCCACGAAAATAATTTTGAAGTCATTATTTTAAAAACGTTACTGTTCCGTAGGTAAAATCTGATTGAATGGTTTCAAAATGTAATTGAAAGTGATGTACATTTTCCACCCCCTCTCTATACTAAGATAATGAAACCGACAGAAATATTTAAAGCTAGAATGACCGTTACTTTCTCTGTAAGGTATTAGGATTAGGAAATTACAGCCATAAATGAAATTCTGGGTAATTTTTGGCGGCGTATCACTGGTTCGGTGACTTCAATGTTCTTCAATAGATATGAGAATTTTATTGAAATTAACAAAGTAAAGTAAATTTTTAAAATAAGCACAAATATGCACATCGCAAATCTCGGGACCCGGGTTCAATCCCAACCGAAGCCAAAAATTACTTCGAATTTTAATGGCATTAAATTGACTCCTGTGGTGTACTTTCCACGCCAGCATTGAGTGCCCGTGAGGTGACGCCTGGTAAGCGCCCGCACGGTACAAATAATTCATCATTACCGATATCTGTGTACAAAACAGATTGGCACACCCAGCAATGGGTAATATGCCGTGATGATATATTTATTTATTTATAGTTTTTGAGTAATCGTCCTTCCAACATCCCACATACACACATACATACACACACACATCCACACACACGCCCACATACAGACATCATCGTAAAAATGTTATCGAGATGTAAAAATACAATAATATTACATCTCTGCCTATAGGAGACAAAAATTGAGGCAGAATGAATGTCACAAAATAAAATACAAATGTCTAATCTCCTGGGAGAGATGGCTTACTGGATCAGATGACTTTTCTGCCAAAAACCAAATATTAATACACCGATATGAACGAATGTTTCTACATGGATAGTGCATTTAGTCAGTCGGCAAATTTTGTTTATGTTGTTCCTATCGATAAATAAATAAGTAAGTTATTACAAGAAAGTTTTGGATACTCCTAGAAAAAGTGTTTACCTCTCGCTAAGAGAGGTACTGGATTCATGCTAAAAATCGTATATCCAGATTTTAATGATTAAGCACGTTTTATGGCCCGTTCAATCCAATTTTAATATTTTTACGATAAAGTCTGTGTATGTGTGTGTGTTTTGGTAATAATTGCAAAACCGGCAGTAGCAGATTCTTAAAAAAAATCTTCTAAATATTATTTTTTGAAAAATTTTGTTCTTGCTTATTAAATGAGAGTAAATTTTCTATCTGATAGATATAAATATTTTATTATATCTTTTATAGATTTAGAAATAAAGAAATATAAGCTATATAACAATCTGTTGTAATAAATCTCACAGTCGAAATAATGTCATGGATACCAATTGAAAATAAAAAAAATGTTTGTAACTGACAGATAAATGTCAGTGTCAATAATCCAGAGATAAAACTGAAGATTTTTTCTGGGACGTACATACATTAATAGTTAAATATTTAAAATTATAGGTATATTACACATACCCTGCAGAAATACTGTTAATCTCGACAATGAATTGGAAGCATCTCGAAAAAGTAAGTAGGACAAAATTTCTTCATAAATCCCTGTTACCAGCCTAAAATTTATATATGGTAAACTCTACTTTGTAATTTATGGTAAAATATCCTATAGATTTTGTAAAAATATGTGAAAATTGTTTTGTGTTGAGACATGCTCTTATTGAATAATAAAGAAGTTTATACGTCATAGACGTATATGAATATATTATTTGTATTTCTAAAAATATTCTTTGCTTTATGCATACAGCCAGGTAAAATATACGGCGAGAGGTTATGTGCTGGCTACGTCAGATTTTTTATGGAATATTTTTGATATTTTCCTCATATGCAGTAGTATATTTTTACAATTAATAATTTCTCAAGCAGATAGATGTTCATTTTAACAATTTAACCTAAAGTTATTGTAGTTTTGCTATATGTGTCGTACAGATGTGTGTCATCTCACCAGGCCATTTAGGAATTTGTAGTATACAATTTAAGGTATAGATGACCAATTATAAACATTCTAGATGGTTAAATAGAGGATAGCGGATAGAGGGAAAATTAAAACTGACCTTGGAAGCGAAAATAGTGAACGAGAAAAGAAGAAAATAATTAAAAACAAAAAGAAACGAAATAAAAAATTTAATAGTATAATTTACCACCATCAGAAAATAATTTTCTAATGAAAATGATGATTCCTAAAAATTATGAACGGCAATGAGTGCACGAGTTGTGACGAAAATTATCAGTGCAATAAGAAAACGGAATATTGGATTCAATACGTTTTTTCGTGAAAAATGCGCGAAATTCTCTAGCAGTTGTGACTTGTGTTGGAAATTAATTACTACAAAAAGAAAACCTATATGTAATTAGTTAATATTTGAAAATAATGTATTTTATAGTGTCATCTCACCCGCCCGGTGAAACCGGCATGAAGTTAGCCCCGTCCAATCTAGCACCAACGTTCTTTTTTATCTTATTATTTAGTGCATCGTTAGTGCTTTTTAGTGCACTGTAAACAAACGGTATTGCACATCGCATTATTGAGTAAATTATAAATATTATAGGTGGGCCAACTTCAAATTAAAACTTAAGGTTTACTTAATATGTACCATATCACTAGTTAGTGTATCGCTAGTGCTTTCTAATGAACCTAACAGTTTTGTTAGTGCTTTTATCGTACACTAGAAATTAAGAAAAAACTCTGGGTGGTCCAACTTCAAATTAAATTTTAATATTTAATTAATATGTACCCTGTCACTAGTTAGTGCATCTTTAGTGCTTTCTAAAGAACCAAAACAGAAAATTAATGATTATGAAATGAATGCTATTGCCGACACAAGCGTAGCAAATTTTGGAATTTGCATGAGAGTTTCAGAATCATGGTTTCGCATATGTTATGAACAAGATTTTTTCTGCAATCGTTTGCAAATATAAAAAATCTGATGTGGACACCACACGACTTCCTTGTACGATTATTAAACTATACATATTTTTTTAATAATTAAATTACAAAATATTGACAGACTTAAGCCAAGCCTGAGAAATATTTTGATATAGAACAAAAAATAATTCATTTACTACTATCATTCTTAAAATAACATTAATCTAACCCGGTTTTTTTTAAAGAGAGTTTTGATTACAACAAAGAAATATTTGATTACAATAATGAATATGACTAATTTCACAATAAAAATATAATATTTGTTATTGTACGAATCATAAAATTGCACGTATTTAACGTAATTTGACATGAACATTTTTTTTTATTTTTTTGTCCTAATCCATAGCAAAGCTTTATTACAAAAACAAAAAAGTATATAATTTTTAAATTTACATATCTCGCTTATACAAAGGGCTAATTTAATAATAATGATGTGCTGGACGCAGAAATTAATTCTCTAAAACTTTTATTTGAAGCATTTATTTCTAAAATCAAAATAAAATCATTTTATTCAACAAAAACAGTTAACAACTTCAAATAATGTACCACTTCCGGTTAGCCTATTTTAACCAAAATCTATTATGTTATTTCGATTAACATAAAAGTCTTGTATACCAAATTTGAAAAGTTTTGGATTATATTTTAAAATAGTTTTTCATTAAAATCTATTATAGGCTTCATGTAAAGTGCCACTTCTGGAAATTGTGTAATAACCAGAAAGGGAGGTGCACAACTAGATGTTATAGGAGTCCTAAATACAAAATTTCAACTTTCTACGGCTTACCGTTTTTGAGTTATGCGAGATACGTACGGACGTACGTACGTACGTACAGACGTCACGACGAAATTAGTCAAAATGGATTCAGGGATGATCAAAATAGATATTTCCGCTGAAATCTGAAAACCGAAATTTTTCGCGATTACAATACTTCCTTTACTTACGTACAAGGAAGTAAAAATAGTATTCTAAATTTTTGACAAATCTGCTACTTAGGCGGCTATGCATAGTGGTAAAGCGGTCATGATAATTGTCTCCAACAATTTTATTTTCCAATTGTAGAAAAAATAATACTAATTTTTATGAGGCCGGTTAAAATCGGAGGCCTGAGGCGATCGCCTCATCTGCCTTATGGTAAACCGGCTCGGTGGCTGGTAACAAGAGCATGTGATTAAGGATGATTAGAGAACAATACAACTGTCAAATAACATTTTTTAATAGGTCGTATGGCTATGGCGATTGCTGCCGCCAGCGGTGAAGTAAGTTATGAGCCCCCAAATATGCATGTTTAGTTTCGGTCTAAATACTACGAACAAAACTGTTGGGTTCATTAAAAAGCACTAACAATGCACTAACTAGTGATAGGGTACATATTAATTAAATCTTAAAATTTAATTTGAAGTTGGCCCACCTAGAGTTTTTCCTTAAATTCTAGTGTATGGTAATAGCACGGCATTAAATATACTATAGAAACAAATCAAATATGTCCTATATGCAATTCTCATAAATTAGAATCTCTTTACCATTTATTCATAGTGTCCAATTTACAACCCCATAAGAAGTAGTTTTATAAATCAATTTAATATAAATTCACAGGAAAATTTAACAAACATGTTTAATAAATCGGACCCTACCAAAATTAATAATATTTTCTACTTCTTAATTTCAGTGTTAAAATTGCGAAGCTTTTCCTTGAATTAGTCATAATTATTCTTCGGTTAGTTGCTTTGCTTTAGGCAAAGTTATCAAATTCAAATGTAATTTACTTGGATAAGTAGTTTACACTCGTAAACTACAAAATATTTAAATCACTCTTTATTATAATATGTGTTTGTATTTTTGTTAAATTGGGTTATTCTTTATTGTTGATATTATTTTCATAATTATTATAAGATTTAATATTATGTATAAAAAACATGTTTAGTATTGTGAACCATTTGTATGGAGTCTCACTCCGAATGTAAATTATCAGTAAATAAATAAAAAATAAATAAATAATACCACGAACGAAACTGTTGAGTTCATTCAAAAGCACTAACGATACACTAACTAGTGATATGGTACATATTAATTAAATCTTAAAATTTCATTTGAATTTCGCCCACCCAGAATTTTTTCTTAATTTCTAGTGGACGATAACTGCACTAACAAAACTGTTGTGTTCATTAGAAAGCACTAATGATGCACTAACTAGTGACATGGTGCTTATTAAATAAATCTTAAATTTTAATTTGAAGTTGGCCCACCCATAATTTTTGTTTTTGTAATTTATTGCGATACATTAACTAATAAGATAAAAAAGAACGTTAGTGCTAGATTGGGCGGGGCTAATTTCAGGCCGGTCCCGGTGAAGTCATCTCAGCCGGAAGATTTTCGTTGGCAAAAAATATGACATTTTTGTATTCCATTTTTTGTACTAGAGTTGTATTTACATTTTTTCTTTTACTCGTATATATAATATATATAGCTTCAAATATATTATATTCGAAGCTATATAAAAATGTTAACTATTTATGTATTTAAAAAAAATTATAGTAAAACATAAATAGATGTAAAGAATTTATTATACTCGTATGTGGGTCAACTCTCCCGGACTTTCCCTAAACGAACACAAACGATTGTTACGAATTTTATTTTAATATAATTTTCGACGGGTTAGGCCACTCTGCTCTGCGTCGTGACACAAACTTCCTTCTTATAAAATAAAAATCTGTTGTGTGGCCAGCATAGTACCTCTCGCCACTTCCTTTTTTGGTTACATAAGTATAGGGCGCGAAAAGTCATGTTACATTCTTGGCCTTTACAAGCAAATGTGGGGGCCCGTTTCAGAATGATAATTAGTAATTATGTACATAGATGTCAAATGTCAGAATTTTTCATTAAAAATTTCAAGATTTTCTAAATTCACGTAGTTAATTTGTCACCAGGTATGTGGAATTTACTTGTCGAGGAAAATAAACCACATGGAATTGGAAAATAACTAAATTTAGAATGAGAAATTATAATATTTAACATCTATATACATAATTAGTAGATATCTGACATGGGCCCCCATATCTGCTTGTCAAAGCCAAAAAAGTCACATGACTGCTCGCGCGCTAATGCATTTAACATTTCTTGTATACCTACACTCTAAACCAAAAGTTCTACTTATATTTATTGTTTATATTTAATTTTTTTAAATTTAAATTCATTCTATCAAGAAATTTTGTCCTACTCTTCTAAATTTTCAAGATGTTTCCAATTTATTGTCGGGAGTAACAGTATTTCTGAAGGGTATGTGTAATATACCTATAATATTTAACTACTAATACGTTAAGAAATAATATAATGTATGTACTTCCCAGAAAAAAAGTCTTCTTCAGTAATGTCTCCGGATTTCTGACACTGACATTTATCTGTCAGTTACAAACATTTTAAATTTTCAACTATTTTCCATTGCATTCTTTCGGCTGTAAAATTTATTACAACAGATTATTTTATATATTATATTTATTTTATCTCTAAATCTATAGAATACACAGGATGTTTCATAATATATGCGCAGGACTTCAGGATGTGATAGCTCGTCCAAAAATATGAAAAAAAAATTCTCATAATAAGCTATGTTTTGTGCGGATTTTTTTTTGTCATAATTGGTGAAGATTTTGAAGGGGTAGTGGGTGTTTTTCTCTCCAACTTCTACGCCACTGGAAAAAGTACGGTTTTGAGCCGCCCATTTGAACCGCCAATGTTTTCTACACAAAAAAGATGCTCTTGGTTATAAGCTCTAAGGTTGACCGTTTTCGAGAAAAATCAACTTTTATGTTGAAAAACATGGTCAATTTTTTTAAATAATTTTTTTTTTTACTAATTAAACAATATTTATTCAAACGTTAGAACAAGTAACAAAACCAAACGTTAACTTCATAATTGCAAAATTAAAAAAAAAATAACAAATCGTACTTAGTTAAATTAATGTTGGAAATGTCCGCCGTTAGCTTCAATGCACGCAGCAATTCTTCGACGCATTGACTGTCTAACACGCAGGAAAATTCCCGGACTGTTCCGAATTATGTCGCAAGATGCAACAATGCGCTCTCTTAATTGGTCAACATTTTCAACTGGAGTAGCGTAGACTAGGGTTTTGAGATGGCCCCAAAAGAAAAAAATCTAAACAATTAAGTTCGGGAGATCGCGGGGGCCAAGGGTGCGGACCTCCTCGACCTATCCAACGGTCTTGGTATTCGTCGTCCAAGTATTAGCGAGCAACCAAACTAAAGTGGGCCGGAGCTCCATCATTCATAAAGTACATGTTTTGTCTTACTTGAAGCGGTACATCTTCCAGCAGTTCCGGCAGTACTTCTTCTGGAAAGTGTCGATATTCTGCACCGTTTAATCTGTTCGGTAAAAAATGTGGGCCTATCAAATGATCACCGACGATGCCAGCCCAAACATTGACGGAAAATTGTTGCTGATGATGGCCTTCTGAAATTTCATGTGGATTTTCTTCGGCCCATACATGGTTATTGTGAAAATTGAAAATTCCATCTCTCGAGAAAGATGCTTCATTGGTAAACAGAACTTCGGCTAAAAACCGAGGATTTTGAACTATTTTGTCTTGCATCCATCTACAAAAAGCCAATCTTGGCGGAAAATCTCTTGGCAATAAGGCTTGTACTCTTTGGATATGGTAGGGATACAAAAGTTGTCTTTTCAAAATTCTCCAAATCGTCGAGTGAGGTAGGTTAAAGTTGTGAGCAATTTTTCTGGTACTTGTGGTCGGATCTTCTTCAATTTCGTTCAGGACAGCCTTTTCTACTTGGGGGATTTGCAACTTCCATAGGCCGCCCATTATCAGCAGTATGCTTTTTAAAAATTCCGCTCTCCCATAGTCGTCGGTGAATGCGTTGAAACAAGTTATGGTGTGGTACTCGGCGATCAGGATGTCTTTCTAGATACAACCGCCTTGCTTCTGCCGAATTACCGCTCGCCATTCCGTAAAGGTAATTCATTTCGCACATTTCAGCGTTTGTGTCATTCATTTTTAATTGTGTAACACAAATTTACTTTTTGTAGGTACAAACAAATTGTTATTTTCACAGGAGGTAGATTTTGTTTTAAAATTTAAAGCCTACTTGATAAAAAGAAAACTAACGGCGGACATTTCCAACAAATAATTTAACTGAGTATGATTTGTTATTGTTTTTTTTTTAATTTTGCAATTATGAAGTTAACGTTTGGTTTTGTTACTTGTTCTAATGTTTGAATAATTTTTGTTTAATTTGTAAAAAAAAAATATTTAAAAAAATTGACCATGTTTTTCAACATAAAAGTTGATTTTTCTCGAAAACGGTCAACTTTAGAGCTTATGACCAAGAGTACTGTTTTCATATTTTTGGACGAGCTATCACATCCTGAAGTCCTGCGCATATATTATGAAACACCCTGTATAACAAAATATTTAAATGTATCAGAATTTAATTTAAAATTCTCAAAAAAAATATTTAGAAGATTTTTTTTTCAAGAATCTGCTACTTCCGGTTGTCCAATTGTAACCAAAACCTTTCCAGATCTTCCCATGAATGTCCGATTGGAAAATTCGTAGTTAAACAAATATAAAGTCGTATAGTTTTTGAGTAATCGTCCTTCCAACATCCCACACACATACACACACATACATCCACACACACACACACACACACACATACACACACACACAGACAGACAGACACACACACAGACATCATCGCAAAAACGTTAAAATCGGATTGTAAGGACCTTAGAACGTGCTTATTCAATAAAATCTGGATATGCGATTTTTAGCATAGCGAGAGGTAAAAAAATCTGATGTGGCCAGAATACAACCTCTCGCCGCATATTTTACCTGGCTGTATGCATAAAGCAAAGAATATTTTTAGAAATACAAATAATATATTCATATAAGTCTATGACGTATACACTTATTTATTATTCAATTAGAGAATATCTCAACATAAAACAATTTTCACATATATTTACAAAATCTATAGTATATTTTACCATAAATTATGTACAATAAATTACAAAGTAGAGTTTAGCATATATAAATTTTAGGCTGGTAACAGGGATTTTCAATTCGAACAATGCTCTTGTTTATTTTATCTTCATATTCTTCTAGTAATAACATTAATTTTGGGCGGACTAAAATGTATATATCTGGATTGTGCATCTATTCTTACATATATTCTTAAAAAAAATATTTTTTCACATGTATCTAAATAACACATTAATTCACTTTAATATAGTGATGGATAGATTGCACTCCGATTATTCTTATAACGATGTGTAATTTTGTCAATATTTACAACTTACTTGAGAAGAATTTCATAGCTTTTTCGCAGTGCAGTTACTCCAGTCTACAGTGTTGGTGTGCATTGTCCCATAATGTTTGAAACAAATTTAAGTTCTTTAACCTATACTTGTCACCTCCATAATAGTCACAGAACAAGAATTAAGAGATTTTCCAAGTACATTTTTCTTTCATTACTCATTATTTCGATGAGATACAATTTTTCTGTATTTTACGTTGCAGAGTGGAGACCATCTTCACTTTCATCTTGTGTTTATAACAGTTAAATATCGTCTTCCTTCGAGATGTATTTCTGAAGGGTATGTGTAATACACCTATAATTTTAAATATTTAACTATTAATACAATAAGAAATAATATAATGTATGCGCTTCCCAAAAAAATCTTCAGTAATGTCACACACACACACAGACATCATCGTTAAAATGTTAAAATCGGATTGTAGGGTCCTTAAAACGTGCTTATTCAATAAAATCTGGATTTTTAGCATGTATCCAATACCTCTCTTAGCGAGGGGTAAAAACTAATAATTCCCTCCAAAAAAATTATGGTTTATGTGATATTTTGAAATTGTTTTAATCTGATAGTTTTGAGATCTGTAGCTCCGTTGTTCAGTGCTCTAGTTGGAATTGTATGGGACTATAGTCGTATAGGTAATCATATATACAGGAGCACAGTGCATAATTTGAATATTAGTGCGCATAGGGCGTATTGTTAAATAACTAATAACGACTTTGTACACATCAATGTAATTACTACAGATTATTGGCCATCTTTGTCAACGGAGGGATGGCCATTTAGCTAAGAGGATCAATATAGAGAATGTGGGCGATTGAGCGAGATTGTGGATTGAATTTTACGTAGGTGTGTATTTGCTGAGAAACGTGCTATACTACTATGAAAAATATGAATAAATGAATACAGACGCTCTATAGATTCTTTTATAAATAAAAATAATAACTATGATAACAAAGGTAGGCGTAATACCATTTTATATAACAAATATTTGAACAGCTCGAGAATAAATTGCAGAAATACAAGCCAAGAGTATACCATGACCACGACAAGCTCACACTATTGTTATTAATTTAATATTAAAATTAATTATGATATCTATGTAAGAGTATCTGGTTGCTTATTCCAACTAAAATATTTTGACAATAATAACACTTCCAGTTTAATTAAAAGTAGCACCTAACTTTCTATTTTTAAATAGAATGCTACATACAAATTTTTTACCTCTCGCTCATGCTAAAAATCGTATATCCAGATTTTATTGAATAAGCACACGATCCATAGAATCCGATTTTAACATTTTTACAATGATGTCTGTGTGTGTGAGGTTGTTGGAGGAAGTAGTAGTATCTTAAAAAATAATTCTAAATATTTTTTTAATTTTTTTTATTATTAGCATTAAAGAACGTAAAATTCTGTATTCGATTTTAAAATTTTATTATATTTCCTATAAGTTTGGAGATATAGTATATAATAATATAGAATAATCGGCTGTAATAAATATCATTGCCCAAAAACTCCATGGAAACCAGTTGAAATATTTAAATGAGTGTAATTGAGAGATAAATTCAAAATATCAGTGTCAAAAATCAGCATTACTGGAAGTGTTTTTTGAGAGGTACGAGTACATTTAATATATCTTATTGTATTATTAATTAAATATGTTTTTAAAATTATAGGTATGTTAATATTACATAATATATCCTTAAGAAATACCGCTAATATTGTCAATGAATTTGAAGAATTTTGAACACATTAGAAGAGTAGGATAAAATTCCTCAAAAAACAAACGAAGAGATATAATTTCAATTATTTGTGTGTACAATGTTAAATTCGTTACTTATAGGGCGTGAGCAGTCATGTGACTTTGTTGGCCTTAGCACGCAGATACAAGGATCCGTGTCAGAATGACGGCTAGTAGTTATTTACATAGATGTCACAATTGTCATATGTCATAATTTTTCATTAAAAAATTCAAAATAATCTGTTGTTTATTTGTCATCAATAGTACTCGTATGGAATATACTTGTCGAGGAAAATAATCCACACGGATTTCGAAATTCATAATGCTTTGAACTAAAAATTATGATACTTGACACCTGTGTACAATATTATTATCTGTCATTCTGACACGGGCCCCCATATCTGCTTGTCAAGGCCAACAAAGTTATAGGACTGCTCACGCCCTATGCAACATAAAGTGAAAATGGCGAGAGGTATTGTGCTGGCCACAACAGATTTTTTTATTATTTTGCATTCAATTGAACAAAAAATTATCGTATATGAATCAACAAAAATATTTTACTCTTGACCAACCATATATAGCGTAATTGTAACAAATTGTTTAAATATTTAAATAAACTATTCGAATTAATGTCAAATTAATGTTATTAACTTTTCTGATTAGGTGCGTGGCTTTTCTTATGTATTTCGCCTATCGTTCCTGGAATTTTATTTAATCTTTAATTAAGTTTGTAATACAATACAACGAAGACTACAAATAGATGAGTTCTATACGATTGAAATAAATTTTAAATAAGTAGGATTAAAATTAAGAATAGATGCTAATGAAAATTAATATATCAAATAATGACGGGTACATAATTAAATTTTAGTATTTATTTTTTGTTTTGTTCCTGCCCTTCTCTTCTGTAAACTGTACTTTTAACATTGAAATTTTAATTTGTCATATAACTAAGATGATCTCTCTCACCCAAATTTGACGTTGCATTATATATTGAATAAGGTTAATACTATTAACAGAAAAATTTCATTTTAATAAACGGAAATTATTATGTAAATTGAAAATATTTTAAATGGACCTTGAAATGTTATCAGCATAAACAACTACCCGTCTTATACCTGACAGAAAATTAATTACCTGTAATCTTTGAAAAACTATTTCTTTATTTACCATATGTACATACATTCTATCTTATTATTATTATTTTTTGTAACTAACTTGATTTTTAAAATTAATATAAAAAAAACTAAATTTAACATGTATCTCTAACACACTCCCACCTTGAAAAAACGTACATAATAAGTGTTTTCAAGATCAAAAGACTCATGTTAATTTATTTTTAAAGTTGAAATTGTTTTGTTTGTCTAAGTATGCGTCCACGTTTTGATCTCTTCTCATTGGATGAATTAGGGAACTTTTCTGACTCTGTAACAGCAGTTTGCAAAATTTCTGCTGCCTCATTTCTTTCTTGGGTATCTATTACAGCGACATCTTCTTTGCAACCTTCCAGGGGATACAAACGTTGTACAGGTCTTAAGAGTTGACCGTTCCTTGTTACAACACGAACAAGTCTTACGACAACATCCTTGTCTGATAGTAATTCTTGGACTCGTCCCAATGGCCAATCTAATCTTTTTCCATTTTCATTGCCAATGAGAACTATTTCTCCAACATTAATTGGACGTGTAGTTTTCTTTAAATTAATTTGTTTCAGTTGACCTAAGTAATCTAATCTTTTTTCTGCAATTTTAAAATGGTTCGATAGAGGCGGGTGTCCTTCTAGCCAAGGTAGTTTTACCTCGTATCCTCCTTTAGTATTGGTTGTTACTGTACTTGAAAAATGTTCTTCTGCAGCTGCTTCTGTTTCTCGACGAGATTTCTTCTGTATAGGATCTGTTATTCCTAAAACATCAAGTTGCCACAAATTCGTTAATTGTATATCTTGTGACAGTAAAGAAGTAACGATCATGAAAGCGATTGACGACATTGCTTAGTTATAGTTCTTCCCATTAATGTCCATCCAAGATATGTTTCCACTGCAACTGGACCACATTTCAAAATTTTTCTTCGCCCAGTGAGTAGCTTACCCGCAACATCGACACCAATTAAAATTTCTATTGGTTCAGAGTCTTTAACATCTGAGAGTGAAATATTCAGTTTCTTCAACTCTCTGCTCCACTCACCGTCGAAAACTGAAGAAATATTCTTACAAATAACTGGATGGTCTAGTGCTTCGAAACAACATGCATATTTTTCGTCCAAACTTAATAGTCGAATATCATAGCAAAAATGGGTCTGCTCTTCTGTACTGGTACCACCAAAAAGGCTAAGTATAATATTCTTACTTCTTTTGGGTATATAACCCATCCGCTCCGCAGTGCTGTGCAATATATACGATTTTTGAGAACCACTGTCAATAATAGCACGAAATTCTTCCTTTTGTTCATCATTTCGAACTTTGATTCTTAAAGTTTGAAGAAATACTTGATTATTGACGTGATTAGCCAAATTCTTTTCTACGGTTAGTTTGTCGTTTAATTTTTATTTTTATTGACTGCGTCGTTCTTGTTCACTGATAAATTCGGACACATCATAGTAACGTGACGCCGAGAACAAATTATACATTGCAAAAATTCTCTACATTTCTTACGTTGATGTCCAGTCTTCAAACAATTAAAACATGCTCTGTGTTTTGTTATAAAAGTTTTCTTCTCACACAGCGATAACTTTTGTGCTTTAAAGCAATCCTGACTGTTGTGTGTACCATCACAGAAGATACATTTTGCTATCTGATTAGTCAACAAACCCGTAGCAGTTGGAATATCGACATCAGCGGACTTTAACTTATGTTTTCTGAGCTCATTTTCTTGACGTAACCCAAAACCTTTCAATTTTGTCATATAAAGTTGACAGATTTTTATAATTTTTACACGTAGCATTGCGCAACACCAACTTGAACAATTCTCTTACGTAATATTCCACTAAGAATTCATCAAAGTTTAAAATTAAAAGCTATAAATTAATGGAAGAAGAAACGAGATTGAAATATCAGGATATCATGGACAAAAAATTGGAAAACACGGAAGCAGTAGAAAAATAAACAGAGAAATGGGAAATCTTTAAAAAAATACTAGTGAACACAGCAGAAGAAGTTTGCGGTAAGGGGAAAATATATAATAAACAAACAAAGAAAACTCCTTGGTGGACACAAAAAATTAAGCAAGCGGTAAAAGAGAAAAAACTGAAATGGAAAAAATATCAGAGTACCAAATCACTAACAGATTATGAAGAATATAACAAACTAAGAACCAAAGTAAAAGTTTTGGTGAAACAAGCAAAGCAAGAAAGTTGGATCCAGTTCGGCCACAAAATGAGACGAGATTACGAATCAAACCAAAAACTGTACTATGGTGCGATAAAAAATATGAAAAACAAAAAAGGAACACTCTTACCTAACATTAAAGATAAAAATGGTAACTTACTAAACGAAGAAGACAAGATCATGGAACATTGGAGGGATCATTTCAAAGAACTACTAGATGGAACTGACAGTATAAGAAATAAAAGAACACAGACGGGAGAACAACGCACTCAAGAAAAGACAAAAAAGCAAAATGGAAATATCACATTAGAAGAAATGAAAATTGCAATCACAAAACTAAAGAATGGAAAAGCTACAGGACATGATATAGTATCTCAAATGAAATGATTAAGTATTTAGGGGAGAATGGTTTAGAAGTACTATTAGACATACTAAACACAGCAATGAAAGAACAGATAACTCCAGATGACTGGCAAACAGGAATAATTATACCATTATACAAAAAAGGCGATTCTAAAGTCTGCACTCATTATAGAGGTATTACCCTACTAAGTACAATAGGTAAACTGTATGCCAGAATACTGAAAAATAGAATCAGGAAAACAATCGAAAATACACTAGAAGACACTCAGAGCGGATTCAGGCCGGGCAGAGGTACACAAGATCAAATATTTGCATTAAGACAAATAAGTGAAAAAGCAAAACTAGGAAATAAAGAGATCTACATGTGCTTCGTGGACATGGAAAAAGCATTTGACAGAATAAAGAGAGAAGATGTTTGGAAATCACTGGAAGAGAGAGGAGTGGAAGCGATAACAATAAAACAAATACAGAGCTTATATAACAACTGTCAGAAATATGTACGAGTACGGAACGAATCCTCTAAAACACTTAAAACACAAATAGGCATTTGGCAAGCATGTGTCCTAAACCCTCTTCTATTTTCTATAGTATTAGATGACGCAATAAAAGAATATAAAAGAGAAAATAAACCTTACATTGTTGGATACTATAAGATGGACAAAATACAAGCCACTGAACTATGTTACGCAGACGACATGGTAGCACTAGGCGCCTCCGAAAACGCCCTTATTTATAATATCGAAAAATTAAACAAGGCATTACAAAAGAAAAATATGAAAATCAACGCTGAAAAAACCAAAGTCATGATAGTAAATTCTAACAAAGAAATTAAGATTTGCGTAGAAGGGAAAAATATAGAACAGGTTAAAAGATTTAAGTATTTAGGAGCGATTGTAAACGACAAGGGAAACGTTAAAGATGACATAAACGAAAGAGCATCGACTGCAGGAAGATTTTTTAACGCAATAAGATCAATATTTTTAAATAAGAAAGAAATCCCAACTATAGCAAAAACAGAAGTCTTTAAAAAGTATTCACACCTATATTAACCTACAGTTGCGAATCCTGGACTACAACAGAGAAGGAAAAAAGTAAACTAAGAAGCATGGAAATGAGATTTATAAGGAAAATACAAGGAAAAACCAGAATGGACAAAATACGAAACGAAATATTTAGAATCCAGTTAAACACCAAAGCGATAGAAGAAACCATACAAGAAGGACAACTAAGCTGGTTTGGACATGTCAGCAGATATACCGAGAATAGAATAACCAAAAAGATATATAAGGCAAGACCTATAGGAAAAAGAAAAAGAGGCCGTCCAAGTAAAACATGGACGCAAGAAGTGAAAGAAGTTGTAGAAGCCCGCAATGAAGACTGGAATAACGCTAAAAAAACTCACCACAGATAGAACCATGTGGAAAGCATTCTGGAAGAAGAAACCTGAAAAGCAGCCCAACTCAACGACAAAAGCCTGACACTGGAAGGTACAAAGGCTCTGGATTAAGTAAATAAGAATTCATCGCGCTCAAATCGAGATTTTAGTGCTTTTACTGCCTTTGAATAATTTTATGTAGTTGGCGGAAAACTATCTATTACTTCTCTAGCTCTGGTACCGGGAATAGTAGCTTGGATAAGATACTGAAATTTATCCTCCAAAGGCATGTCTGTATCTTCATCTATCTTTTTGAATTGACTCCAAAAGGATAACAGTCCTTAACGTCACCGCCAAATTTTTTAAATTCAAGAACAGGTAATCTCAATTTATGCGATGCAGAAATGCTAGCTGTAACGTTACTAGCGTCTGCAATACTGAAAACACTAGCTGCATTTTTACGCAATATTTTTTGACAGGTCAAATTGAACTTAAGAATATTCATCAGAAGATGCGATTTCATTATTCAACTCATCTTCAGTCGTATTTTGCTCCATCAGTAAATTAAATAAATCCTTATCACACTCTTTAATGTCATCCAAATGACGGTCTTCCATCTTTATTAAATTGTCTAGTTGATTTGCGGCACGCGTAAATGCAGTTCTATGAACTGTACGTAACTTTTTTGCTTGCTCCATATTAAGCATCAATAATTATTGACAATAATAAAAGTAGTGGAACACGTTATTGTTTACTCGCCAATAATAAACTCAAATACGGGAATTATTGCGGAATCAATAACATTACTGTGTACATTTGTGCAAGTGCAAAGGTAGTGTATGTGTGTAAATAAAGACAAAACTGTAAGTACATTAACATTATTAATAAATTGAGTGCAAAAGTTTGCTGAAAATTAAGGTTAGAATAGCTGAACACCTGTCATTTGGCCTGTGGTAAGCGCTGAGCGGTCAGCTGGTCAGGCGCGCGCTTGCGCTCTGAATTAGTGTGATTGCCTTGAAAATTCCCAGTGGCGTCGCAAAAGGGACAAATGAGTAGAGAATTTAGGGACAAAACTAACTCATACGAAGATCCAGGGAAACGTAAAAGGGAAGAAACAAAGTTAGAATTTGATTCACTCTTTAAAAGAAGCAAAAAAACACTCAGATCGCCTATTAAGATGGAAAATGAAGACAGGGTAGAAGATAACTCAGGAAATATGGATGAAATAAGGAAATTTCTTACGGCAACGATGGAGGATTTTAAAAAAGAAATAAAAAGTAACAATGAAGAAATAAAAAGCGAATTGAAAGGTATTAAAGAAGAATTGATAAAGAATAGTACATCGATAGCTAAAATAGAGAAAATGCAAACGGATTTCCAGGCGAGAGAAACGAAATGGATTGAGGAAAGAGAAGAATTAAAAGCTCAGTTGGAAGAGTTAAATACTAAAGTGGATAATATGGAGAAAGAAAAAATTAAAAACAATTTAATAATCACGGACCTCTCCATGGACGTAGTGGATAAAAATAAATTAAAGGAAGCTGTAAGTAATTTTCTTCAAGTCAAATATGGGCGTCGAGGGAAAACTTAAGGAAGTACGCAAACTTGGGCCAAAGAAAGGAGTCATAGAGATGGAGAATTTTGAGGAAAAGATGAAAGTTCTCAAAAACAAACATAAGTTGAAAGGCAAACAAGGGGAAGTTGTTTTCATTGACAGTGATATGATTAAGACAGATAGAGAGATCCAAGCTAATACAAGGAAAGAAGCTAAGGAAATGCGGGCCTCAGGTAAATTAATAAAGGTGGCTTATAAAAAGCTAATTGTCGATGGAAACGTCCTTAAATGGGATGAGAAGGAACAAAGGTTAGCTGGTGAAGCTGGGAAAGCTATGAAGGCAAACGATCACCGGGCAAAAAACTAGCTAGTGAGCAGGCAGAAAAAACGATAACGAACTTAGCAACGAATATGGCCACGAATAAGTATATAACTAGGAAAGACCTTAGCAAGATGAAGATGAATAGTAATATTAGAACGAGTAAAAAAGAATGTAATTTGAGAATTGGTAATTGGAATACCAGAGGAATGAAGGGCAAGTTAATAGAATTAGAGAGTGAATTTACGAAGGCAGATTTAGATGTTCTTGTAATCTGTGAAACAAAACGGAAAGGAAAAGGAATTTTTGACATGAAAGAGGGTCATAGAATGTGGTACAGCGGAATAAATATGGATAAACATGCGTGTTCGGGAGTAGGTTGTTTGATTAAAAAAGATCTGACTAAAGACGTAAAAGATTGGAAATTTATCTCGGACAGAGTAATGTATATAATACTGAGCCTGGAAGGCGATATATATATACTCTAATAGCGGTTTACGGTCCTGGAGAGAATGATAATAAAGAAAGTAAAGATAAATTCTGGGAAGAGTTGCAAGAAGCTACAGATAGAAGAAAAGGAAAACTTATTATAGCGGGCGATTTCAACGGAAGAGTGGGGGTAAAGGATGACGAGACGGCAGATGTACTGGGTAAATTTGGGGAAACTTTTAGAAACACAAATGGAAAAAGACTAATAGAATTCTGCCTAATGAACAACCTAGTGATAGAAAATTCATTCTTCCAACATAAAACTATACATCAGGTCACAAGATGTGAAAGAAGTAGAGATGAAAAATCAATAATTGATTTTGCATTAATTGAGGCCGGAGAATTGAAAGGTATCAAAGATATAAGAATAATGAGAGGAGCCGAAATAGGTAGTGATCATTTCCTGCTCACAACTTCCTTCAAAAAGGTGAGAAACAGAAAAATAGTCACAGCTAAAGAGAGACAAAGGACTACTATAAACCTCCACAATGTAAAAAATGAGAATTACAGAAAGAAATATCAAGAAAGAATAAGGGTGGAAATAGAACGACACAAATATGATCTCCAATCAGAAGATACTGAAGTGCTATGGAAATATTTTAAGGAAATTTGCGTCCAAGTTGCGAAAGAAGTATGTGGCACGAGGACATTATCAAATATGAAGAAACAAACAGCATGGTGGTCGGAGGATATCAGAGCAAAAATTCGAAAGAAGAAGGTGCTCTGGAAGAAATACCTGGCTAATAAAAGTACTGCCTCTTATACCGAATATAAGGAGCAAAGAAAAATTGTAAAGAACTGCATCCTAACAGCAAAAAGGGAAAAATGGGAAGAATTCGGTAGAAAAATGGAAGCCGATTATAAGGGGAACCTGAAATTGTTCTATAGAGTTTTGAGAAGTGTAAGGAAGGAACAGAAACAAACAATAAGATACATAAGAGACAAAGATGGGAATATAGTCACGAATGAAAATGAAATAATGGAACTCTGGTTAAATCATTTTAAAGGCATACTTGAAGGCGAAGAAACAACAGAATGTTTGAGTGGGACGACACACCCTGCAATGTCTAACGTGGAAAATATTGAATATTGGGAAGTTGAAAACGCAATTAAGACGTGTAAAAACGGGAAAACTGCGGGTGATGACGGGATTAGTTCAGAGTTACTTAAAGCCATGGGAGAGGATGGAACGATGCTACTCCATAAGGTAATAAATGCTGCTTGGAAAAATAAAAATATACCAAGGGATTGGGAAACTGCAGTTATCGTACCCATATTTAAAAAAGGTGACGCTACTAAATGTGATAACTATAGAGGAATTTCTTTATTAAGCGTAGTGAGCAAGATTTATGAGCGAATATTGGAAAGGAAGTTACGGGAGGAACTAGAGGGTAAATTAAACGATAGCCAACATGGATTCCGAGCAGGCAGAGGGACACAAGATCTCATCTTTTGTCTCCGTCAACTATCGGCGAAAGCCCTAGAACACAATAACGAACTGTATATGTGCTTTGTAGATTTACAGAAGGCCTTTGATAGTGTACCTAGAAACAAATTATGGCAGATATTGCATAAAAAGGCATTGATGACCACCTGATAGAAGCAATAAGATCAACATATAAAAACTGTAGAAATTACGTAAGAACGAGTAATTTGAGTTCAAGAGAGTTCATAACAACCAAAGGTGTGAGACAAGGAGGAATCTTGAGCCCCCTGTTATTCATTGTGTTAATGGACGATCTGGCCCGGGATGTAGAGAAAGAAGTACGAGGAGCAAGAGTTGGAGTGAGAAAGCTGCAGCCAGTAATAATAAGAGAGTTGATGTACGCAGACGATTTAGTACTCCTGGCAGATAATGAAGAACAACTACAAAAAACCTTATGCATATGGAATAGAGTGCTGCAGGAAAATGCTTTAAATATTAATGTGGAAAAAACAGAAGTAATGGTGGTAGCTAAAGGAAGAAAAAATCTAAACATAACATTGGAGAATGTTTCGGTAAAACAAATGGACAACTTCAAATATCTGGGGGCTAAGCTAGATCATGCTGGTCATGTGGAATGCGAGTTAAATAGCAGAATAAATAACGCTACTAAAACTTACTACGCAATGGGAAGATCCTTTTTTGGGAAAAGAGAGATTATGAAAGACACAAAAATAAGAGTGTACAAATCAGTTATCGTACCCATTCTGACATACGGCAGTGAATCGTGGATTTTAACAGAGCGACACAAATCTAAAATGCAAGCATGTGAAATGAAGGTACTGCGAAGAATTGAAGGAGTGTGCTGGAGGGACAAAATAAAAAATGAAGAAGTGAGAAGCAGGCTCGGGGTTAATCCTTTACTAAAAACAATAGAAGATAACCAGTTACGTTGGTTCGGGCATTTAGTGCGGATGCCGGATAACAGAGTGGTGAAAAGAGTGTGGGAGATGGGGGTCTATGGGAGAAGGTCGAAGGGAAGACCTAAAAGAACATGGGACAATAACATAGTGTCAATTTTGGCGAACACAGGTACAAATTGGGAAGCTGCAAAAGAAACTGCCAAAGACTTGAAGAAATGGAGAAAATTTGTGCAGAGGGAGCTCTAAAGAGGAAGCTCCATACCTCGACACCCAACCGGGTAAATGAGGTGAAGATTAAGTAAGTAAGTAAGTAAGTAAGTAATTATTGACAAAGCGAGTTCAAAACTACGATGTTGTTCTGCCACAGTCGGCAAATGAAATGTTATCAGCATAAACGACTACCCGTCGTATACCAGATAGAAAATTAATTATTTGTAATCTTTGAAAAACTATTTCTTTATTTACTTGACATATGTCATACATACATTCTATCTTATTATTTTTTTTTGTAACTAACTTGATTTTTAAAATTAATATAAAAAAAAAACTAAATTTAACATGTGTCTCTAACAGACCTAATATTTTAAATCGACTTTGATCTTTTTGTGAAAATATTAATAAATATGTTGTTAAAATATAACCTTTATTTTTGTTTGTCATTGTATTTTATTTAAATAGGACTATTTAGAACATCTCATAGCATTGATTCTATTGTTAAAAGTTCACTGTCATATCACTCTCAAGCGTTGATGTCATGTAACATTTTTTTTTTTTTAAATAATGGTATAAAAATGTTACGGGTATATCATTTTTGCATTAAAATTATGGAATTATTTTTTGCTCAAAAATTTCATTGTAAATAATAAAACAATATCTGTTTTTATTATAATTAGCTCATTTTATTTAAACTCCTATTCAAAATTATCGCCCTAGTTTTAATTTTTCGTGTATTTTACATAGCTTATTTTCGGCATGTTTCATAGTTTTTTTTACCTCCCGCTACCCTTGGTAAGGGAGGTATAGGGATCGTGCTAAAAATCGCGTATCGAGATTTTGGTAAATGACCACGTTTTAAGGTCCCTACAATCCATTTTTAACATTTTCACGATGATGTCTGTGTGAATGTTTGTATGTATGTATGTGTGTGTGTGTGGATCCTCTTTACGCTCTAACTCAAATACTATCATTCAGAAAGTTTTGAAACCAAGTATTTCTACCTTATTTTAATATAGAAAGAACTGATTAAATTTTGGTGGCAATCGGATAACCGAAAATGGCAGTTTACTTGAAGCTCAAAATAGTTTTTCTTCAAAAAATACCTTTAAATGTAATTTTTTCACAATTTGTTATTATAAAAATTAAAGATTATTCCATTTTCTACAAGTTTGCTTTAATACTTTTTCTATATATTGTATGGATAAATTTATAAAGTAATATAAAAATTATATACATAGGTAAATGGCGGGAGGTACTGTGTTGGTCACAGCAGATTTTTTTAAATTAATCTATTGCGGGAAATTGAAAAAATGTAGAAAATAACGAATATATAGCTTTTAATTGGTAAACTACAATATTATATAAAATTATTATTTTAAATAAAACAAAATTGAAAATTTTGAAGAAAAATCTGATGTAGCCAACACAGTACCAGCCGCCATTTAATTTTTGTTAACAAATACATATCTACATGTTTACTGGCTACTACATTAAGTTCCTCTGAATGATATAGTTAGTAATATAACTATTGTTCCAATTTGTTATGTATTATTCATATTTTCTTCTCCAGAATCTTACCATAATTTGTCATAGTGACGTTAATTTATTTACAATTCATATGAAAATTAACTTATTAATTAGACATTTTATAAATTCATATTTTAATATTTTCTTTTTAAAATGTACTACCATTTTAAATTTGAAATAATCAATTAATTGACAGTGACATTTATTTGTCAGTTACATAAATTTGAGGTCTGAATCATGTAACCAAGGACATATGTTTAACTTCAAAACAAAGACAAAGACATTTTTTTAAATAATAAGCCATAAATTAGCAGTATTTAGATTCTCTTCGGTGCTAAATTAAATAATATTTCTAATCGTGTCTAAAACTCCCACTATAGTCTTACGAGACATTATGATATTTGAAAAAAAAAACTGTTTTTCCATGTTAAACGACTATGTCAGGGTTTTACTGGATACGGGACAGATAATATTTGAGAAAAAATGTTTTCTCATGTTAAACGCCTATGTTACGTTTTGTAGTCTTCGTCCTATATATGAGGATGAGATTTTTCCTTGTCGATTTTTATAATTTTGCACATTGCATTAGTCAATGATGAAGATCAATTGATGTAAGATACACAAAATCCATGCCTTACCCGGGATTCGAACCCGGGTCCCTTGGAGCGTGAAGCGATATCGCTACAACTGCTCCACCTGGGTCTGTTCACGCATACAAAATTAAATTATCTCCAATTACCGGCGCGGAAGGAATAGTTTTGTATGACCTCTTCTACGTATCTCTCTTCATTTATTGACCTTCTACGAAGCAATATCAACTCTGTGCATCCTTCAAAACAAATAGCTCCCTAGAAGATTAGTGAAACATCAAAAAAGGGCTCTCGTGGAACAATACACTGAACATATCGCTGTCCTGGTCTCTTCCAGTTATCATCCCTTCCGTTTGGTGATAATTTAGGATTTTTTTTGTCGTATGCACATCTGTCATATGTTTTAGTCTTTTGATTGTAAAATGCAAGGAAGATTAAAGTACCACAAATGGAATCAACATGTGTTCGTGTATATACAATCCTAAAACTTTGGTGTTACCAACATTTACTAATGATTGCCCATTTTAATTTTTAGTTATGTTATTATTTTTTTCTATTAGTACAAGAAGACAAGTTGTCAACATTGTTTGATATTTCATGTACTGTTGACGATAGAAAAGCAACATCATCTGCATATTAGATGAAATTGTTGTACTGAAGCATATTTTTTATTCCATTAATATATAACATAAATATTATTGGTCCCAAAATCGATTCTTATAAAACACCATAGTTCATTGGTAGAGGATCGAACTTTTGACTTTTATGAAACACTATTTGTTCTTTGTTACTGAGATTTGAGCAAGACCAATCAGTACAGGTTCCTCTAAAACCATAACTTTCTAAAATATCCAAAAGCTTGTCGTGGTTTACGCAGTCAAAGGCCTTCGACAGATCTAAAAATATGCCATATATGTTACTATAGTTGTGATCCAAAAAATTTAATAAGGCAGATGTGCTGCAACTTTTTTTCAAGCCATTTTGTTCTCCAATTAAGATCTGATTCTTTTTGTGGAATGTGAGAATTCTCAGCAACATAACCTTTTCAAAAAGATTTGCCTTAACCGATTTTAACATCTCTGGAAATACACTACTTGAGATGGATAGATTTAAAGCATGCCGTAGTGGTGTGAGAATTTGTTCATAACAACTTTTTAGTATGTATGTATTTCATATTTTTTAAATATTATTATTGCAGTTTTTAATAGTATTTATTATCTTTTTTTGCCTTATGTATGTGGTTACGATATTCATGTTTGTAAGTATTTTTTTTTTGTTAATGAGTCCTACTTTATAAAAATCGTATAACTGTTTAAATTTATGAGTATAATTTGATATCATCGGTTATCCACGATTTATTTTTATTACGATTGTTGTTTGTTTTTGTTTGTGGGTGGGATATTTCAAAGTAATGCATAAAAGTTTCCATAAAATTATTATAGGATTGGTTTAGATCAATCTCATTTAATACATTGTGCAATGTTTCCTTTAAAAGTAAAATTTTGAACTGTTCCATATTGCCTACGCAGAATATTCTTTTTGCAACAATATTTAAATTATTGCTTGAATTATTCAGATTTGTGTAGTTATATGTTGAGCAGAAATATTATTATGGATGACTTTCGCGGTCTATTCGTTCTGAGATATTAGTGAAAATGTTGTCCACACAAATTTTACTATTTGCTGAGATACGAGTTGGTTCATTTATTGTATGGTGTAAGTTATGTATGTGCATAGTATTTAAGAAAGTTTTTTTTCTTGTTGCTTTCTATAAGAAAATTGATATTAAAATCCCCCAGAACAAATTTACTTGCGTCCAGGTTCTTTACTACAATTTTTGATAGATATGTATCTATTTGTTTTAAAAATAGTTTTAAATTTGAGTCAGGTGACCTATATATTAACTACGACATAGTGCATAATATTAATATGTTTAAACTTTATGTCCACCATTCAAAGATGAGATCCATATTAAAGTCCTTTGTAGAATCAATAATTTGGAAATTGATTTTTTGATTAGAAAAGATTTTAACAGCTCCATCTATATGAAAACTTCGAGTGAAATATCATGCCAGTTCAAAACCTTTTATGTTATAAGAATGGGGTTGATGTTCAAAAAGCCAGTGTTCAGACAAAATATCACACGATGTTAATCTAAAAATATATCTCGAACTCATCCGCTTTGTTTCTTAGGTACTGAATGTTTTGATGGAAAATGTCTATTGACTGTAAATTAGTAATTGAGGAGACATATTGTTTCGGGTATGTAGTAAAGGACGCCATACTGCCTTCTGATGCTGATTCCGTTGCTGAAAAAACTTTGAGATATATACACCAATGGGCCATCTTTCAGGCTTCATAATTTCTTCAAAGCTGGTCAGGTTGATAATTATTTTAAATGATGAAAAGTGTTGTGAATATTTGGATTGAAGTTCCTACACTATGACTTCTGGAAAATCAATTTTTAGAAATGATGTCAGTTCTAGAACACTTGTTTCTGGTTTCATTCTTACAACCCTTATCTTGGGATATGTCTTCACTACTCCCGTAGAAATTAGTTAAAATCTAGGCATTACTATTTGGGTAGTCGAGTTGTCAACATTTAGTTTTCACTATTTAGTTTCTGGTTATCGTCATCATTATTTATTTTATTGAAATATTGAGCATTGTTTGTGAGCGGATCGTGCCTTCAGGAAGCCGCACGACAATAAATTATTGTAAGTAATATTTTAAACATTTTATTGTATGATCGTATTTTTTTGTGAATCTATTTCGTTTATATGCAACCTTTAATTTTATTTCAGTATTTCTTATATTTAGTACATTTATTAATTAAAATTACTCTGGAGTATTTGTATTTATTCAAATAGCTGTTTCCTCCCCCCTTTCCATTTTACTTATTTATTCAGGTATGGCGATAGTAAGTAAAATTTCTATTTTATTACCAACAAGGTTGCACACAGTTATTTTTATATTTATATTATTTCTATTGGTAACATAATTGGTAACAGTGGTGTGATTTAATTTAATTGGGTGACATCGGTAGGCTAACTGTAACGTAATCCTCAACATTAACAATGGGTACTACATTAATTGGGGTAGTGGTAATATTTTAAAATGTCCTGTCTCATAATCACCTAAATTTATTTGTGATGTATACTCTATAAATATTATAGTTTTCACTCAAAACGTTTAATAATAAACTTTCGACTGCTAAATGCTAAAGTTTAAAAAAGATCAAATAGTAAACATCAAATTGCCTGCCTGTATTAACTAGATCTTTTTACCTCTCGCTAAGAGAGGTATTGCATTCATGCTAAAAAATCACATATCCAGATTTTATTGAATAAGTACGTTTTAAGGTCCATACAATCCGATTTTAACATTTTTACGATGATGTCTGTGTGTGTGTAAAAAAAATCTTCTAAATATTATTTTTTGAAATTTTTTCTTGGTTATACTAAAGAAAATTAAATTCTCTGTCTGATACATTTAAATATTTTATTATTCTATAGATTTAGAGATAAAAGAAATATAATAAAATAATCTGTTGTAATAAATTTTACAGCCGAAAGAATGGCCATGGAAAATAGTTGAGAATTTAAATTGTTTGTAACTGACAGATAAATGTCAGTGTCAGAAATCCGGCGACATTACTGAAGACTTTTTCTGGGAAGTACATACATTATATTATTTCTTATTGTATTAATAGTTAAATATTTAACATTATAGGTATATTACACATACCCTTCAGAAATACTGTTACTTCCGACAATGAATTGGAAACATCTCAAAATATTGGAAGAGTAGGACAAAATTTCTTCATAGAATGAATTTAAATTTAAAATAATCTAAATATATGGAATAGATGTAAGTAGAATTTTTGGTGTAGAGTGTAGGTATACAAGAAATGTTAAATACATTAGCGCGCGAGCAGTCATGTGACTTGACAAGCAGATATGGGGCCGATGTCAGATTTTCAAATTCCATATGGTTTATTTTCTTCGACAAGTAAATTCCACACTCCTGGTGACAAATTAACTACGTGAATTTAGAAAATCTTGAAATTTTTAATGAAAAATTCTGACATTTGACATCTATGTACATAATTACTAATTATCATTCTGAAATGGGCCCCACATCTGCTTGTTAAGGCCAGCAATGTAACATGACTGTTCGTGCCCTATACTTATGTAACCAAAAAAAGGAAGTGGCGAGAGGTATTGTGCTGGCCACAACAGATTTTTTTAACTAAATTTCATTCTTAGATAAACAGAACATAGAATTTTAATGAGCAACTGAATTAATTTTAACGTGAACCTTAAATTTAAATGAAATTTAGCAAAGTAGATCAATATTACATCGGTGCAAACGGCCATAAGAAGTTTTAAAATGTATCGCCTTTTTGAACTGTTCTACTCATAGTATCCATTAATAATAAAAACGGTTGTCGGTAAACATCCTGGACAATATAGTATTATGGAGGAATGTACTTGCTCTGAAAAAAAATTAATATAGTTAATTGTTTTAATTTTATTCCAATATTAAATATGATGGCGAGATTAAATTAGTTCATTAGTGAGAATATTTTATTTCAATCTGTTTCAGAGGTGTATTGTTAGAAGTTTATAGTTTAATTAGGGTAATTAGTTAAATAAATTAACATTTAATAAATATCAAAGACATGTAACCATATAAGACTGGGCTATTACGCATTATACAAAGTTTATAAGCAGATATTTGAATACCTGCCTGGAAGCGATATTTAGAACTGAAAGTAATTATTGCATACATATAATATTGATGGAAATGGCTTAGTTTGCTATATGTGTATGAAATTGTATACATAATGTAGGATTCCAATTACAATAATCCCTGCTCTCACGGGTGAGCATACGAGTAAACCGATTTGTCCGAGTCTGAGGGATTCTAATAATTAAACCTTCGATCTGCGAATTTACCTGCCACTCTCAATAATAAATTCAGTTTCATTACTATCTTACATCTCTTCAATGCTCGCTGAGGAGAGAGGCTGATAACGACAAATACCACCATCACAAATATCTAGTGTTATTCGATGCGCTTATTCAACATTTTCAAATTAAGTTATAAGTATATCTCAAGGAAACAAAAATAAACCTGGGTATAATGAAATGAATTCCAAATAATTTGTAGATGTACTTACTGGGGAAAATTACAGTAGAATACAGTAGGGATGGGTTAATAGCACTTAAGGTGCCGAGATGATTTTTGGAGGCTCTAGATAGATTATTTTCATTACCTACTCTCCACAATTAAATCAAAATCGTAACGTAATTTGTGCTAATATGATGTAGTAAATTTTAAATATAACTACTCGTAGATGAAGAGCGTAAAAGGTATGGTACTAACTATATAAAAATAGAAGTAAGATTAGAGTGGACTTGTAACAGTCGGAAAAGATGATGAACCTATTATTTCAAAATTTTCGAACTGCTTAAAATTCACTAAATTAAATTACATTTGAATACATTTTTTTTAATTCTAGCCAGTACGAAATTATTAAGAACAAATGATACATTCCGCAAATGGGAAAATATTTTTTCAAAATATAAGGAACAACTAATTCCATGGCAAACTGATAATGCATTAAAGTTTAATAATATTTAAAAAATGAATAAGTAAGTAAAGCAGATTTAAAATACTTTCCGAAAATATAAAAACATTTATATTATTCCATTTAAGAAATCAACGATGATATCGTTTTTGGTGAAACCGAAAATAGAACTCAGGACCTTTTTATAACAAAATTTGGCATTTAATTACGCACCTAGATTTTTAATTTAAACTATAGGTGTAAAATTAATAATAAAGGATATATAGTGTGGTTCACGAAAGATGACAATTCAAGGCCATTTGTTCGATGAAAGAATAAACAACATTTTATATAGCGGTAGTATAGCAACATTATGTATTAGAAAGAGATAGATTATTTGACATATATCTACGTGATTTATGCTATATGACAGATATACGTTCCATATTCACATTGCTCTCTAACACACTAAAAATAATAGGAAAGTATGTCGATGAGTTGCTGGTATGCAATTATCTATTGAACTGCCCTCTACGTTAAAGCAAATCCAGTGGCGGAGTTTGTTTTTTGAATTTGACGCACGGTTTGACGTTTAATCAAAATCAACGAATAAGTTTCTAATTTTGTTCCGCGATTTAATTGAACATAATCATGGGTGAGAAAGGAAAACTTTGCGAAGGTAAGCTATTCAATTTGTGCACAATGTACACGAATATTTTTAACGGGAAAGAGAAAATAATGGACCATTATTAGATCTTCATCAGGTGCAGCAGGTAATATATGAGAATATATTTTTTTAATTTGTTTGAAATTGAAATTGCTAGACAAAAAGTTTTCATGATTAATAAATGAAATTTAGCAAGTATTTTATTTTACCGTACAGCAGATGCGCTACAAATATCTGAAACCACAGTAAACAGGGTATTAAAACGTGTTAATAATATAGAAAATGAAGAACAATTAACTTCTTCCGGGAAAAAACGACCCAGAAAATCAACTGCAACAGCTGATCTTGATACTTTTAACACCGATGCAATTAGAAGAATAATATATGAAATGTATGCCAACAGTAAGTAGTTTATTACTTATTTTCAAAATATGTATTTATATCATTGTTTTCAGTATTTTTTGTAACTATACATAGGTGTTGTATCTTTATGTTCATTATTATATCAAAATAAAATATATCTGAAAATGTGTAGACGTTTAACATTTAATTTTGAATGATTAACATGTACCCACAAATATTATACCTGGTGCTGCACGCCTATGTGTATGGAATGTAGTGAAGTTATTTGCAAGTAATATTATACCAGATGGTTTGAAAATGACCTTGAATTGTCATCTTTCGTGAAACAAACTATACTATCCCAAAATAATAATAGTTCGTACGGTTTATATTTTTAATAAATTACAAAACCTACACATATAGACTTAAAACATAAAAAAAAACTGTGGCCAAATGACGGGTGATACCAAATAGACCGGCATTTTAAGAGTCATCTTCTAGCCCATATTCAGCTTCTACCGAGGCCCCCACTACTTTTGGCACAATGAAAAAAAAACTTCGTAAAAATACATTCTCAAAATGAATATCTTAAACGTTAACGATCGGGTGAACATTATAAAAATTTATTTTACTCGCCATCAAATGAGTATAGACTGATGCGCAACTTTTTCCCTTCTCCACGCCCTGTCCATTGCCATATGGTATTACCGCTTCTTTATTACTTTGCATTTTCAACATAACTAGTGAATTGGCAACGGTGTAGAAATCTCCAATCTATACTTATTTGACAGCAAGTATAGTAGTTTTGTTCCAGCCTGTCACTGCTGATAGTTTGTGACAGTAAGATACATGCGCAGTAGAAAATTACTGATCCAACCGTACTACTGACAAGTTTGCAACTACTGGTTAGGTGTTCCAGCACGTACTGTTCGATTATCACAAACTAGTTGCTGACAGTCAAATCGATCAGAACTTTGTCTGCAGACTAACAGTCAGAGTCTGCGTATTTATTGCAAATTCGATATATGTATACTTATTAGAATTAGATTATTAGATAATCATAAAACAAATATCATGTTATTTTATTTTTAGAAAAATGACCGAGGAAGATATTTGTTATTTGTTGTTAAATAATTTATTTATTTTTTAGATTAGCTGGCTTGTATGCAACAAATATTCGCTTTGATATCGTCACCGAGGCGGTGACACTGAATGAGGCATTCAGTGTTAAAAGAAAAAAAAATAGAATATAATCGTACACCTTAAATTTTTCATATAATTTAAAAATTGAAAACCAATTCCTTTGACTTTCTTATAACAGTAATTATTCTTCTCGCTTATATAGTATACAGATTAGTTAAATGTGAAAAAAGTTATTAAAAATAAAATGCAAATAGTTGCAAATGCACTTTGGCTGGTGAATTAATGTCGCTAGTTGCGTCGTTTAGTTTTTTGCTCCTCTTGGAAGAAACCTACGAAATGCATGTGTGTTGGCTGTTAACTATGCAAATTTGTTACACTTTTTACGCTAAATTACAAAATATTAATTATACCGTCAAGCTTAAATGCCATAAACAGCATTTACATATTATAAATAATAAAAAGCGACTTGGAAGAACATAGCCTGCAAAATTATTAAAATAATTAACAACCGGAAAATTTATATTTTTCTCATTTTATCATAAATGATTTATTTACCTAAAATCCCTTTTGTACTATTACCATTACTATACACTGTCCGGGTTTCGAAGCAAACCATTGAGATTTCGAAAACTATAAGATATCCAACTTCGATTAAATGGAATATGTGGTGCGCCTTTGGGGGAGGGGGGCATCTTGAGATGTGTTTTCGTTTTGCAAAAAAATATATAATAGCGGAAAACTGATTTTTTTTTTCATTTTTAAATTACTTCTAAACTCAATAACCGATAAAAATATTTCTAATAAAAAAGTTAGATATTTTTACTGTCTATTTTGAGGCGCAGGAAAATCTATTCTAATCTATTATTATTATTGGTAATTTTTCAAGATATAACACGAAAGTTTATTTTTTTAATTGAAATCCATATTTAATTTTTACTTTAAAAAACTATATTTTAAATTAGTTTTGTCCTTCAGTTATTAGATTTTTCTATATTTTCTATGACATTTCTTCTTTTTTTTTGTTAAGGATTTCATTAGCTTTTCAAAATAGTATTTTATTTTGCATAAGTAACTTATTCCGTATCTCTCTTGCTTCATAATTTAATTTTACTCTATTTGTTTAGGTTAACGTATACTGGGTGATTACATTAACCCCGAACACGGGAAAATCGTTTTTTGCAGGCTGTTGCTCCCCGTTTCAACTGACAACAATGGTTGTGGTATCAGTAAATAGATAAAAAAAAATTGAATCAAGTGACACCAAATATATATATATATATATATATATATATATATATATATATATATATATATATATATATATATATATATATATATATATACAGGGTGGAAACGAACTTAATGTCATAAATTTAAGGGTGAGTAGTATGACATGTGTAGATTACGAAACTGAAAGAATTTTTTTTAAATTCGAAATTTTCTTAAGGAAACTTTTTTTTACTGCTGTTTTAATTCATATTTCGTTAAAAATATGGTTATCAAAAATACATTCAAAATTAGTTGTATAAGATATTATTCTTAATAATTAAATTAAATAGCATTTTTAAAGAAAATAATTGTGTAATAGATAAAATGCAAATGCGTTGCCAGTGGTCCAGTGGTACCCAAAATGTTTGTTTCATGAAAACTACCCTTAAATATGAGAATTTTTAAAAAAATCTTTCTGTTTCGTAATCTACACATGTCATACTACTCACCCTTAAATTTATGACATTAAGTTCGTTTCCACCCTGTATATATATATATATATATATATATATATATATATATATATATATATATATATATATATATATATATATATATATATATATATAAATTACGTATTATTTTAGTCCCATAAATTGATTATAAAATTTATTCAATTTCTTAAAACTTAAAGTATGGATAATCATGATGACATTTGAACAAAAAAACAAACAAATGTTTTATATTTTATCAGACAGAATTCGTTATAACCTATAACTTGTGCAAATTATATTATTTAATATTTAAAAAAAAAATCAATCAATTTCTATTCTGTTACTAAATATTAAAAAGCAACTAAAACAAAAAAAATACAGCTAACGAATTCTGACAAATAAAATGTCAAACATTTGTATGTCTTTTTGTTAAAATGCCATGCCTATCGGTATTAATAAGAAATTGAATAAATTTAATAATTAATTTATTATTTAAAAGACAAATTCGAAGAAGGGCAACTTAGATGTAGAGGACACATACAAAGAATGGACAACGCAAGATTTACAAAATGTGTGTACGAAGCGAAATTACTGGGTAAAAAGAAGAGAGGAAGGCCAATAAAAACATGGGAGGAAGAAATACGAGCAGCTTCAGAAAGTAGAGGTGCATCGTGGCAAGATTGCAAAGCAAAGATGGAAGACTGAACTACATGGAAGAATTACTGGAAGAAAAGTCCAGAAACTGGAACCCGAAAATGACACCGACATCCATAGCCTTACACCGAAAGGTAGAAAGGCTTAAGGATTAAGTAAGTAAGTAATTTATGGGACTAAGATATTACTTACATAATTTACATATATTTGGTGTCATTGATACCACAACCATTGTTGTTATTTGAAAAGGGGAGCAATAGTCTGCGAAAAACGATTTTTCCGTGATAATGGGCTATTCGGGTTTAAAATATTCATCCTCGATAGGTATATGATATAAGAAATATTATTGATGTAAGTAGATTTTACTGGCCAATATATTTTTAGCCGCAATGAAATAATATGTCCAAGTAAAATAAAGTAATATGGCATTTCAATATCAGACACCATTTAAAATACAATAACCTTTGTATCAATCGAAAGACCTGCTGTCAATCCTGTGTATTATGTACAAATTCCATATATAAATATTCTTGCAAAAGATGCTATATTTCCAGTAAAATTATTTCATAAACAAACTATGCAAATTGCAATTAACACTGAAGTCTTCTTCTTCTTTAGGTTTTACATTCGTTGGGGGTCGCTATTTTTTATTTTCTTCTTCCACTCATTTCTGTTTTGAGTGTCGTCCTCATTCAGTTCTTTTTCTCTCAAGTCCTCCGCAATACAGTCCTTCCATATCTTATCTTTAGTCCACCTATGTTTCTTCTACCTTCTACTAGTAAGCCATCGTCTTCCAATATGTTCTTCATCTCTCCTCATGATATGTTCAAACCAATGTAATCATCTCTCTTGTATATTTTTAGAAACTTCTATGATTCGAGCTATTTCCCTTATACTTCAATTCCTTACCCTATTTTACCGCGTCTTTCCCAACATCTATCTCAACATCCTCATCTCTGCCACATTATTTTTTTTTTCATTGATACTGACATCTGTCAATTTGAATTATCTGAATACATTAGCAGTTTCCATGGTTCTCATAGTTGGCAGATTTATGAAATTTAATATCTTTATAATTCTTTAACTCTATATCTATTGAATATGAAGTATAAAATGCAATCACATCGTATAGAGAATAACATATTCTTTAAAATTTATAATAACATTATAATGTCAATAAATGATATTTAACAGCGTTTTTTTTAAGAAAAACTGCTAGCAGTTGTAAATGTGGGTACTTCCGGTGGACCAATTATTACCAAAATCTAAATAAGGATGTAAACTTGAGGAATACGAAAAAATTATAATTTTTGGAATCGTATTGGAGTTATGCGATTCGAAACGATCGTCATATACACACACACACACACACACACACACACACACACGCATACATACATACATACAGACATCATCTTAAACATCTAAATTCGTGTTCTAGGACCCCAAAACGTGCTTATTTATTAGAAACTCACTGTCAAATTTTTTGACCAGACAATATCATCCTTAACTAAAGATGACGGAAGATAAATATATATAAATTCAAATATTAACAGAGAAGCAATTTCAAATTTGCAAATGAATTAAGAGAATGTTAGTTCTATTAATCATAATGTACTTATTAAAATGTCTTTTATATCGACCATGCTTCCAAAAGGGTTGACCATCACTGCTATAAAGACATCAGCATTCTTGAAATGTCTGATTAAAGTTAATGCGTTATAATTTTTAAGGCTACAAGCCAGACACTGATAATATTTTGTGACATTGACATAATAGTATGGCAAAGTATCTCATAAAATTGGTGTTATTTATTGAGACTATTATTCATCTTTCCCGGCCTAAGAGTATTTCTATTGACATCATAGACCTGACTAATGAACCAAGTCCGTTATGACAACTAGAAACAAAATAATGAATTAAACCCTATATTTCCTTCTTTCACCCAGTATACCACTGTAGAAACCTTGAAACAAGTATACTCGTAGTGCGTTTCATGTAAGAAAATAGATGGCGCTTGAGAGCCGACTGTTTTTATGCGCATTAAATAAATAATAAATAATACAACCAAACAAGAAAACTATAGAAATCGCTCCGGACTAATGTACAAAGGTACGAGGTCGATCCGAATTAAAAAAATATTTTGTCGATTTTATTTGATATCTCACAGCTAACAGGTGATATTTTTCCCCTTTTGTGAACTAAGTGTACATTTTGACCAATTTATATTTCTGTTTAAACCAAGGCTATTTTATTATATAAAATGTGCTGTTGCTTTTTGTAGCACCTACTAGAATTGAAGTTAGGTCTCCTGAGAAGGATACAGATATCTGTACCTATAATGATAAATAAAATCTCAGTACTCAATATTCTGCAATACGTAACAATAAATAGGAGTAAAATATCTAATTAAACAATGGACTTGAGGCCTGTAGATGTGGTGGACAGTTTCCCACCGTGATGAAACATTTAGCAGTAAATATGAGGACATAGGACGTGGTGAACCAATGAGCATGAATAGAATGTAGACTTATTCGATAACCGACTGGACATGTAGCAAGAAGCAAAGTTTATTTATTCATCATTAATTTAGCGCTAAGTTTTTGCGCACTTAAATGAAATCCCTGATGAATGTTTGGTGGAATAAATGAAGTATGATTTTATAAGCGCATGTGTTGAAAAGTTGCTTCATTTAAAGATGGAAGTGAGTTTGTGTTCCGTAAATTGTATATTTTTTTAGATTCTTCCTCTGTAGGTGAGGAGAGTGAAAATTTAACCAGCATTGATACAAAAATATATAAGGATATGGCATTGATTAATAAAAAAAGTTAAAAATCATGTAAATAATGATTTTCTTTAAGTGGTGACACCCACTTCAGTAGATACCATTTTATTATATTGTAATTTTATTTTTTTTACTCCATAATAATGAGAATAATGTTAAATGTCAACACAACTTTAAACTACAATGATATGACAATAAAAAATTCACTCGAATCGATCTGCTGTCGCACAATTGCACCGACGAAATTCTAATGAGTAAAGCGTTGAATTCAGGAACGTTGAAATAGATTTTTATCTATTTTTAAACTTGAATAAAAAACGGATTGTTAACGATATTAACAAATTATTCACCGAAGTTGGTTTAAATCCTTCAAACTTATTTTATTATACTGGTCCAGATAATAATCTTACACTTCAAAGCATTATTATTTCACAACCAAAATCATTTTTTATGGAAAATGCTAGTAAGGACAAAGATATATTTACCATATTAAAATTAAGGATTCAGCTTGCTCAGATATCTATGTATTAATTAGCAAAATTATTAAATCCGTTGTTATCATTATATTAACACAATTGACTAGTTTCTTCAATAAATGTATAGATAGTGGGACCTTTCTGAATAAATTTAGAGTCGCGAAATTCAAAATGGGTAATATATCGTTGTTGGATAATGAGGTATTTTACAGTATTTTTTCGGATAATATATGAAAATCTAGAAATAATGGCGAAAACGCGATGTTCAAATACGCAATACGCAAGATACGCTTTTTCAAATGTCTCAAATTATCTGTAACGACACGGGCCCCTTATCAAATTAATTATTAATGAATATAGTAATAAAGAAAAATGTTTAAAATAAATAAAATATTTAAAATAGTAATATTACGTTTTCATAAGTTTCCTTTTATTAAAACTCTTAATTTCAAGTATGCTATAATTATTGAAATTTACTACTTTTTGCAATGCTAGAACACCCTGTTATCATCCAATATCTATACTACCTATACTAGGTAAAATAATTGAAGCGTTAATAAAAAAGGTTTGATTCATATATTGACAAATTTTCTATACCTATTTAATCCCTGTTAGTACGGTTTTTACAAATTGTGTTCAACTAAAGCTGTAGCCGAAATAACTGCAAAGATCATTGACGGATTTGAGAACCATAAACTAACTCTTTTACGCATTGCGACCTATCCAAGGCGGTCAATATAGTTTCTCATACTAGAGCTCTTTGGAATTATTAGGGATACAACACTTTTGCTTATAAAATCTTATCTTCAAGATCGGTTATAATACTCACGTTCAACCAGGTTAGCGTTGTTTGTTAGCGCTAGATGTGTAATGAAATGGATCAAATATTATTTATTATATTACCTGAACTGTTAGAAAATATACCAGAAGTAAATATTGTGAACCAAGTAGTAAATTCGTTAGGAAATGACGTAAACACAACAAAACTAAACTTGACGCATGCAGCTTTTAACTATTTTGCTAAATGTTTTAGCGAAGTAACCGTTTACTTATTTTGCTAGCCTAGTGTTACTAACGTTAGCGCGGCTGAACGCGAGCAATGTATTTATGAATTTACATCACTCCTTCTCTGTCTTTCAAATGAATGGGGTTCCACAGGAGTCTATTTTACGCCCTTTATTATTTAATACTTATATAAATGAATTTATTAATATCATATATATTCAAAAATGCATCCTGTTTGCAGATGATACTACCGTAATAGCCTGGTAAAAGTACTGATAATCTCCAAACACAAATGACCATCATTGAAAATTTTCTAACAGTTTAAAAATCAAACAAAGAAATTCCTTTTATTGCAATGTTTTTACACTATTAAAGATTTTGACAAGCAGCGCATGAGGAGGAGATCGATAATTAGTATTGACAAAAAGAAACTTACAAGTATACTGCTTTGCCCTATTCCGCCGCAACTCATTCAAACAGTCAGTTTTGACAAACGTTTTGGTATTGAGGTGGTCCGTGAGTAGTTTGTATTTTATACTGTAGTGTAAATCAGAAATATAATATTTATTTTTTCATTAACAACTATTATATTAATGTTTTGCAAATGTAATTAACACAGGTCATTGGAGATGCCGCCGAGTTCTTGCACAAATGAGGAAATGTTTCAAGTGCTGAGTTTAACAGCGGCGCCCCGAAGCAGTTGCCGCAATGACGTACGATTTTTTTTTTTTAATTGCGTATTTTGCTATTTACCGGCAAACACGGTATTAAACAGCAAAAGTAAGGTGTTACTATGTTAAGGTGTTCATGGAAAATGTAGAGCTAAGAATCATATATCAATTCTGTTGGCATCGGTTGTACAACGCGCATGTAAAGTTACAGGTACCACAAAAAATACAGTGACCAGAATAAAACAAGAAAGAAAAACAATAGAATTGAAAACCCCAGGATTAAACACTTGAAATAAAAAATCTGATATGGCCAGCACAATACCTTCCGTCAATCCTGTGTATTATGTATAAATTCAATACATAAATTTTATTGCAAAAGATTCTAAATTTTCAGTAAAATTCCTTTTCTCGGCAACTGCTAACTCCTGCTAACAAATAAACCACATGAAATAAGAAAATCATGAAATTTTGGATGAAAAATTATGACATTTGTCAGTTATGGACGTAATTAATAACTGTCCTTTTGACACGGGTCCCCATATCTGCTTGCCAAAGTCAGCAAAGTCACGTCTCTGCACGCGCCCTATACATATTTTTTTTTGCAAAAGATCCTATATTTCCAGTAAAATTATTTCATAAAAAAACTATGTAAATTGCATTTGACACTGACATATTCTTCTTCTTTAGTTTTTCCATTTGTTAGAGGGTCGCTATTTTTTATTTTCTTCTTCCACTCATTTTTGTTTTGCGTGTCGTCCTCATTCAGTTCCTTTTCTCTCAAGTCTTCCGCAATACAGTCCTTCCATCTTATATTTGGTCTCCCTATGTTTCTTCCACCTTCTATTCTTCTTCTTCCACCGTCTCTCCTCATGACATGTTCAAACCAATGTAATCGTCTCTCATATCTTTCTAGAAACTTCTAACACTAGAGTTATTTCCCTTATTAGGTTAGGTGGAAGAGCAGCCTTTGGCTGAACCTCGCCGTTGACGTGGGTTAATAAAGTTTATTATTATTATTCTTTCATTCATTTACTTTTTATTGATACTGACATCTGTCAATTTGAATTACCTGAATATATTAGCAGTTTCCATAGTTAAGTTAACATAGCTGGCTGATTTATGAAATTTAATCTGTTGAATATGAAATGCAACCAAATCGTAAAGGAAATAATGTATTATTTAAGTTATAATTATATTTAACTGAGTTTTTCAAGAAAAACTGTTAAAATCTTCCAGTTGACCAATTATAACCAAAATCTAATCAAGTCTGCATATGGTTGTAAGGAAGAGGAATACGCAAGAATTGTAATTTTTGGAATTCTAGTATTGGGGATATCGCGGCCGAAACCGCGGTCACACACACACACATACAGACATCATTGTAAAAATAGTAAAATCGTATTGTAAAGAACCTAAAACGTGCTTATTCAATGAAAACTCACCACCGAATTTTTTGACCAAAGACAATACCTTACCAATACGAAGAAGATGCCCCAGAACTGAGGTTAATGAACATTTAGAATTTTTTTCGGCGACATATTTACAATTATCATAAGACGGATCTGATTCAGAATATAGTAATTGGTCTTATGAGAGTGAATGTGATATTGGAGTGGCCCTTTAGCCGAATAACAGTTTTATTACAGCGGGTGTTTCACAATACAAGGCTTCAGAATATGAATTGTAGATACCAACCCTAGAAAAAAATCCCAATAAACATTAGTGCTACAACGCTGGCTAATAGAAATACCCAGGATATGTCTGAAGTGAAGTATAATATTGAAATAGCAGATTCCTGTTTACTGTGTCTGTCGTGCATTATGGATTTCAAACAACGCGTTAACATTAAGTTTTGTTTTAAGTTATAAAAAAGTGCCAAAGAAGCACATGAAATGTTCAAATCAGTGTATGGTGATAATGTGATGACTCTGAAGACTGTAGTATGAGCAATTTAAAAGCGGAAAAGACGATCAACGCTCGGGACGTTCTTCGACTTCAAAAACAGACGAAAGCGTGCCATAAGTGGCAAAAATGGTTCATTCAAACAGGCGATTGATTATTCGAGAGCTTACCGAAGAAATAGACATCTCGTACGGGTCCGTGTAATGCATTTTAACTGATAATTTGCAAATGAGAGGAGTAAATGCGAAATTTATTCCTAGACTTTTGACTGACGAACAGTAGGAAAATCGTGTCAGTTTGCAAATCTGAATATGACAAATTTATATAAAAATGGAAAAATACTTACTTATTAATAACTAGTAGAGCTAAATATTTTTAAAATGCATTCTTCATTATAAAGTAATAATGAGTTAAACATTTTATGCCGTGACGGTTGCGGATTTGATTCTATTGGCCAGAAATATGAAAGGTGAGAATACCGCCTACAGACATTACATTTTCCATGCCCATTGATGATCAATATGGCGGATCTCTTATGTAATTTTTTTGTTACAGTGGCACTGGTCTACCAAACGTGACGTCAAAACTCCTCCTACAATTAAAAAAATCCTATCTTGCTTAATATAAGGAATTTTCAAGTCGGATTTTCATTAATGGTCATATCTTTGTACAAAGTTTCATAATAAAAAATAAATTGGATCGTTTTGATGCAGATCCGGGCTTCATGGCCAAAACCATAACTAGAGATGAAAGTTGGGTGTATGTATATGACTCTGAGACGAAAATTCAGAGTTCCCAATGGAAAACGAGTGGCTCTCTTCACCCTGAGAAAGCAAATCAGTCAAAGTCGAACGTCAAGGTCTTGCTCATTATTTTTTCGATAGTGAGGGTATAATGCGATCAGAGTTAATTCCAAGATGAACAACTGTAAACTCCAAATATTACAAGCGCGTACTGTAAAGTTTGCGAAACGATTTACGGAGAAAGAGAACAAAAAATGGGCCAGCGGCTTCCTCCTTCGTCACGACAATGCACTGTGCGGATAGCAAGCGAGGTGTGTCGCTTGCTATCCGTGCATTTTGGCCGAAAAATGGATTCTGTCTGTCTACATCCGCCATACTCTCCAGATTCACCACCATGCAACTTGTGGCTTTTTTCAAAAATAAAAACCGTGCTAAAAGGAAAACGTTTTGACACCACTCCCGACATTGAAATGTTCATGACGGAGCAGATGAAGGCCGTTCCAAATAAGCCTTCCAGAAATGCTTATAATCATAGAATTAACGTTGGCATAAGTGCATCGCTAGTTAAGGAGACTACTTTGAAGGAGATTAGTTCAAATTTGATGGAAGTTTATTACTTTGTTCGCAATAAAATTATACACCATATTTTTTGATCACCCTTCTTGTATGACAACCAGAGTTATGTAACAGGTAGTGGCGAAATTAAAAGCATTCATCGTTTGTCACCAACTCTCCCGGAGTTACCCTACATATAACTAAAAACTCATTTTCTACTGACTTGTATGTTGTAGCGTATGATTGAATATACAAATAAATAGCCAAACATCGGCTTATGCAGGCTATGTTTGATAGTGTCGGTCAGTATTATATTTTACTTGTATTCTATTTTCTATGTAATTTTTTGACAAAATGCATATTTTATTCTTATGAGTTACATATTTTCAGTGTTTGATGTACATTGTACAAGATTAAAAATACTAGAATACAACTCTCTGCTTCTACCTGCTTAAATTAGGGATCCTGTGGTAAAAACATGCAATAAAGTATACCTAAAAGTCCATTAAATCTATAAGCAGAAACCCAGGCTATACCGGTACCATCAAATACTCCAAAGATATCACAACAAAAGCGTTGGAATGATTATGAATCTAGATGACATTAAAAATATAGACTGTCTGTTCTAACTATACTTTATCACACTTTAATATACAAGTAACTAAAATTTTGTTATACATATTTGCACACTGCTCGTATTGTACCGCTATAATCAAATAAATAACAGTTAATTATGTAATATGTGGGATAAAACATTATTAACATACGCGTGTGAACAAGGCTTTAGCCGAGTTTTGTAACCACAGAAATATATATTAATAATGCATTATCCCACGTGTAACACAAAATTTTATCTACGCCCGCCTAAAATTTAAAAATATTCTGACATTTCAACCTACAAACTGCTGTATCGATTAGACCTATGAAAATTGTGTAATAAGGTTAAAGTTTCATAGTATGTAATTATCATTTAAATGGAGGAAATAAGTATAAAATACATCGAATTATTCTGCATTATGCCTACAAAACTGTTATCTTTCAAAAATCTTTATTTAATATTTCAACCATTTTTAACGGCATGTCAAAATGGAGAATAATTGTTTCAATATCGTCAAAAGTTATTACACATTAAATTGTATTTTTTCTGTAACCGAAAGGAAAGTACTATTTTCGCTCCAAAAATGCAGCTCAGATATTGCATTTCCCTGACTAGTCACGAAAACATTTAAACGTTTTTATTTAAATTTAATTGAATATTATTATTTATGGTTGGGTTTTGTACATTGAATATGTTAATCCTAAAATGTCTAAAGGAATCTTGTCGCAAGGCATTACAAGATCCAAAAATACAAAACTGACAGTAATTTATTGGTTTTATTTTGTGCTGTCACCTTAGAAACGAGAGAAGCACACTACTTATAGAAAATCGGATTCATTCATTAAATTTAAAATTAATTTATTATAATCAAAGATTTCAGAAAAAAATGAGTCGTCAGTAAAATATTCGTACTTGAATCAGAGCCGTAAAATACTAGACACTAATTGCCTCGTATTTCGAGATGAAAAAGTGTAATAATGAAGTTCTCATGCAAATTGATTGGGCTAAGTTGTTGTTAACTCACGGCCACGGGTGTAGATAAATATATAAATATATAAATATATAAATATATAAATATATAAATATATAAATATATAAATATATAAATATATAAATATATAAATATATAAATATATAAATATATAAATATATAAATATATAAATATATAAATATATAAATATATAAATATATAAATATATAAATATATAAATATATAAATATATAAATATATAAATATATAAATATATAAATATATAAATATATAAATATATAAATATATAAATATATAAATATATAAATATATAAATATATAAATATATAAATATATAAATATATAAATATATAAATATATAAATATATAAATATATAAATATATAAATATATAAATATATAAATATATAAATATATAAATATATAAATATATAAATATATAAATATATAAATATATAAATATATAAATATATAAATATATAAATATATAAATATATAAATATATAAATATATAAATATATAAATATATAAATATATAAATATATAAATATATAAATATATAAATATATAAATATATAAATATATAAATATATAAATATATAAATATATAAATATATAAATATATAAATATATAAATATATAAATATATAAATATATAAATATATAAATATATAAATATATAAATATATAAATATATAAATATATAAATATATAAATATATAAATATATAAATATATAAATATATAAATATATAAATATATAAATATATAAATATATAAATATATAAATATATAAATATATAAATATATAAATATATAAATATATAAATATATAAATATATAAATATATAAATATATAAATATATAAATATATAAATATATAAATATATAAATATATAAATATATAAATATATAAATATATAAATATATAAATATATAAATATATAAATATATAAATATATAAATATATAAATATATAAATATATAAATATATAAATATATAAATATATAAATATATAAATATATAAATATATAAATATATAAATATATAAATATATAAATATATAAATATATAAATATATAAATATATAAATATATAAATATATAAATATATAAATATATAAATATATAAATATATAAATATATAAATATATAAATATATAAATATATAAATATATAAATATATAAATATATAAATATATAAATATATAAATATATAAATATATAAATATATAAATATATAAATATATAAATATATAAATATATAAATATATAAATATATAAATATATAAATATATAAATATATAAATATATAAATATATAAATATATAAATATATAAATATATAAATATATAAATATATAAATATATAAATATATAAATATATAAATATATAAATATATAAATATATAAATATATAAATATATAAATATATAAATATATAAATATATAAATATATAAATATATAAATATATAAATATATAAATATATAAATATATAAATATATAAATATATAAATATATAAATATATAAATATATAAATATATAAATATATAAATATATAAATATATAAATATATAAATATATAAATATATAAATATATAAATATATAAATATATAAATATATAAATATATAAATATATAAATATATAAATATATAAATATATAAATATATAAATATATAAATATATAAATATATAAATATATAAATATATAAATATATAAATATATAAATATATAAATATATAAATATATAAATATATAAATATATAAATATATAAATATATAAATATATAAATATATAAATATATAAATATATAAATATATAAATATATAAATATATAAATATATAAATATATAAATATATAAATATGTAAATATGTAAATATATAAATATATAAATATATAAATATATAAATATGTAAATATATAAATATATAAATATATAAATATATAAATATATAAATATGTAAATATGTAAATATATAAATATATAAATATATAAATATGTAAATATATAAATATATAAATATGTAAATATATAAATATGTAAATATATAAATATGTAAATATGTAAATATGTAAATATGTAAATATGTAAATATGTAAATATGTAAATATGTAAATATGTAAATATGTAAATATATAAATATGTAAATATGTAAATATGTAAATATATAAATATATAAATATATAAATATATAAATATGTAAATATATAAATATATAAATATATAAATATATAAATATATAAATATGTAAATATATAAATATATAAATATATAAATATATAAATATGTAAATATATAAATATATAAATATGTAAATATATAAATATATAAATATATAAATATGTAAATATGTAAATATGTAAATATGTAAATATGTAAATATGTAAATATGTAAATATGTAAATATGTAAATATGTAAATATATAAATATGTAAATATGTAAATATGTAAATATATAAATATATAAATATGTAAATATGTAAATATGTAAATATGTAAATATGTAAATATGTAAATATGTAAATATGTAAATATGTAAATATGTAAATATGTAAATATGTAAATATGTAAATATGTAAATATGTAAATATGTAAATATGTAAATATGTAAATATGTAAATATGTAAATATGTAAATATGTAAATATGTAAATATGTAAATATGTAAATATGTAAATATGTAAATATGTAAATATGTAAATATGTAAATATGTAAATATGTAAATATGTAAATATGTAAATATGTAAATATGTAAATATGTAAATATGTAAATATGTAAATATGTAAATATGTAAATATGTAAATATGTAAATATGTAAATATGTAAATATGTAAATATGTAAATATGTAAATATGTAAATATGTAAATATGTAAATATGTAAATATGTAAATATGTAAATATGTAAATATGTAAATATGTAAATATGTAAATATGTAAATATGTAAATATGTAAATATGTAAATATGTAAATATGTAAATATGTAAATATGTAAATATGTAAATATGTAAATATGTAAATATGTAAATATGTAAATATGTAAATATGTAAATATGTAAATATGTAAATATGTAAATATGTAAATATGTAAATATGTAAATATGTAAATATGTAAATATGTAAATATGTAAATATGTAAATATGTAAATATGTAAATATGTAAATATGTAAATATGTAAATATGTAAATATGTAAATATATAAATATATAAATATATAAATATATAAATATATAAATATATAAATATATAAATATATAAATATATAAATATATAAATATATAAATATATAAATATATAAATATATAAATATATAAATATATAAATATATAAATATATAAATATATAAATATATAAATATATAAATATATAAATATATAAATATATAAATATATAAATATATAAATATATAAATATATAAATATATAAATATATAAATATATAAATATATAAATATATAAATATATAAATATATAAATATATAAATATATAAATATATAAATATATAAATATATAAATATATAAATATATAAATATATAAATATATAAATATATAAATATATAAATATATAAATATATAAATATATAAATATATAAATATATAAATATATAAATATATAAATATATAAATATATAAATATATAAATATATAAATATATAAATATATAAATATATAAATATATAAATATATAAATATATAAATATATAAATATATAAATATATAAATATATAAATATATAAATATATAAATATATAAATATATAAATATATAAATATATAAATATATAAATATATAAATATATAAATATATAAATATATAAATATATAAATATATAAATATATAAATATATAAATATATAAATATATAAATATATAAATATATAAATATATAAATATATAAATATATAAATATATAAATATATAAATATATAAATATATAAATATATAAATATATAAATATATAAATATATAAATATATAAATATATAAATATATAAATATATAAATATATAAATATATAAATATATAAATATATAAATATATAAATATATAAATATATAAATATATAAATATATAAATATATAAATATATAAATATATAAATATATAAATATATAAATATATAAATATATAAATATATAAATATATAAATATATAAATATATAAATATATAAATATATAAATATATAAATATATAAATATATAAATATATAAATATATAAATATATAAATATATAAATATATAAATATATAAATATATAAATATATAAATATATAAATATATAAATATATAAATATATAAATATATAAATATATAAATATATAAATATATAAATATATAAATATATAAATATATAAATATATAAATATATAAATATATAAATATATAAATATATAAATATATAAATATATAAATATATAAATATATAAATATATAAATATATAAATATGTAAATATGTAAATATATAAATATATAAATATATAAATATATAAATATATAAATATATAAATATATAAATATATAAATATATAAATATATAAATATATAAATATGTAAATATATAAATATATAAATATATAAATATATAAATATGTAAATATATAAATATATAAATATGTAAATATATAAATATATAAATATATAAATATGTAAATATGTAAATATGTAAATATGTAAATATGTAAATATGTAAATATGTAAATATGTAAATATGTAAATATGTAAATATATAAATATGTAAATATGTAAATATGTAAATATATAAATATATAAATATATAAATATATAAATATGTAAATATATAAATATATAAATATATAAATATATAAATATATAAATATGTAAATATATAAATATATAAATATATAAATATATAAATATGTAAATATATAAATATATAAATATGTAAATATATAAATATATAAATATATAAATATGTAAATATGTAAATATGTAAATATGTAAATATGTAAATATGTAAATATGTAAATATGTAAATATGTAAATATGTAAATATATAAATATGTAAATATGTAAATATGTAAATATATAAATATATAAATATGTAAATATGTAAATATGTAAATATGTAAATATGTAAATATGTAAATATGTAAATATGTAAATATGTAAATATGTAAATATGTAAATATGTAAATATGTAAATATGTAAATATGTAAATATGTAAATATGTAAATATGTAAATATGTAAATATGTAAATATGTAAATATGTAAATATGTAAATATGTAAATATGTAAATATGTAAATATGTAAATATGTAAATATGTAAATATGTAAATATGTAAATATGTAAATATGTAAATATGTAAATATGTAAATATGTAAATATGTAAATATGTAAATATGTAAATATGTAAATATGTAAATATGTAAATATGTAAATATGTAAATATGTAAATATGTAAATATGTAAATATGTAAATATGTAAATATGTAAATATGTAAATATGTAAATATGTAAATATGTAAATATGTAAATATGTAAATATGTAAATATGTAAATATGTAAATATGTAAATATGTAAATATGTAAATATGTAAATATGTAAATATGTAAATATGTAAATATGTAAATATGTAAATATGTAAATATGTAAATATGTAAATATGTAAATATGTAAATATGTAAATATGTAAATATGTAAATATGTAAATATGTAAATATGTAAATATGTAAATATGTAAATATGTAAATATGTAAATATGTAAATATGTAAATATGTAAATATGTAAATATGTAAATATGTAAATATGTAAATATGTAAATATGTAAATATGTAAATATGTAAATATGTAAATATGTAAATATGTAAATATGTAAATATATAAATATGTAAATATATAAATATATAAATATATAAATATATAAATATATAAATATATAAATATATAAATATATAAATATATAAATATATAAATATATAAATATATAAATATATAAATATATAAATATATAAATATATAAATATATAAATATATAAATATATAAATATATAAATATATAAATATATAAATATATAAATATATAAATATATAAATATATAAATATATAAATATATAAATATATAAATATATAAATATATAAATATATACATAAATGTCTTTAAAATACCAAATTTTGACAGTCACATATTCATAATGATGTATCAAGCCTGAAAAACCGATACAAACAAAAGATTATAAAATCGAGTAAAATATTTATTACCACCATTACTATTTAATTTTTCTGGCGATAATGGAAACGAAGTCATGTAGGTGTCCGACCGTCACACAAGTGAGAAATAATTCAGTACAGTTGCTACAATATATTCTTTTTATAACTATATTATTAAAATTTGAAATAATAATTTATTTGCAACTTAACTTAATTAGAAATTGCATCTAATCAAACTATTTACCATAAATAACAATATGGCTTTTGCATAATACACAGCAATAATAACTAGATAACATAATGTATGATTAGTCTATAACTGTGCGGGAAATTGTTAATGAACAATTTGTAATTATTTAATTCATTTAAATTAGGTTATGATTTTAATTTTAGTACCTATTGTTTCATCACCATGTGAGAGAGAATAGAAATGCGTACAACTCTGCAGTAAAACATTTTATGAAAAGACTGATCTGTTTCGAAAAACCGTTTTAAACATTGAAGTACTTAGTGTCTATTCGGAATATATACTTGAATATAAAACGCGATTGTACGTTTAGAAATGAGAAATGTGTACGCGTTTCACAAATATGGGCTAAGTAAATATCTACCGTAGCTACAGTGAATTGTTATATTTGCTCTGCTACATTTCCGTTGAACAATTAAAAGCAAAAAGTTTGTTCAATGTTTACCAGAATCTCTTGCATACTATTGGAAGGGGTTTAGCGTATCAGTTTCCAACATCGATATTTCGACCTGGCCGGAAGTTTAAAGCAGTTTCCTTTTTGAACTCTCACTTCCGGTTTTACGTTCGAGTAATTGACACGGCATGGTGCCGGCGCTGTGATCGTTTCACAGAAACATTGCCGTCAAATGCGCTACAAAAATTTCATTTTAAAAACGCGCATTTCGCTGTAGATTTTATAGTTGATTGATTGAAAATCTCGATTCGGTTGGGAGAAGGTACTTCATAGAAACTGATTCTTGTTCGGATTTCATGTTCCGGAAATATAGATCATAATTTTCGTCAAGTGCTCCACTGCTTACGTCGACAACAGAATAAAAATCCTTCACTCCAAATTTATTTCTGAACAGCGGCGGCTTGTTAGGTGAGATAGGTGTTATATTTATGTTCGAGACAGACGGCTCTGTTTTTCCATCAAATCATCGCTGTTTTGAATATCAAACCATTTGACGTGACGTCACATCATGAATTTGATGAAATTTTCCAAATGAAACACATTATAATTCTATAATAATTCAAAACTGATACTGGTTGTACATACATAGGCATATGTGATATACATTTGAACAAGTAAATAAATAAGTAAATTAACGATAGACAAGCAATGTTAATATAAGTTTAAATTATTCTGGATATCGAGCAACTATATAGATGTTTTAGATTTTACAATCAAAAGCTGAGTACCTATACTTAAGTGTTTTTGTTAAAATGAGGATTTTTTAATTTATAAGATAGTAAATATTTTGTCGTTGAATTAGCTTCAATAAATATATTTTTTATACAAAATTTTACTGTGTGCTTTTTTCTGCTTAACAGAGTGGATTAAGTAGTATTTTTAACCGCAAGGGTAGATAAAATACTACTTTAACAGTAAGGGTGGTAAAGTACTTTAGTTTTTTTAAAATTAAATTAAATACATTATAAACCTTGACGTTTTGCGTTAATAAAATCAATTGTGCAATTACCGTTACCCGAAAAAAATATATCTGGAATAGAATCACAATTTACATTAAATTTAGATTTCGCTATGGAAAAAAAATATGCACGACGATAATATTTAATTATCGATATACATAAAATAAGTAATTTAATTGGATTAATACTTTTCGCTCATTGATAAAATATAATTATATACTCTTGTATAAAAACAACTATCATATTATCATTATTTTCATAGAGACAAATGGTTATCAAAATAGATAAATTAGATTCTTAATAAATAACAGAAAATTTATATGTTGAATCACGTTCTACTATTCTTTAGATTATTTGGTTTTGTTTTGTTTAGTTTGCCCTTGAAAATTAAATATTTTATAATATGTTAGTAAAAAAACTATTTATTGTTAAAGATTTTGCTGGCCTTAATCAATAATTTTAAAAATTACATAATTGAAAATGACTGTCGATCATCCTACAAACAACAATCTTAAAATTCACTGATGTTACTTCATCATTCAAAGTTTGACAAATAAAACGGATAGATAAATTGACCATTTGACACAGGCATTATGGATGATGCGTTTTGTCGCTTTTGTGTATCAGTGTATCATAATGAATAGCAAGTACATCACTGATATGGTTTTGATATTTCAGAAAATATAATTTAGGAGTTTATAAACAGTTCATAATTGTCTTAATGCAGAATACCGTGGGGTATTTTACCATGGTAAACAAATAGCAAACTTCAATGATTATTAGGTAGCATACTTTAAATTAAGACTTATAGTAAAAATAAAAATGAATAAAATAAATTTAGATATATCATCACGGCATTTTACCCATTTCTGGGTGTACAAATATGCTTTGTACGCAGATATCTGTAATGACGATAACATATTTTTACCATGCGATCGTTTACCAGGCGTCACCTCACGGGAACTCATTCTTGGAGTGGAGAGTACTCAACACGGGTCAATTTTGTGCCATTTAAAATTTGAAATATTTAGGAGTCAGTCAGGATCGAACCTGGTTTCATAGATTAGTGACAAGCCACTCAGGCACGCGGCCAGAAGACACCATAGTAAAAAGAAAGTTATGAAATATTACTTTGTTGCAATAGAATCCGTTATTATTGTAAACGCAACGTCACTGCGTCAATGGCTCGAATCGATTATTATTATCTTAAAATTGCGATTGAATTCGGGCGTACTAGATTTACTATTACTTTGTTTATTTTATGCATTTTTCTTTATTTACTCATTCATTACTAATTAATTTAATAGGGAAAGCTGTTTAATAAAAACAAATGATGAATCAAAATGTTTGTCTAATATAGATAACGCATTTATAAATATCTGATTTCTGAGTGTATGACTTCGCGCTAAATAGTTACAGATACTACTTTTGTAGTATGTATGTCGTAGCTAGATTGTAAAATACCGCTAGATTGTCAGATCTTCGTTGACTTAAAGACGATTTACAATCTGGAAAGTCCTGTAGAATTGGCTTGTATATTTATTTAAATATATCTAACGATACCACACATGACCTAGGTTCCCATGTGACCTTTTGAACTTGAGTGTAGTTATGCCTACTTCCGGTAAATTCCGAAAGTGGAGACTACTACCATTAAATTCTTCAGATACGATTATGTTTTGCTAATTTTTTCCTGAACCTCTAGGACCTCGTAATTTCTGAAAAAACACCTGGCACTGGTGGCCTGAAACACCCTACAAATTTTCTTATGAGAAAACAGAATCAACAACTCTTTTATTGCGCGCAAAAATGTCCAGTTCTCTCTGAATATATCTCTGATACACAATGTTGCCATCTATGCAACTCGTATAACCAAATTCCCTAACTTGTGTAAACATTTAAACAATAAAGTTACTAATATACATTTATGTTATCTACAGAAAACCGTGGACATTTTAAAATACTACGTGCGACGTATAAAAATCAGAACTTTTAAAGTAATTTTTCTATATTTTATTTCATTTCCTCCTTATTTATACATTTTCTGTTTTCTTCTATTCGATTCGTAACAACGCGAAATTAATGTAACATCTGCATAGCGTACGCAATACACATATAATGCCCTAATTTTTCATTTGTTGAATTATCATTTAATTTGATTTATACTGTTGTTAACAAACTATATTAGTCTTAGTTTTTAATAACGAGAAAGTGAAAATTAGTAACAAGTAGGTATTCTTTTGAATGGAACTTAAATAAATAACTATTTTGTTCGCAGATCTTTATTAGGAATAGCAATATTAGGAAGATCCAAAATTCATTTTGGTAACTGAAGATATTACCCCAGGTTCTGCAATAATTATTGAATCAGTGGCCAGTGAACGTGACTTTTTTTTGTATATTTTATTTTATATTGCATAGTAGCAGCAATATGTGCATTTTTAAAAATCTACAATGTATAACCTTGTGTGATTTGTTGTTGCCACATTAAATTCTTTTACATTTTTATATTTCCAGTAAAATCATTTTAGATATTATGTAAATTTTATTTACCACTGACATCTGTCAATTAGTAATATTTGAATATTCTGTTTCCAAGGTGCAACTTTTAGCAGCATAGGTTGCAAGATAATCCTTTATAATTCTTTATTTCTAAATTCATGAATATGAAGAAAAAATATAATTAAACCGAATAGAGAATAAAATATTCTTTAATTTTTATGAGAACATAAAATGTCAAAAAAAGATATTTAACAGTGTTTATTCAGGAAAAAACTGTTAAAATTTTCAAATTAAGGTACTTCTGCTTAACCAATCGTAACCAAAATCTAATCAACTCTTCATATGGACGTACAAAAGAGGAATATGTAGGAATTATAATTTTTGGAACTGTGGTATTAGAATTATCACAAGTATACATTTTTGTCACACACACACAAACACACACACATACATAGATACAGACATCGTAAAAATAGTAAATTCGCATTCTAGGGACTCCAAAACGTGCTTATTCATTAAAAACACCATGGATTTTCTTGCCCAAAAACAACACCTTCCTTACCTAAAGGTGACGAAAGGTATAAAATTAAGGAGTTGTTACACGTATAATACGTATACACCATGATTTTAACGGAACATATAATGTGGAGCTTTCCATAAGTTAATAAAACCAGAAAAAAAAATGCTATGGCTATTGCTACTGGTTGACGGAACTTTTTAAATTTCTTTTTAAAATTGTGATGAAACAAAATACGTAATAAGAATTGTAAAAACAGTTTTGTACGCAACTTTTAATTCTTTAAGACTTTTCACTCTACAGTTTTCGTCGAAATATGAAAAGGAAAGCAGGAAATTGCTTAATAATAAAATCCCATATTAAATCCCTATGTTCACTCCTAACTGCTACCAGCCAGTCTATATTAGAATTGTTTTCCTTCAGTTACTCGTAAATTACATAAAATTTTCCTTCGTAATTTGGAGCAGAAAATTTAATAAAACCGTACATCACAACCTAACGCATAAAGCCACGACAAATTATAAAAGTAATTTCGTATATCAATTATATTATTATAATTAAAAGGTTGTAATATTCCAGGGTGAACACGAAAACCCGTAATTTATTTTACTCGTCTTTAAATTAATAATACTTGATCACCCAAGACAAAAATTCAAAAATTTTGGAACCAAAAAATTCAAAATTTTATGTTTTAAAATTCAATATTCCATTAAATTTTACGAGGCAGATAATATGTATTTAGGAAAAACCCTGTATGTATTTATATAAATAAATATAAATATTCTATATTATATAAACGCATTGAAATATATAATATTTGTATTTAATTGTATTTTCAAGCATTATATTATATTTTGCTGACAAAGTTGTAATATCTGATTTCATGTTTTGTAAATTTAAAAGGATGTACAAATATCCTGTATTTATCTTTTTTAATTGTTTGCATACTAAGCAAAAGCTAAAATAATATTTTTTGTTATATAAAGTTTAATGGTTTAAAAACATAAACGAGCTCATTTCAGTCCAGTAGCAGTGTTTACATTTAGAACAACTAAAGTGTTCTTGTAAAGTTGAGCTAAAAATTTCGTTACTCGTTGGGGCAGAAGGCAAGTAATGGAGGTTTGTTAAAATTGCGCCGACGAGTAGAATAGCGCACATTAGGGAACCAATTCCTCCGATGTGTAACAAACAGCGTGTTGTCTAAAGCCACATTAGCATAGTAGAGCCAGCGTCCGATGAAGGAGAATTAAGACGCGCGTGGAAGCCGACGGCTGGCGCCGTGTATCCCACGATTAGAGATTACGACGCTGGAGCCTACCAACTTCTCCAAGGGCCCTAATACCAAAGATACAGGCCTATGAATATCTAAGCGCCATTGTTTTACATATCTCTAGCAGTTAAAACTTTATAACTACCAAACTGAATTAATAAAATGTAAAAAGTTGCAAGAGAAACTACGACTTTACTCTGCATTGTCTTGAAATTTTACGTACTCCTTACATAGCCTATTCTCTAATTCATTTTGTTATTTATAACTAAAGCGCAATTATCAACGTCAAATTACAGCAAAGTTCGTTAACTCTGATATTTTTTTAAATTTTTCTCGGATATAATTTATAATACAACAAAATAAATAAATTAAACATGATCTAAAGCTAAATACAATGTAGCCATTAATCATTAATTAAATATTAAATCAAGGAGCTTGCAATATTGTTTCGTCTACGTATCATAAAAGGTTATAAATTTTTATTTAAAAATAAATGTCATATCTTTTTCTTCTACTTTGCTGTCACCTAAAAGTGAAATAAAATAACTACATCATTAATTTGTTTAGCAAGATAATGAGCGATAGCGAAAGAGACGACGATTTTTCCTTTACATCGCCAAATTTATTTGCTCTTTAAAAAAACGAATAACTGTAGCGGCCGTAAAGTAAAAGCGGCCGTAATATAAAACCACCGTTAAGTAAATTTGATTTCCGTAGCTATTTTGCAGTAGGCTATTTATAAAGTTATTGTTTCGTTTTAATTTACGCTTAATTTTTCCATACATAGCCTACTGAAAAATATGTTTTTGACCTCAAATTTCAATCTAATTTTTGTCAATATTTTTGTTATGTATGTAAAATGAATGAATTAATTAAATAAGTTCTGAAAGATTTTTTAATAATTTATATAAAACAATTATATGGTTTATATATATATATATATATATATATATATATATATATATATATATATATAAACTCAATATAACTTTTTATTTATAATTATTTTTTAATTCTCTAAATATTTATAAACTAGGCTGAGTGGCTCACAAATCATGGTATTTGGCATGATTGTAGCGCCTCCAGTGCATTTTTATTGAAGAAATAAGTTTAAAAAATGTAAGAGAAAATGATGCATATAGTCAACCTGCTAAGCAGGTATCAGGCAAGATGTGAATACAGTTGAGATAATATTAAGTAATATTTAAGTTAGTTATTTAAATAGTAAGTTATTTTTGTAAGATTCCATATTTTGTTACAAAAAAATAATCAATTTGTTATCATAGTCTACCTGATATTGCTTAAATTTCTCTTATGTTTTTGTAATTTATTTCTTCAATAAAAATTTATTCAAGCATATCGTTGAATTAGTAATTAAAAAAAATACATTCAAATAATCCAAGAAAAATAATGACGTCTGATATTTTCCGAATGTAAAAATGAAATGATATTATTAGACAGATTTATGGGAAATATGTTAAAAACTTCATAATAAAACTTTATATATTGAATGTTTCAGTATTGTATTGAATTTATAATAAATTCATCGAAATTGTTTTCTTCAAAATGAATTCAATACTTGTATTAGAAAGTTACAAAATTTTATTTATATTTTTCAATTTATATATATATCATAGCGTATTGCTTTGTACACAAAGTTCGGTAATGATGGCATATTTGTACAGTATTTATATGGCAGTCCGATGGTCAAAATTGTATTGTATGAAAAACAATAATTGTGAATAATGATAAATACAATTTTTATTACATAAATTAGTGCTATTATTGACCAATGTGCTTACATTTGTATAATTTACATTTTGAATTAAATAGTTTAGACATTGTGCTCGATTAATTAACAAAACCTTTAAGAGGATGAATGATCCTTTATCTTTGCAAAAAACAATAAACTTCTACAAAAAATAACTTACAGGTTATTAATTGAAAATTCTATTGAATAAATTTAAGTATCATCTCTGCTAAATTATCCAAATCCAGATCGAGGTAAAATATCTGTTTTATAGCAATAAAAATATGTATCTCATTGGATTTTATATTCTGCGTATATATAAGTGCAAAATATATTTGTTCAATAAAAGAAGTTATCTATTGATGTTAATTAGTGTTATTTTTCATATCAGTTAGTGGATGCTTACTTCTGGGAACAAATATAATCACTAATTAAAATATGATTAATTTCAGTCTGTACAGAAACACAAACGTAAAAGAATTTTTCAGCAAATTAAGAAAATGGGAATCTTTGTAATTGTTGTTATTATTACTAGACGCTTATGACAGATAGAGCCCTAGTTAATTTGATTGAAATGTAATATGATATCAGCTGTTGTTATTTTTATGTTTTTCTCCAGTTCACTTCATCTCTAAATGACCCGTTTCAGCAAGAATCTAAATTTAAAATCATTTTTTGTCAAACTTAAAATATATACCAATTTAAATTTGGCTTTATTCTCCTGGTTTTTAAATGTTCATGTAGTTATACCTGTTATTGAATCTTCCATGCTATTGTTTTTTCTTCCACAACACTATTAATAACAAATATTATAACTCTTTTGGGTTTAGGAAATGTCACATGTCAAAAAATCAAGTAAATAAATGTCAAATAAGAAAATTAACTAACTGCATACTTGTATACATTACAATGCAATAAATTATATAGACACAGTTGACAAGGAGTCATGATAATACGAATATCATACAATATAAACTACATTGTTTTCAATATTGTATTCAAAACAATATTGTTCTCAATACAAGTGGCACAAGAATCAGGCTTTTGGTTAGGAACTTCTATGATTTACATTCATGTACATATGTATATGTATACTCGTAAGGCAAGTATCTCAGATATTAACTTTTGAATATTGAATTCTTTGTCTAAATGAAGAAAAATAACATAGAAGTGAATGTCTGGTATTGTTGGCGTTAAGCTCGTTTATTGCAGTAGAGCAGAGTGTGTGTATCTAAGTGCAAAGCAATAACCGGTTCGACCGAGAGCTATGTCAATGTGAGTCGCTGTTTACTTCGTTCGTGCTCTTACGAAAAGAGCAAAAACCAAGATGGAAGTGATTAAAGCGGCTGCATTTACACTGTTAAGCAGCTTGGAAATTGAATTTTCCAACCGGAATGAGCGGGCCACTTGCCCTTGCCTCACCAACGCTAAGAAAATTGCACGCTAATTTTATTAGTTTTTTATAAACACTTTACAGACTCGACCGATAACACGTTTTTTATGAATAAATTAAAATTTTAATACATGTTAACGATATTAACAAAGTACTATAAAATTGAGCTACACGGTTTAAAATACACACAGACCCATTTCGCTCTTACATTCACTGGTTATCCCTTATCTTAATTAATTTAATAACAGTCGCATTTAAATAATGCGTTTTATAACATATTCTTGATGTTCATATTTGTTGTTTGCGTAATTTGTAGCTGAAATTTAATACGTGCGAAAAAAAAGATATTTCTATACAGTAAAGTATGCATCAAGGCGGAAAACGTTGTCTTTTTAGCCTTATTTAAAGTTTGAAGCCGAGGCCAGCAATCAGTTATGGTTGACAAAAAACACAATATTTACAAATTTAATAAAAAAATAATTTTCATATTTAAATGAGTCATGTCACATGCTGAAAATAACTACATTTATTAATTTGTTGAACAAGAAAATGAGCGATTACGATAGCAACAATAATTTTTTAATACTATGCCTGAAATTTATAAATCTACAACTAGTGTATCACTGGATTTATTTGTCATCTAATTATCTAAACAAATAGTCCTGAAGTAAAGACGACCGTGGAGTAACTATTGCCATAAAGTAGTCTTTGACAGATGTAAAAACGTTATACTTTACGATTGCCAAAGAATATGTAAAACAACTATTAAAGAATAGTCACCTAAAAAGGTATTTTTTAACAAAAAATATTTATACAAAAGTTATTAACTTGTGTATTAAAATTGAAGCGTTCACATTAAAGATGACCGATCCTTTCTATCGTTGATTTTTACCTTCCGTCACCTATAGGTAAGGAAGGTATTGTCTTTGGTCAAAAAATTCAATGATGAGTTTTTAATGTATAAACATGTTTTAGGGTCCCTATAATACGATTTTACCATTTTTACGATGATGTCTGTATGTATGTGTGTCTGTGTGTGACAAAAGTTCCGGATCCCATAACTTCAATACCACGATATTCCAAAAATTATAATTTTTTCGTATTCCTCAAGTTTACATCCAGAAGAACAACTGATTAGATTTTGGTTATAATTGGTGAACCGGAAGTACCCTCATTTGAAGATTTAACAGTTAAATTTGATTTATTGACATTTAACGTTATTATAACTTGAAGAATATATTATTCTCTATACGATTTGATTACATTTTATACTTCATATTCAATAGATATAGAGTTAAAGAATTTTAAAGAAATTAAATTTTATAATTTAGCCAGCTATGCTAAACATGGAGACTATTAATATATTCATATAATTCAAATTGACAGATGTCAGTATCAATAAAAAGTACATTAATGTGACAGAGATGAGGATGTTGAAGTAGATGTTGGGGAAAACACGGAAAGATATGGTAAGAAAATAACTCTAGTATTACAAGTTTCTAGAAAGATATAAGAAATATGATTATATTGGTTTGAACATGTCATGAGGAGAAATGAAGAATTATATTGGAACAAGAATGAATAGTTTAGTAATAGGATGTTGAAGAAACAGAGGAAGACCAAAGATAAGATGGAAGGACTGTATTGCGGAAGACTTGAGAGAAAAGGAACTGAATGATAACGACAAGCAAAAATAGCGACCCCTAACGAATGGGAAAAGTTAAAGAAGAAGAAGATGTCAGTGTCAAGTGCAATTTGAATAGTTTTTTTATGAAATAATTTTACTGGAAATTTAGATTCTTTTGCAAAAAAATTATGTATGGAATTTATACATTATACACAGGATTGACGGAAGGTATTGTGTTGGCCACAACAGATTGTTTTTGAATAAATTCTTGTTTTTGTACGTTACAACAATTAAAAAATAAATAATTTTTGTACTTATAATTTATTGCTGAACAAATCAAATTTTTTTTTCTTCAACAAAACATATTTCAGCTTTAATTTAAAATAATATCAGGTATAAAATCCAAAATTCCTGTTTTAAAGATTTTATTCAAATGAAATAAATAGGTATAAATTTATTATTCTAATGATTATCCATTGAGACTCCCAATCCGTTTCTATTCACTGATTTCCATAATGATAATTTATCTCTTTCTATACCATTGAGGGCTCTTGCATAGCATTTCAGAAGTCACTTTTGTGTTATTTAGTTAGAAATAATTTTCAAATTTGACGTTTGCTGAAATTATTATTCAGTTTAAATTTTTTTACAATAATGTAGAAAGCAGTTTTATAAGTCTTGTATCTAAACCTGTTGTCATTTTCTTTATAAATTTAGTTTATTTTCTCATTCATTTTATTTTATACATTATCAATTGCCTATCCATATAGACTAACCGACAAAAAGTCTAATTTGAAATTGTTTATAAATTTTTTCTACGCCCAAATGGACAAGCCGGTGCAAGCGGTTTGAGAGCGGCTTGGCCTAGTGAAGAAATAGGGCAGGGTAACTTAGGGTTGTTTAGGGACAGGCACCAGTTGAATGAACGAGCCCTCTTAGTTTACGGAGTAATTTAACGCACTGTACGGGAATGGCTGTAGGACTACAAGGGTGCACTATAAAAACAATGTCCAATGTGATAATAGATAAAACATTTAATTTACGCAATACATAACAAGGTATAGCGCAGTTTGCGGCGTTATTTTAAAAAACAAATGATGAAAAATAAATGGTCTGAAACCACGCTTATGTGACGGCGCGGTTGGTAGAGTTGAATATTTACTAAAAATATACTATTTTGGTATAACTTTACGTTATAACAAATAATTTAGTTTAGATCGCGCGCTTGTCTCAAAAACCCAAAAATTTAAACAGCCGCGGAAAATAACAATGATAAACGTTCGTAAAGTGGCTAGATACATACTCAAAATATACGTCGGACAACTAGGCTAATTACATTGGGCGATTATCAATACGACGATGGATAACTGGACCACGCGACATCTGGGCTATGGTCATTAGGCAAAAAAATCTTTTTTTTTGCAACAGGAAAAATAATTAAAAGATATTTGTTTTCTAAACAATCGTTAACATAACCTAACTTCACGCACAATTTTGTAATTCTACACATCAATTACTTTATCACTCTCGCGTAGTTGACCGTGTCCGGTTTGAACAGCTGTCTTTTAACGGAGGTTCTGTATGGTGTGGGCAGGTATTTCCATGGAAGCACATACCAGCCTCATATTTGTTGAAAATGGTGTTTGCACGCTCGTATATATGTGGACGATATTCTTTAAGATGCAGTCTTGTATTTTGAATGCACTTCAATGCCAGACTACACGTTACATTTGATGTAAATGAAAACCTGAATTAGGTCGGTATTCGAATACTAGATTTGGCAGTCCAGATCTTAATCCAATAGAATATTTTTGGGATGCAGTCCAGAGGCAGATTCGTCATTGTCCAACCATGCCAGAGACTATTCAAGAGCTACGATTGGTCCTTCTAGAAGAATTTGAAGCAATTCCTTAAATCTGCATAACAAATTTGATAAACCCACGGCGGTTAAACGATGTAATTCAAGCTCGAGGATGATATACACTATTAGCAATTGCCTAGAGGTTCATTAATATAAGCCCACCATTTTTTTTCAATTATGAAAAAATCGATTTAAATTGCTTTTGTTACTTTTATAAATTAAAATCATTCCTGAGCTAATTTGTGTATTCTGTATGTATTTTAGAATAAAATAAGCATCTTAAATCATTGATAACTAAAACAATCAACTATGTACCCTATTTAGTTTTACAATAGCAGGTTAAGGGGACTTTTATAAAATAAAAAATTAAAGTGGCCGGTTTTTTGCCGGTCAATGTATATTTACCATATAGGAAAGTTGTGATGGTTGTTGTTTATACAATTTTTTATTCATTCGAGTAATACAATCAAATATGCCTTTTATTTTTATTTGTATTTTCTGTTTGTCCAATATATACTACTATTTTATCAGGGAAACAAGGATGTTGTGTATATGAGTATTTCGGTGGAGTGTTACTGTATATATTTATATGTTGCTCAGTTTGTATATGAAAAATATTCAAACGTTGTCTTCTGTTGTTTCTTTTATATTTATTTTGTTAATCATGTTTGTTACATTTGCAAAATAATGAAGACTAAAGTCTCTTAAATGGGCTACATCATTGTCATTCAATTTTAGGTGGAGATTATATATTTTCGGATAGTCGAAATTAGTATATTGTATATCCCTTAATTTTAACATTTAAAACTAAATATTTTATTCATTTAAGTGACGGATTAGTTTACGTGAACAATTTAATTTATCAATTTTATGACTTTTTTCATTATGTTTTTATATCTATATTTTAATTTTCACAAGTTATTTTTGCAGGTAGGCGTGAATTCTCCTTAAAATATGTCGAAATCGATTAATAATTAAAATTATCATAACGTATAAGATTCTAAGAATTCATCAATGGAAAAATATTATGTTTCATTCTCCAGTCATAAGCATATGTATATGAAAGGAAATAATTTATTTGTTCAGTATTTTTCATAATTGTTCAGTGTTAATAATAAATGTTCTGTAAAATAATGCTTGTTTAGTATAAATATAGAATGTTCATGAAATTAACATATGTTCAGTATTTAAATCAAATGTTCAGTAATAAAATTAAATGTTCAATATTAGTCGTAAATGTGCAGTATCAATTTATACGTATAATTTTAAATGGGAAATAGTATTCGACTTCATTTTTACTTTCCGTCACCTTTAGGTAAGGAAGGTATTGTCTTTGGTCAAAAAAATCAATGATGAGTTTTTAGTGAATAAGCACGTTTTACGGTCCATACAATTTTACCATTTTTATGATGATGTCTGTATGTATGTATGTATGTATGTATGTATTTATGTACTCGTATGTATGTGTGTCTGTGTGTGTGTGTTTCTGTGTTTGTGTGTGTGACGAAAGTTTCGGACCGCATAACTTCAATACAACGATTCCAAAAATTATATTTTTTTCGTATTCATCAAGTTTACATCCAGAAGAAGAGCAGATTAGATTTTGGTTATTATTGGTCAACCGAAAGTACCCTCATTTGAAGATTTTAACTGTTTTTCTTGAAAAAATGCAGTTAACTATCATTTATTGACATTTAACGTTATTATAGCTTGAAGAATATATTATTCTCTATACGACTGGATTGCATTTTATACTTCATGTTCAATAGATATAGAGTAAAAGAATTATAAAAATATTAAATTTCATAAATCAGCCAGCTATGCTAACCATGGAAACTGCTAATATATTCAAATAATTCAAATTGACAGATGTCAGTATCAATGAAAAGTAAATGAATGTGGCAGAAATGAGAATGTTGAGATAGAATAGTTGATTTTTAATTTTTTTATTGCAACATAAAGGTAGTAAAATATATAAAGTAGTATTCTAGCCTATAAATCCTTTATTTTGTTGAAGATTCGTGGGTGTCAACATGTGCGCCATCTGTCGCTCAACGATGGGGAGAGTTAGCATAATATATTTTGGTTTTATTAATACATAATATGTGTTATATTTGCGTGTTGTAAATGAAAAGGAAATTTTAGAAGAGGAATGTATACTTAAAATTATTTAATTTCGGTCATAGATGCTATAAAAAAGCAAATGTCGGTGTAAATAAAGCATCAATATATAAAATTACTTGTATTACATTATGAAGACGACCGTGTCATGGAAATAGTGCCAAAGATAGACTGGGCCCAATATTCTTGCTTGAAATGCAAGACGAATTAAAATTAGTTAAACATATCCTATGTACAATAGTGTGTTAATTAAAAAGCAGACCATAAGCGTTTAACATAGGAAATAAGTTTTTTTCTCTAATAAAATTTAGATAAAAAATGTTTAAAAATATTAAACTTTTATACCCCTCGAGTTAGAGGTCCGTGAAGTTGGCAACCACCTAAAAGCACAAACAACTAAATTGGTGGGAATCGTTTGTGCTTCGTTAGTGCTTGATTGTGCCTTTAGAAAATATACAAGCGTTCATTAGTTATAAACAAATTAAAAGTGGTTGCCAACTTCACGCTTAGCAACCACCTTAGAAGCACAAACGACCAAATTAATGTCAATCGTTTGTGCTTCGTTAGTGCTTCAAGGATATACATAAATAAAGTCAGCAACCCCAAGCGTTCATTAGTTATTAACAAAACAAAAGTGGTTGCCAACTTCACGGTCAGCAACCACCTTAGAAGCACAAACGACCAAATTAGTGTCAATCGTTTGTGCTTCGTTAGTGCTTCAAGGATATACATAAATAAAATCAGCAACCCCAAGCGTTCATTAGTTATTAACAAAACAAAAGTGGTTGCCAACTTCACGGTCAGCAACCACCTTAGAAGCACAAACGACCAAATTAGTGTCAATCGTTTGTGCTTCGTTAGTGCTTCAAGGATATACATAAATAAAGTCAGTAACCCCAAGCGTTCATTAGTTATTAACAAAACAAAAGTGGTTGCCAACTTCACGGTCAGCAACCACGTTAGAAGCACAAACGACCAAATTAGTGTCAATCGTTTGTGCTTCGTTAGTGCTTCAAGGATATACATAAATAAAGTCAGCAACCCCAAGCGTTCATTAGTTATTAACAAAATAAAAGTGGTTGCCAACTTCACGGTCAGCAACCACCTTAGAAGCACAAACGACCAAATTAGTGTCAATCGTTTGTGCTTCGTTAGTGCTTCAAGGATATACATAAATAAAGTCAGCAACCCCAAGCGTTCATTAGTTATTAACAAAACAAAAGTGGTTGCCAACTTCACGGTCAGCAACCACGTTAGAAGCACAAACGACCAAATTATTGTCAATCGTTTGTGCTTCGTTAGTGCATCAAGGATATACATAAATAAAGTCAGCAACTCCAAGCGTTCATTAGTTATTAACAAAATAAAAGTGGTTGCCAACTTCACGGTCAGCAACCACCTTAGAAGCACAAACGACCAAATTAGTGTCAATCGTTTGTGCTTCGTTAGTGCTTCAAGGATATACATAAATAAAGTCAGCAACCCCAAGCGTTCATTAGTTATTAACAAAACAAAAGTGGTTGCCAACTTCACGGTCAGCAACCACGTTAGAAGCGCAAACGACCAAATTAGTGTCAATCGTTTGTGCTTCGTAGGGGCTTTAAGGATATACATAAATAAAGTCAGCAACCCCACGCGTTCATTACTTGTATCAAAATAAAAATGGTTTACACCTTCATGTCCAATAACTACCCGTAAATCGCAAATGATAATATATTTTCTACTAACATAGTTATGTAATATTTTCCAGGTTACTACAAATTTTTACCATCCGCTAGTCATGATAAGGGGGATATATTAGTATAGAGCTAAAAATCGCACATTGAGATTTGTTTTAAGATCCCTATAATCCGATAATAATATTTTATGAAGCTGTATGGAGACGTGTCATGCAGGTATGTGTGTGTGGCTGTATGACACTTTACTTGAATTTACATATGTCCGGATTTCGATGGCCACCATTGGGATCTCCGAAACTATAAGAGATATAACTTCGGTTAATTGAGACATGTTGTGCGCCTTTGATTGGCTATCTTAGATGAGCTTTTATTTTGCAAAAAATTCTCGTGGGTTACTACATAATGGCGGAAAACTAAATTTGATCAATTTTTACCTCCCACTACCCTTGGTAAGGGAGGTATATAGGGATCGTGCTAAAAATCGCATATCGAGATTTTGGTAAATAATCACGTTTTAAGGTCCCTATAATCCGAATTTAACATTTTCACGATGATGTCTGTATGTATGTGTGTGGGTGTGGGTGTGTGTGTGTGTGTGTGTATGTGTGTGTGTGGATCCTCTTTACGCTCTATATTATCGTTCATATATATATTACGGATAAATTTATAAAATTATCTATAATTTTAATCCCGGAGCTTTAAATACAACTCCATGGTTCCACAGTTCAGATCTCAAATGTATTTAACTCACAGATATATATCACTGTCATCAAACTAATCATTTCAAATAATAATAATAACGTTTTAAAAAGAAAATAGTAAATGGAACAATAATTACATGAAAAGGAACTTAATACAGTTTCCAGCATAAGTAAATATGTAGGACTATATCATTCATTAAGTTATAAACCAATAAGAATGCGTAATTTTCCTTAGTTACCACGTATTTCAGCGGTTATTATTAAGTAACCATGGTGAACGAATATACGAACCTTTGTATATTCGAATATACCTACCTTCGTATATTCACTTATAGCTGCGTTTGATTATTTTGTTCTATGTACTCAGAATTGGCAATGCCATTTTTAGTTATATTTACGGACATGATCTTTTTCCTTCGAACACAGTATCGAGTGTATAAATGAATCTGTAGTTAGACTTTGAGGAGGAAAATCGTGCGATGTATGCTTTAAGTAGACATTTAAAATCACACTGACAGCTCCAAGTGCACCGAAACAAATAATTGAACGCATCTATTATTTGACAGCAAGGCATTATTGAAGTAAAAATTAGACAAGTAAACAAATAATTATTTGGATCACAAATCTAGAAACTGCACTGTTGCTAGTTTATTTGAAATATAAGCATTTATTTTAAAATACGAGCAATTCAATGTAATATTACATACTACTACAACTATATTCAAAAAGATAGGTTATGTAGCATACAGTTTGACAATTCTGTCAAAATAAAATAAACCACAGGTCTACGTTACATTTACTATTTACTTTTTAATTTATTTTTTATTCATGATATAGTCTACTTGTATACAACTCGACAATAGAAAATTCTCGAAATACTCAACGAGTTGCCTATTGGAAATACCACTCGACCTTTGGTCTCGTGATGTTTCCAGGCAACACGTTTCGTATAATCGAGAATTTTCAATCGTCTTGTTGTATAATATATGAATATAGGTCAGATAATAAAAATATACCTATATCATCATGGCATATTACCCATTGCTGAGTGAGCCAATCTGCTTTGTACATAAATGTCGGTAATAATGATGACATATTTGTACCGTGCGGGGGTTTAATAGGCGTCACTTCTGGGGAACCGAGTTCGATCCCGACCGACGCCAAATATTTTAGAATTTTAAATGGCACAAAACTGATCACTGTGGTGCACTCTCCACGCCAGCAATGAAAATAGGTAAGTATATAAATAAATAAAATAATTATATCATCACGGCATATTACCCATTGCTGGGTATGCCAATCTGCTTTGTACACAGATTTCGGTAACGATGATACCGTGCGGGCGTTTACCAGGTGTCACCTCACGAGCACTTGTTGCTAGCGTGGAGAGTGCATCACAGGGGTAATTTTGGTGTCATTTAAAATTAGAAATATTTGGCGTCGATTGGAATCGAACCCGGTATTTAAATTTAATTTAATTTTGGGTATTTACATGAATAATAATTAAATTAAACGATAGGTATTGTGTTGGTGACATCAGATTTTTTCATTTTGAAATTACTTCTTCATTATCAGTAATAGAATAAAATGTTTCTAATAAAAAAGTTAAATATTTTTATTGTCTATCCATTGGCGGACGAAAATAATTTTTCTATTGCTACTTTGAAGATATAACACAAATTTACATTTTTTTAAATTGTACTCATACTTTATTTTTTACTTAAAAAAAATCTTTATTATGTCTTTCGATTGGTATAAGGTTATTGTACATATTTCAAATTTGTTTTACCCTCAAAGCATCAGTTTTTCGATATTTTTCATCATTTTTTTTAATTTTTTTGTCGACATTAGTTTTTGAAAATAGTATTTTATATTACTTAAAAAAAAACTTATTCCATACCTACCTTGCTGCATAATTTAATTTTAATTCTATATATCTTTTATAAAAAAATATTATTGACAGATAATTAAATTACTAATAATTATAATGTTGGACATTAACTCATAATATAACCTCTTATTACAAAAATAAATAAAAATATTTATTTATGCACTGAAGTTATTTACCATATTGTGGGTTGCAGGAAACCCGTAATAATACTTTCTTAATCATGCACTCCTCATTCGCCAAACCATCCTCCTGTATCTCCTATACTGATCCCTTCTAACTCATCCACAGACACCTCGCAAAAGAGTTTTTTAAATTGTAAGAGTTATAAATACAAATAATATCTATTTTTAGTACAAGTGAGCAAAGTATGTCTTTTTCTCACGCGTCCAGAAATTGGCCGCACGAGCGAATCGAGGGCGCCAACTGGACAAGTGAGAAAAAGACATGCTTACGTGTGCTAAACATGACTTTTTCCACAATCTTGAAATACAATTTTCCCAAAAAAATAAAACATTGTACTTTGTTTATTAATGAAAAACTCAGAGGTACATTATGTTTACAATTGAATTTAATTAATTAAAAATAAATATTAAAAAAAAATATTCCATCATGTAGAATGGTGTTCAGAGTATGCAACCAATTATACGCTTGTATATTTTGCTCACTTGTGAAGAAAGTTATTTACTTTGCTCACTTGTGAAGAAAAATATTTACTTTGCTCACTTGTGATTCAATATGCTACGTTGTTCACTATTTTCAGTCAGTTGAATAATAATGAATTTTGCTCACGATTGTGGAAAAAAGAATTTACTTACGAGCCGTCCGGCGAGAATGTGATACTATACTTTTCTTCAATCATAGTTTTACAGAATTTTAATTAATAATTCGTAGCTCAACTTTTATTTTTGTAATAAGAGGTTATATTATGAGTTAATGTCCAACATTATAATTATTAGTAATTTAATTATCTGTCAATAATATTTTTTTATAAAAGATATATAGAATTAAAATTAAATTATGCAGCAAGGTAGGCATGGAATAAGTTTTTTTTTAAGTAATATAAAATACTATTTTCAAAAACTAATGTCGACAAAAAAATTAAAAAAAATGATGAAAAATATCGAAAAACTGATGCTTTGAGGGTAAAACAAATTTGAAATATGTACAATAACCTTATACCAATCGAAAGACATAATAAAGATTTTTTTTAAGTAAAAAATAAAGTATGAGTACAATTTAAAAAAATGTAAATTTGTGTTATATCTTCAAAGTAGCAATAGAAAAATTATTTTCGTCCGCCAATGGATAGACAATAAAAATATTTAACTTTTTTATTAGAAACATTTTATTCTATTACTGATAATGAAGAAGTAATTTCAAAATGAAAAAATCTGATGTCACCAACACAATACCTATCGTTTAATTTAATTATTATTCATGTAAATACCCAAAATTAAATTAAATTTAAATACCGGGTTCGATTCCAATCGACGCCAAATATTTCTAATTTTAAATGACACCAAAATTACCCCTGTGATGCACTCTCCACGCTAGCAACAAGTGCTCGTGAGGTGACACCTGGTAAACGCCCGCACGGTATCATCGTTACCGAAATCTGTGTACAAAGCAGATTGGCATACCCAGCAATGGGTAATATGCCGTGATGATATAATTATTTTATTTATTTATATACTTACCTATTTTCATTGCTGGCGTGGAGAGTGCACCACAGTGATCAGTTTTGTGCCATTTAAAATTCTAAAATATTTGGCGTCGGTCGGGATCGAACTCGGTTCCCCAGAAGTGACGCCTATTAAACCCCCGCACGGTACAAATATGTCATCATTATTACCGACATTTATGTACAAAGCAGATTGGCTCACTCAGCAATGGGTAATATGCCATGATGATATAGGTATATTTTTATTATCTGACCTATATTCATATATTATACAACAAGACGATTGAAAATTCTCGATTATACGGAACGTGTTGCCTGGAAACATCACGAGACCAAAGGTCGAGTGGTATTTCCAATAGGCAACTCGTTGAGTATTTCGAGAATTTTCTATTGTCGAGTTGTATACAAGTAGACTATATCATGAATAAAAAATAAATTAAAAAGTAAATAGTAAATGTAACGTAGACCTGTGGTTTATTTTATTTTGACAGAATTGTCAAACTGTATGCTACATAACCTATCTTTTTGAATATAGTTGTAGTAGTATGTAATATTACATTGAATTGCTCGTATTTTAAAATAAATGCTTATATTTCAAATAAACTAGCAACAGTGCAGTTTCTAGATTTGTGATCCAAATAATTATTTGTTTACTTGTCTAATTTTTACTTCAATAATGCCTTGCTGTCAAATAATAGATGCGTTCAATTATTTGTTTCGGTGCACTTGGAGCTGTCAGTGTGATTTTAAATGTCTACTTAAAGCATACATCGCACGATTTTCCTCCTCAAAGTCTAACTACAGATTCATTTATACACTCGATACTGTGTTCGAAGGAAAAAGATCATGTCCGTAAATATAACTAAAAATGGCATTGCCAATTCTGAGTACATAGAACAAAATAATCAAACGCAGCTATAAGTGAATATACGAAGGTAGGTATATTCGAATATACAAAGGTTCGTATATTCGTTCACCATGGTTACTTAATAATAACCGCTGAAATACGTGGTAACTAAGGAAAATTACGCATTCTTATTGATTTATAACTTAATGAATGATATAGTCCTACATATTTACTTATGCTGGAAACTGTATTAAGTTCCTTTTCATGTAATTATTGTTCCATTTACTATTTTCTTTTTAAAACGTTACTATTATTATTTGAAATGATTAGTTTGATGACAGTGATATATATCTGTGAGTTAAATACATTTGAGATCTGAACTGTGGAACCATGGAGTTGTATTTAAAGCTCCGGGATTAAAATTATAGATAATTTTATAAATTTATCCGTAATATATATATATGAACGATAATATAGAGCGTAAAGAGGATCCGCACACACACATACACACACACACACACACACACACCCACACCCACACACATACATACAGACATCATCGTGAAAATGTTAAATTCGGATTATAGGGACCTTAAAACGTGGTTATTTACCAAAATCTCGATATGCGATTTTTAGCACGATCCCTATATACCTCCCTTACCAAGGGTAGTGGGAGGTAAAAATTGATCAAATTTAGTTTTCCGCCATTATGTAGTAACCCACGAGAATTTTTTGCAAAATAAAAGCTCATCTAAGATGGCCAATCAAAGGCGCACAACATGTCTCAATTAACCGAAGTTATATCTCTTATAGTTTCGGAGATCCCAATGGTGGCCATCGAAATCCGGACATCTGTAAATTCAAGTAAAGTGTCAGCCACACACACATACCTGCATGACACGTCTCCATACAGCTTCATAAAATATTATTATCGGATTATAGGGATCTTAAAACAAATCTCAATGTGCGATTTTTAGCTCTATACTAATATATCCCCCTTATCATGACTAGCGGATGGTAAAAATTTGTAGTAACCTGGAAAATACTACATAACTATGTTAGTAGAAAATATATTGTCATTTGCGATTTACGGGTAGTTATTGGACATGAAGGTGTAAACCATTTTTATTTTGATACAAGTAATGAACGCGTGGGGTTGCTGACTTTATTTATGTATATCCTTAAAGCACCTACGAAGCACAAACGATTGACACTAATTTGGTCGTTTGCGCTTCTAACGTGGTTGCTGACCGTGAAGTTGGCAACCACTTTTGTTTTGTTAATAACTAATGAACGCTTGGGGTTGCTGACTTTATTTATGTATATCTTTGAAGCACTAACGAAGCACAAACGATTGACACTAATTTGGTCGTTTGTGCTTCTAAGGTGGTTGCTGACCGTGAAGTTGGCAACCACTTTTATTTTGTTAATAACTAATGAACGCTTGGAGTTGCTGACATTATTTATGTATATCCTTGAAGCACTAACGAAGCACAAACGATGGACACTAATTTGGTCGTTTGTGCTTCTAAGGTGGTTGCTGACCGTGAAGTTGGCAACCACTTTTATTTTGTTAATAACTAATGAACGCTTGGGGTTGCTGATTTTATTTATGTATATACTTGAAGCACTAACGAAGCATAAACGATTGACACTAATTTGGTCGTTTGTGCTTCTAAGGTGGTTGCTGACCGTGAAGTTGGCAACCACTTTTGTTTTGTTAATAACTAATGAACGCTAGGGGTTGCTGACTTTATTTATGTGTATCCTTGAAGCACTAACGAAGCACAAACGATTGACACTAATTTGGTCGTTTGTGCTTCTAACGTGGTTGCTGACCGTGAAGTTGGCAACCACTTTTATTTTGTTAATAACTAATGAACGCTTGGGGTTGCTGAATTTATTTATGTATATTCTTGAAGAACTAACGAAGCACAAACGATTGACACTAATTTGGTCGTTTGTGCTTCTAAGGTGGTTGCTGACCGTGAAGTTGGCAACCACTTTTATTTTGTTAATAACTAATGAACGCTTGGGGTTGCTGACTTTATTTATGTATATCCTTGAAGCACTAACGAAGCACAAACGATTGACACTAATTTGGTCGTTTGTGCTTCTAAGGTGGTTGCTGACCGTGAAGTTGGCAACCACTTTTATTTTGTTAATAACTAATGAACGCTTGGGGTTGCTGACTTTATTTATGTATATCCTTGAAGCACTAACGAAGCACAAACGATTGACACTAATTTGGTCGTTTGTGCTTCTAAGGTGGTTGCTGACCATGAAGTTGGCAACCACTTTTGTTTTGTTAATAACTAATGAACGCTTGGGGTTGCTGACTTTATTTATGTATATCCTTGAAGCACTAACGAAGCACAAACGATTGACACTAATTTGGTCGTTTGTGCTTCTAAGGTGGTTGCTGACCGTGAAGTTGGCAACCACTTTTGTTTTGTTAATAACTAATGAACGCTTGGGGTTGCTGACTTTATTTATGTATATCCTTGAAGCACTAACGAAGCACAAACGATTGACACTAATTTGGTCGTTTGTGCTTCTAAGGTGGTTGCTGACCGTGAAGTTGGCAACCACTTTTATTTTGTTAATAACTAATGAACGCTTGGGGTTGCTGACTTTATTTATATATATATATCATTGAAGCACTAACGAAGCACAAACGATTAACATTAATTTGGTCGTTTGTGCTTCTAAGGTGGTTGCTAAGCGTGAAGTTGGCAACCACTTTTAATTTGTTTATAACTAATGAACGCTTGGGGTTGCTGTATATTTTCTAAATGCACAATCAAGCACTAACGAAGCACAAACGATTCCTACCAATTTGGTTGTTTGTGCTTTTAGGTGGTTGCCAACTTCACGGACCTTCGAGTTAGCTCTAGATTAATTTTTATTTTTTATTTACTATGTGCATGTACAAGCGCTTTATCAAAATCACTCATACACAAAATGTGCAATAATTATAACTTGATTTTCGCTAGCGACATATTTTTTAGTAGGTACTTTTAAAATAATTTTAGATTCTTTATCAAATGAATGATACCTATATTCTATTTGTAAAAATTATATATTATGATTTAAATTATTTTTTTATTGTATTTATTTACGTAGGTACTAACTACTCGTATATGTTTCTTATCTCTCGCTAAGAGAGATATTGGATTCATGCTATAAATCGCATATCTAGATTTTAATGAATTAGCATGTTTTAAGGTTCCTACAATCCGAATTTAACATTTTTACGGTGATGTCTCTCTCTCTCTCTCTCTCTCTCTCTCTCTCTGTGTGTGTGTGTGTGTGTGTGTGTGTGTGTGTGTGTGTGTGTGTGGATGTGTGGGTGTAAATGAGTGTGTGTGTGTGTGTGTGCATGCGTGTGTCTGTCTGGATGTTGGAAGGACGATTTCTCAAAAACTATAATACTTAATGGCTGTTTAACTACTTATTTCTCAATCGAACATTATTGGAAAGAGTTGAGAAGGTTCTAGTAATAATTGGACAACCGAGAGTAGCAGATTCTTAAAAAAATCTTCTAAATATTATTTTATGAAAATTTTTGTTCTTGCTAGTATCAAGGAACATTAAAATCTCTATCTGATACATATAAATATTCTATTATATCTTTTATAGATTTAGAGATAAAGAAATATAATATATGAAAATAATCTGTTTTAATAAATCTCACAACGCAAATAATTTCATGGAAACTAATTGAAAATTAAAATGTATGTAACTGACAGATAAATACCAGTGTCAAAAATGCAGAGACATTACTGAAGACTTTCTCTGGGAAGTACATACATTATATGATTTCTTATTGTATTAATAGTTAAATATTTAAAATTATAGGTATATAACCATTCAGAAAAACTGTCAATCCCGACAATGAGTTGGAAACATGTCGAAAAATTAGAAGAGTGGGACAAAATTTCTTTATAGGGTGCGAGCAGTCATGTGAATTTGTTGGCTTTGATAAGCAGATATGAGTACCCATGTCAGAAAGACAGCTACATAGATGTAAAATGTCATAATTTTTCATTGCTAGTTTCATAATTTTTCAATTCCATATCGAGAAAATCTTGAAGTTTTGAACCAAAAATTATGACATTTGATATCTATATACATAATTACTAGTTGTCATTCTGACATGGGCCCCAATATCTGCTTGTCAATGCAAAAAAAGTCATATGACTGCTCGTATTCTATAAAAAGAATTTAAAATTGAAAAACCTAAATATAAAGAATAGGTATCAGTACAATTTTTGGTGTAGAGTGTATACATAATACAATACTTTGTAACCAAAAATTAAAGTGGCGAGAGGTATTATGCTGGCCAAAATAGATTTCTTTGTAATTGTATTATCATTGTTTTCTTGTTATTAAGCTTTTGCCTGTTGGAAATAAATATATTATTATATGTATAATATTACTACTAATTTTATTACTTTGGTACTTAAAGATTTATTTCTTAATAGTAAAAGCTGGTAGTATGACAATTTATTAAGGCTGATTAGTGATTAGCGAGCAGTGAACTAGCATTGTTTTTTTTGTCAATCTTTAGGGGTTTATTTAGGAGAAATATACTTCAAATAGTAATTTTAGAAAAATTAATTGTATGCATCTGTTACTTGAAATATTTTTCATCAAAATAATCCATAAACTATTGACAGAAAAAACATTGCTTGTCAACTACTTGCTAATCACCCTAAATTAGACGTTTATTCTATTTAATGGCTCGTATTAAAGCATGTGAAATAATTATTATACCTGTATATTAATTGGCTATAAAGAGATAAATAGTTATTTTTCAACTGTTTGCGTTAAACAAAGTGCACTTTTATCACAAAGTTTTGTGTAAAAAATACATGTTTCATGATTCATTTATTATGAAAAAATGCATTTTTTAACGAATGTAAAAAAATATTTTTCAAATATGAAAATCAAATATAATCTGCGTTTTGTCTCCTGTAGGTCTTCCAGGCTTCTTTGAATATTTCAACGGGTTGCGACAGTCAAGCTCTGATGAGAACAGAGCACTCCCCTGAAATTCATGCCGCCAACCTTGGCTCGCACGACAACGGTAACGCACTCCTTAATTTTTAAAAGACGCGCGCTCCACGTACCACCCGATGTTGTTTTGTTTTTATAGTCTGTTACAGAATACGTGACTCTGAATAGGTACTCCTCCAGGACGGATAAAAAGAATTACTTACAACAAAATGTTTTTGTGTAATTGTCTGCAACTAATAGTACTTGTAAAAACTTGCTGTAAATAACGGATTTCAAATTAAACTGCAATTTGCATAATAAAAATGAATTTAAGTCTACTGAATTTTTACTAGTATAAAATACATAAATATTTATATAGTAAATTTATATTATTATTTTATAACAGCGTTGCCATGGCGGTTTCCATAATTTCTGTTTTTGTTTTATATGAACATAATTGTTTAGTACCAAATAACATTTTTTCCGTGTATATAGGTACCCAAATTTTAATATATTTACAATATTTTATGTTTAATGGTTCTTTGTTTACCAATCTGTATTTTTGCCGTCCTAAACATATATATATATATATATATATATATATTTTTTGTATTTAAAAAACAACACTTGACACAAGTCACAAGATTTCAGTCTCTGAATCAACCTCTCGATCATTTATCAGAACAGCCCACTAAACCAGAAGCCTTTCGCTCTTATTGGAGCTCATCAGTGTGGTGCACTGAAGCTTCTAGGAGGCACTGAGAAGATTGAGCAGACGGATTATTATAATTATATGAAGCCTGCAGAGGTAACTAACCACATACGATAGATGGTGGTTCTGGTTGAGTGGGCCAGTCTCTGATAAATGGCCGAGAGGTTGATTCAAAGACTAAAATCTTATGATACGTGCCAAGTGTAATTTTTTAAAATATTATATTAGAACACTTTCATCAAGTATCGCAATAATAATTGTACTATGTACATTTATTATATACTTTTTTAGGCTTTTAAATGTTTGTTTTTAGGGTTAAAAAGGTCATTTTATGACAGATATTTGTTACTTTTAACACAAGTGTTAAAAGGAATTAATTACCTTCGTAATGATGAATGCGACAACAAATCGACATTGTTGACATACGTCAAAAAAATATTAGAAATAAAAAAAAAACTGATGTGACCAACCCAATACCTCCCGCCACTTAATTTTTATTAATTTAAATACATTTACCTATGGGATCTCGTGGCCGCGTGCCTGGGTGTCTGGTCACGAATCTCAGGAACAAGATTCAATTCTCACCAACGCCAAATATTACGAATTTTAAATGGTACAAAATTGACCCCTGTGGTACACTCTCCACTCCAGAAATGAGTACCTGTGGGGCCGTTCCCGAAATCTGTGTACAAAGCAGACTAGCACTCCCATTAATGGGTAATATGCCGTGATGATGATATTATATATATATATATATATATATATATATATATATATATATATATATATATATATTTTATGTATATAAATACATACCTGTATACCTATTTACTAATGCTAAAAATTATGTATATTTAGTTCCATTCCATATAACTATTGTTCTATTTACAATTTTCCTTTTAAAACACTACTATTATTAATTTGAAATGATTATTTTTTTGACAGTGACATTTATCTGTCAGTTACATACATTTGAAATATGAACTGTGTAACTACGAAATTGTGTGTATCTTTAAATCATAGACTCCGGGATTTATGGATAAAAATGATTATTTTATTAATTTGTCTATAAAATATATAGAAAAATTATTAATGCATGTATGTAACGATTTTTATTTTCGGGTTCATATTTCTTATTATCATAATATGTATTTTTGTTGGTTTTTTTTATTACAGATGAGCTTATTTAGTTCATACGCCAATAATTTATCGTTGGAAGCCAAAGTACGTTAATCAGATGATAAATTTAAATGGATATAATGTGGATCCTTATACATCAACATAAGGATTATAAATGTCTCTCAAAAATCAATATGAAATCAATAATTAATTATCTAATTTTTAAAACATTATGGGAAACACAGTTGCAAGTATATATTTTTTCTGTTTATTGGAGCCAATGAGGTTCTATACTATAGTATAGAACCACATTGGTTGGAGCTATCTAACAACGGCACGGAAAGATAGCATACTAAAAAAATCTGATGTCGCCAGCACAATATCTTCCGCCAATCCTGTGTATTATGTATAAATTCCATACATTTTCTTGCAAAAGATTCTAAATTTCGAGTAAAATTATTTCATAAACGAACTATGCAAATTGCATTTGACATCGACATCTTCATCTTCTTCTTTAGCTTTTCCCATTCGTTAGGGTTCGCTATTTTTTATCTTCTTCTTCCACTCATTTCTGTTTTACGTGTTGTTCTCATTCAGTTCCTTTTCTTTCAGGTCTTCCGTAATACAGTCTTTCCATCTTATATTTGGTCTTCCTCTGTTTCTTTAACTTTCTATTACTAAGCTATTCATTCTTCTTCTAATATATTCTTCATCTCTCCTCAAGATATGCGCAAACCATTGTAATCGTCTGTCTTGCATCTTTCTAGAAACTTCTAAAGAGTTATTTTCCTTATTCTTTTATTCCTTATGTATCTTTCCCTGTCTTCCCCAACATCTATCGCAACATCCTCATCTCTGCCACATTCATTTACTAGTCATTGATAAACATAATGTCAATATGAATTATCAGAATATATTCTTTAACACTATATCATTTGAATATAAAGTATAAAATGTGATCAAATAGTATAGAGAATAATATATTTTTTAAGTTATAATAACGTTAAATGTCAATAAATGAAAGAAAAACTTAAAATCTTCAAATGAGGGTACTTCCGGTTGACCAATTATAACCAAAATCACTTCTTCTTTTGGATGTAAACTTAAGGAATACGAAATTTTTTTGGAAGTTATGCGATCCGAAACTTCTGTCACACACACACACACACACACACACACACACACACACACACACACACAGAGAGAGAAAGAGAGAGAGAGACAGAGACACATACATATATGCATACAGACATCATCGTAAAAATGGTAAAATTATATTTTATGGACCCTAAAACTTGCTTATTCACTAAAAACTCATCATTGAATGTTTTGACCAAAGACAATACCTTCCTTACCTAAAGGTGACGGAAGGTAAAAAAATCATTGGAATTTTTTGATTTTATTTCAAAAATAATTTCTCATGTTTTTTTATACAAATTATTTAAGTAAATTACATACATTTAAATATTAGTACAATATATTCCTATCCGATTATATTTAAATTATTTTATATGTAATTAAAAGTGTGCACAAATAACTACGATTAGTTTAGTTTTAATTTAATAACCTCGAACTCACTAAATAGTAACAATATCCTCAAATATTTTTTACGGAAAACACTGCTCATACATTCACCTTTACACACTCTAATCACTTTTTTGATAGGAAAGCAATAAGTGCTATAAAAAAATCTGTTGTGGCCTGCACAATACCTCTCGCCACTTCCTTTTTTTTGTTACATAAGTATAGGGCGCGAACAGGCATGTTACATTGTTGGCCTTAACAAGCAAATGTGGGGGCCGGTTTCAGAATGATAATTAGTATTTGTGTACATAGATGTCAAATGTCAGAATTTTTCATTAAAAATTTCAAGATTTTCTAAATTCACGTAGTTAATTTGTCACCAGGAGTGTTGGAAAATCACTAAATTTTTAAACTATGTAGGAGTGTGGAATTTACTTGTCTAGGAAAATAAACCACATGGATTTGGAAAATCACTACATTTTGAATGAGAAATTATTATATTTTACATCTATATACATAATTACTAGTTATCATTCTGACATGGGCCCCCATATTTGCTTGTCAAGGCCAACAAAGTCACATGACTGCTCGCGCCCTAATGTATTTAACATTTCTTGTATACCTACACTCTACACCAAAAATTTTACTTTATTTTTATTATTTATTTCATAATTTGCATTCGGGCATTACCCATACAAATTTTACTTATATCTATTCCACATATTTAGATTTTTTAAATTTAAATTCATTCTATGAAGAAATTTTGTCCTACTCTTCTAATTTTTCGACATGTTTCCAATTCATTGTCGGAAGTAACAGTATTTCTGAAGGGTATGTGTAATATACCTATAATATTAAATATTTAACTATTAATACAATAAGAAATAATATAATGTATGTACTTCCCAGAAATAGTCTTCAGTAATGTCTCCGGATTTCTGACACTGACATTTATCTGTCAGTTACAAACAATTTAAATTTTCAACTATTTTCCATGGCATTCTTTCGGCTGTAAAATTTATTACAATAGATTATTTTATATATTATATTTCTTTTATCTCTAAATCTATACAATATATAATAAAATATTTAAATGTATCAGATAGAGAATTTAATTTTCTTTAATATTACCAAGAAAAAATTTCAAAAAATAATATTTAGAAGATTTTGTTTAATGAATCTTCTACTTCCGGTTGTCGAATTGATACCAAAACCTTTTCAGATCTTCCCATGAATGTCCGATTAGGAAATACGTAGTTAAATAAATATAAAGTCTTATAGTTTTTGAGTAATCGTCCTTCCAACATCCCACATACACACACACACACACGCACACACACACAGACAGACATCATCGTAAAAATGTTAAAATCGGATTGTAGGGACCTTAAAACGTGCTTATTCAATAAAATCTGGATATGCGATTTTTAGCATGAATCCAATATCTATCTTAGCGAGAGGTTAAAAAAGTTAATCCACGACTGTCAAATGATATACCCATAATTCAACCGTTTTTTTTATTAATTAATGACCTTATTTCTGATTTTATAATAGCACAGTATGTTATTATTTGACAGTTGTGGATAAAGTATAGTATTCTATTCGCATGTAATGGCTATTACTCACTCGAATGATTTACATCACTCGCCTTTCGGCTCGTGATGCAAACTTCATTCTCATGAGTAATAGCATACATTACATGCTCATTGAATAATATACTATTACAAGACGACATTTCTTCAAAGACGCAATGTAAACTGAATGTTTGCTTGTTCACAATCGGCTGTTAGCCGCTATGCTGAAGCGTCACGTGCGAGTTCCCTATTACTATTACGTTGTTTAAATTGCGCGATCCGGTAGCAATGCACGCTGATAGACCGTAGCACACAATAAATATTAATTCTATAACTTTAATTATTTTAAAAGTCATTTTCATGGTCGTTATCATTTTGTATATGAGTGCTACGTAATACAAATCCGAATGATTTTATCTTCTTCGACAATGTCAGTGAAAGTTAATGTCATTGATTTTTGTTTTTATATAGGAATTCTGATAAACAACGATGATGGAAACGGCATTTAGTATAGCCATAACATAAAGATTAATTCCTAACAATTGGTGAAAAAATTATATGTTCAACACGGCAAACATGCAGTTTCGCTACTTAGGCTGAATTTAAAAATGCAAGTTTGTCTCATCTATTAAACGTCGCCACGCCAGTGAATCCGTTACTTTTCTGCTTAGATAAATAAATATTTGATACGTTATGGTTTGAGTTTGAAAAAATACGGTAAAATCAAGAATTACCCGGATTATATTATTTTATAATCAACACTAGTGGACATAGTTTAAAAATTTAGTGATTTTCCAACACTCCTGGTGACAAATTAACTACGTGAATTTAGAAAATCTTGAAATTTTTAATGAAAAATTCTGACATTTGACATCTATGTACATAATTACTAATTATCATTCTTAAAAGGGCCCCCACATCTGCTTGTCAAAGCCAACAATGTAACATGACTGTTCGCGCCCTATACTTATGTAACCAAAAAAAGGAAGTGGCGAGAGGTATTGTGCTGGCCACAACAGATTTTTTTTTTATTCATAGAACTAATATATTACATTTTTTTTTAATTATAATAATTTTATTTCAATTATTAAATAATAAAATGGTTTCCATGCAGTGTATTATGAACATTTGTTACAAAGAAATTTCATTAAAAATATTTAGTAATAGTAATCAAGCTCTAGCTAAAAGGGCGGTTCAGTGCAATAAACCTTGGAAGGCACAATTGTGGCAACAGGATGCAAACAAAGCATAAACCAAGGAGCAAAAAGAATGCGCTTTACAGCTACAAAACACCACTCGCTCAGCGGATAAACGATTTTATACTGAAATACACTACCCACATACATTTCACCCTTTTGTTTCCTCAGATCTGCAACGTCTCTACATCACCAATGAATACTCCTCTTTGATGTACAGCAACAAGAAATAAACTACATGCTAAGTGCATATAAATCTTCTACAAACTCAAGGTTTATGCGCAAGAAAACTATCTAATATTTCTATCCTTAATTTATTAGACAATCGAATTAAAGCTGTGTTTTTATTTCATGTGGTAATTTTGTAGAAATGATTTTCGTAATGATATAAATATAAGTAGGTATGTAATACCGTTAAAAAAATCACAAAAAATCAAACATATATATACCAAAATCACAAAATAGATATACTAATACAGAAGCGCCAGTAAGACAAGGAAACTAAAATTAGATAGAGTAAAACGTAATTATATATACAGGCTGTATCAAGATAATGGAACAGTGCCATTTATTCGTGAATATGAAAAGTTACACAAAAAGTGGTTAAGATATTTTGTAAAGCATAGAGGGGGACACATTTTGACACATCTATTATTATTTTAGAGCCAGCAGTACTCAACTTATGGATCAGTGTTATATTTTTTTAAATGGCATCATATATTTTTTATTTATTCATTAAATAGCGAATTTTCTTCTGAATTCAACAATATAATAATATTATATCCTTACATTACGAAAAATTTGATGAAAATTAATTCAAAGTTAGTATTTTAATTTTTTTAAGTAGGTTAAGCAAACATTCGACTATTAAAACAAAAGAAAATTATCTCTCATTTTCGTAAGTCATTGTTACGTATTATATTATTTTCTCGAAATATTCCAAATTACGTTATTTTTTTTTATTTCGCGTATTTACTATTTAGTCTTGCGTAATTAGGATAACTTTCTGTAAATAAATTGTATGCTAGGAATGCATTTTGATGGGTCTTGCATCAATAAATAAAATTAGTATTTGTTGAATCTTCTGGCATTATTAAATTAATTATTACAAAGGTAACGAAAATTACCTTAATTATAATAACGGATAATAATGAAGTACGAAAATGACAGATAATTTTCTTTTGTTTTATTGATTAAATGTTTGCACAACCTACTTAAAAAAATTAAAATACTAACTAATGGTTATGTCAAAGTGTGTCCCCCTGTATACCTTACAAAATGTATTAATAACTTTTTTGTGTAACTTTTCATATACATGAATAAAAGGCACTGTTCCATTACCTTGATATACCCTATATATATATATATATATATATATATATATATATATATATATATATATATATATATATATATATATATATATATATATATATATATATATATAGGGTATATCAAGGTAATGGAACAGTGCCAGTGAAATTTATTTACATAGATGTACACACTTTACTTTAGTGAGATACATTTCTCTAATTTATTGTGTTGTGTGTTTATTTGTTTGTGATTGTTTACATTTTTCAATGGAAGCAAAAATAGTTCGAGGTACCTACTAATTTAACATAAAATATACATTTTATCAAAGAGAAAACAGAAGATTTGTCTCATTTCCAAAAGATATCTGCGTTAATTTATAAATAAAAAATAAGATACGTCAGTGTCAATCAAAAATAAATAAAATTGCTTAAAATTTATTAGAAAGTAATTTTAAAAAATCACATTTTTACCTCTCGCTAAGAGAGGGTATTGGATTCATGCTAAAAATCACATATCCAGATTTCAATGAATAAGTACGTTTTAAGGTCCCGACAATCCGATTTTAACATTTTTACGATGATGTCTGTGTGTGTGTGTGTGTGTGTGTGTGTGTGGATGTATGTGTATGTGTGTATGTGTGTATGTATGTGGGATGTTGGAAGGACGATTACTCAAAAACTATAAGACTTAATATTTGTTTAACTACGTATTTCCCAATCGGATATTCATGGGAAGAACTGAAAAGGTTTTGGTAACAATTGGACAACCGGAAGTAGCAGATTCTTGAAAAAAAATCTTCTAAATACTATTTTTTAAAATTTTTTTTTTGGAAATATTAAAAAAAAAAATTTTCAATCTTTTATTATATCTCGTGTAGGTTTGGAGATATAGTATATAATAATATAGAATAATCTGTTGCAAAAAAATAATTTCGTTGCCTAAAAAAACAGTTGAGATATTTAAATGTTTATAATTGACAGTTATATGCAAAATGTCAGTGTCAAAAATCAGATTATTTTGGGAGGTAAGAGTACATTTAATATACTCGTATATTGTATTATTAATTAAATATGTATTTAAATTATAGGTATGTTAATATTATATATATCCTTAAGAAATACCGCTAATACTGTCAATGAATTTGAAGAATTTTGAACATATTAGAAGAGTTGGACAAAATTACTCATAGAACGAAAGAAGAGATACAATTTCAATTATTTGTGTGTACAAGAAATGTTAAGTTCGTTACTTATAGGGCGCGAGCAGCCATGTGACTTTGTTGGTCTTAGCACGCAGATATGAAGTTCTGTGTCAGAATGACGGCTAGTAGTTATGTACATAGATGTCACAATTGTCATAATTTTTCATTCAAAATTTCAATATATTCTGATGTTTATTTGTCATCAATAGTATGGAACATACTTGTCGAAGAAAATAATCCACATGGATTTGAAAAATCATGATGTTTTAAATGAAAAATTATGATACTTGACACCTATGTACATTATTACTAGATGTCATTCTAACACGGGCCCCCATATCTGCTTGCCAAGGCCAACAAAGTCACATGACTGCTCGCGCCCTATGCAACATAAAATGAAAATGACGAGAGGTATTGTGCTGGCCACAACAGATTTTATGTTGTGACTGTTACAGATAAAAAATATATTTATAAAATTTAAAAAACAAAACTATTCCTTTATGTAAATATTATAGCAAATGACAGTATTTTAAATTTCGCGAGAATGTATACAACAAACAAAATGGCAAAACCTTACTCAAGGTCATAGAAACGCCAAACCAAACATCAAAGGAGCCGACAAGAGAATCGCTTCCGTATTAGTTTATCTATTCTGTGCCAAAATTTTAATATGTGACCTTTCGCATGTTATTTATTCCTCTTGGTCTAAAGCAAAAAATAAATTGTTTTTTTTATTATAAATATAAATATGTTATAATGGAATGTATAAAGAAGTATGTTGCTTTGTATCAAATAGTAATAATTGTAAAAAAATTACCTATTTGGAAATATTATACATCCAGCACTTGTTTACCTCTGTCATCGCTAAATATAGTAAATGTTGGAATCGTGCTAAATTCGCTTATTGTGTTTTTAAAATGTTTGCTGATCTGGAGAATAGTAATTGACTTTTAATATTTACATTTTCGTGATACTGTAGGTGTAGGTATATATTACAATTCTGCATTTTCAATAAAGTATTAGAATAATTTAAAAAATCTGTTGTGGCCAGCACAATACCTCTCGCCACTTCCTTTTTTTGGTTACATAAGTATAGAGCGCGAACAGTAATGTTACATTTTTGGGCTTCACAAGCAGATGTGTGGGCCCGTTTCACAATGATAATTAGTAATTATGTACATAGATGTCAAATGTTAGAATTTTTCATTAAAATTTTTAAGATTTTCTAAATTTACGTATTGTATTTAACATTTCTTGTATACTCTACACCAAAAATTCTACTTACGCATATATCTATTCCATATATATTTAGATTGTTTAATTTTAAATTCATTTTTGATGAAGAAATTTTGTCCTCTTCTAATTTTCGAAATGTTTCCAATTCTATTAATACATTAAGAAATAATATAATGTATGTACTTCCCAGAAAAACTCTTCAGTAATGTCTTCGGATTTCTGACACTGACATTCTTTCGGCTGTAAAATTTATTATAACAGATTATTTTACATATTATATTTCTTTTATCTCTAAATCTATAGAATATATTATAAAATATTTAAATGTATCAGAAAGAAAATTTATTTTTCTTTAATATTATCAAGAAAAAATTTCAAAAAATATTATTTAGAAGATTTTTTTTCAAGAATCTTCTACTTCCGGTTGTTCAATTGTTACCAAAACCTTTTCAGATCTTCCCATGAATGTCCGATTGGGAAATACGTAGTTAAACAAATTTAAAGTCTTATAGTTTTTGAGTAATCGTCCTTCCAACATCCTACATACATACACACACACATACATCCACACACACACACACACACACACACACACACACAGACATCATCGTAAAAATGTTAAAATCGGATTGTAGGGACCTTAAAACGTGCTTATTCAATAAAATCTGGATATGCGATTTTTAGCATGAATCCAATACCTCTCTTAGCGAGAGGTAAAAATTGAAAAAAGTGCGTAGTCTAATTTGTAACTAACAGCAACCGTCAATTATGAATCTTGTTCCAACCACGGTAGGAGACGGACGTGTTTAATTGAGCTCCGTAATGACTATGTAATTTCATTATATTAATATGATAGTGAAGAGTAGTGGGGTGAAGTGAATTGTAATGATGTAAAGTAAAAAATATGTAATAATACATATATCACGGAATTATTAAGAACCTTGTCGAAATGAGGAATTTAGATAAATATTCTATAAAATAACATAGAAGGATTATTTTCCAGACTACATAATAATTAAAGACAACATTATATTTAATATTGTAGGTACATTTTATCTACAGTTCTTCTATGCACTTTTTCGCTTTCGGATATTAATTTCCTTTTCAGGTTTATTATCTAATCTAATTGTAACAGTATCAACAATATGGAAAGAAATCAGCAATAATGTAAAGCCGGAGTACATCAAAAATGCAAGAAGGAATGAGAACAACAATTCCGAAATAAAACTGGAAACCATGCTTCATATAGATGTCAAAGGACAACATCCAGGATATGGAATTCAACTAAGTATCTTTTAAATTCGGATCCATTTTTCAGGACAATAATTGGATTAAAAAAGTCACCCAATATAGATTTTCATTTAGAAAGTTGGGGACTCCTTTGGACTTTAAACATTTTTTTATGTTTGTGTTTGTTGACTAGTGTTCTCTTCTCTAGTCCGCGTCGTAACCTGAGCAGGGCCTGCTGCTAGTGGTGTCCAAAAAACCGCTGGCTGGGTAGGCCCAACGTATCCTGGATTCAGTACTAAGCGGTAGTGGGCTCGACCAGAAAGTCATGTTATATAAACAACAGCAATCGTCAATTATTATTATTATTTTTTATTAATCTGATTTTGTCGGAAGAATTAATAATAATTATTTATTTCATTTTTCTCAATAACTATTTGTTTTATATCTCCAATATTCTATTCAAGAAAAACGATGCCAAATGCCAATATCAAAAAACAATAACGATTTAAGGTCCATAGAATCCGATTTTAACTTTTTTACAATGATGTCTGTGTGTGTGTGTGGATTTGTGTGTGTGTGTGAGGTTTTTGGAGACACGATTTCTCAAATTCTATAAGACTAAAGACCTGTTTGACTACGGATTCCTGAATCTAACAGTAATGGGAAGAGTTGAATAGGTTCTGGTAACAATTGGACAACCGGAAGTGGTAGTTTCTAAAAAAAATTCTAAATATTATTTTTTGAAAATTTGTTACTACAAATATTAAAGATAAATAAATTCTCAATCTGACACATTTAAATTTTTTATTCTATCTCATATAGGTTTGGAGATATAGTATATAATAATACAGAATAATCTGTTGTATTAAATCTCGTTGCCCGAAAAACAGTTGCGATATTTAAATTTTTGTAATTGACAAATAAATGCAAAATGTCAGTGTCAGATTTTTCTGGAAGATATGAGTACATTTAATATATATTATTGTATTATTAATTAATTATGTATTTAAATTACAGGTATGTTAATATTACATATATCCTTAAGAAATGCCACTAATACCGTCAATGAATTTGAAGAATTTTGAACATATTAGAATAGTAGGATAAAAATTTTCATAGAACGAAAGAAGAGAAACAATTTCAATTATTTGTTTGTACTTATAGGGCGCGAGCAGTCATGTGACTTACTCTTATTATCATATATTTTGGAGCAATTAATTCAAAACTTTATTAATTTTTTTTTTTGAATTTTATGTAAGGGTATGAAAATTGTATATCGTACAATTCAGAATAAAGAACTCTATAGAAGGAGAAAATAAAAAGTATGTTTCTATATAAAAAAATCTGTTGTGGCTAGTACAATACCTATCGCCACTTCCGTTTCTGGTTATATAAGTATAGAGCGCGAGCAATCATATGACATTGTTGGCCTTGACAAGCAGATATGGGGGCCCGTGTGAATGACAATTAGTAATTATGTACATAGACGTCAAATGTCAGAATTTTTCATTAAAATTACAAGATTTTCTGAATTTACGTATTTGATTTGTCACCAGGAGTGTGGAATTTACTTGTCGAGAAAAATAAACCACATGGAATTGGAAAATCACTAAATTTAGAATGAAAAAGTATGATATTTGACATCTATATGTACATAATTACTAGCTATCATTCAGACACGGGCCCCCATATTTGCTTGTCAAGGCCAACAAAGTGACATGACTGTTCGCGCCCTATTGTATTTAACATTTCTTGTATACCTACACTCTACACGAAAAATTCAACTATTTTTTATGTTTAGATTTTTTAAATTTTGAGTTCATTCTATGAAGAAATTTTGTCCTCTTCTAATTTTTCGAAATGTTTTCAATTCATTGCCGGGATTGGCTGTATTTTTGAAGGCTATATGTAATATACCTATAATTTTAAATATTTAACTTTTAATACAATAAGAAATAATATAATGCATGTACTCCCCAGAAAAAAATCTTCAGTAATGTTTCTAAATTTTTTACACTGACATTTATGTGTCAGTTACAAATATTTTAGTTTTTCAATTGGTTTCCATGACATTATTTGAGCTGTGAGATTTATTACTACAGATTATTTTATATCTTATATTTCTTTATCTCAAAAGATATAATAAAATATTTATATGTATTAGATAGAGAATTTACTCTATTTTAATTCAACAAAAACAAAAATTATCAAAAATTAATATCTAGAAGATTTTTGAATCTGCTACTTTCGGTTGCCCTATTATTACCAAAACCTTTTCAGCTCTTCCCAGTAATTCCCGATTGAGAAATACGTAGTTAAATAGATATTAAGTATTATAGTTTTTGAGAAATCGTCCTTCCAACCTCCTACACACATACACACACATAAATCCACACACACAGACATCATAGTAAAAATATTAAAATAGGATTGTAGGGACCTTAAAACGTGCTTATTCATTAAAATCTGGATATGCGATTTTTAGGAAGAATCAAATACCTCTCTTAGCGAGAGGTAATAAAAAAGTTGGTATTCATAGTTTGAGAACCACTCGTTAAAAACTGTTTCCAGATTCTAGTTGTATTATTATTATTATTATTATTATTATTATTATTATTATTATTATTATTATTATTATTATTATTATTATTATTATTCCTCTCAGCCTCCTCCGTCTTTACGGAGGGTTAAAAACCTAGTTATCGGCTTACAGCAAGACATCTAGATGTTGAATATTTTACTATTTGTGTTTTTGGAGTACGGATACTGTTTATTATTGATTATTTATTATATCGTCTTTACTTTATGTTTAACACCTTCCTTACGATGTTGCAGGTGTCTAATATTACGGCCTTCTGGAGTTGTATGTACGTGTTAGGTTCCAGTTCCAACTTCTCGAGAGATTCGTGAAGTCTCCAAGGGATTTCTCCAGTGGCTCCAATTACTATAGGAATGATTACCACTCTTTCCTGTTCCCATGTATTTTTTATATCATTTGCTAATAGTAAATATTTATTTATTTTTTCATTTGACCTTTCCTTGATATTTGCAGGCGCTGGTATAGTGATGTCAATCAGGTAAGTACATTTTTCTTCTTTGTTCTGGTATACGATGTCTGGTCTGTTGTGTTGCACTGTCTTGTCCGTTTGTATTGTGCGGTCCCAGTAGATCTTTGCTTGTGGGGTGTCTATTACCGCTTTAGGTTTATAGTTGTAGTATGGGATGTTTTCAGCTTGTAGAATTCGATTTCGAAGTTTTAAATGTATGATCTTGGCAACGTTATTGTGTCTTCTTAGATAATCTGTTTGGGCTAATGTTTTGCATCCCGCTATAATGTGTGCTACATTTTCGTTGCCTTCATCACACATTCTACATCTTGTGTGCTTTACAGTGGCATCCTTGAGTATATGTTTTTTGTAGTTTCTTGAGGCGATAACTTGGTCTTGAATTGCCATTATTATTATTATTATTATTATTATTATTATTATTATTATTATTATTATTATTATTATTATTATTATTATTATTATTATTATTTTTATTATTTTTATTATTTTTATTATTTTTATTATTTTTATTATTATTATTATTATTATTATTATTATTATTATTATTGTTATTATTATTATTATTATTATTATTATTATTATTATTATTATTATTATTATTATTCCCCCCCGTGGGCCCACCTTGTCGTGGTGGGGGGGCTCAGTAGCCTTTGTTGCCAGCAAAGGTGAAACTAACGGGTCATGACCTATGTGTCCTCCATTCATCTAACCAGACGATTAGTAGGTGATCGTCCGTGCACAGTTTTCATCATGCCTACCTGCATGTTGACCGTGTGCGGTGACCCGTGTCGGTGGAGGAGGGGATCCTGGTAGTTGAGGAAGCCCCAACACACTACTTTGGCCCTGAATTCACTCAAACGGGAGGTTGCAGGCTAACCCACCTGTGACCAATCGGTTCCCATCCCATTGCGAGGCTGGGGGGTGAGTCGTCTTGGGGACGTAGCAAGATCACCAGGAAGCGGGCGTGCACGAGGACTTAGCGGCCCCATCGTGATCTCTCCCGTGGACTGGCCTTGCTACCCTCCGGGATTGCTATAGTCTTTGGGAAGCCCTGGCACTATACCGGTTTGCGGTATTAGTGTCCCATTTGAGACTCCAAGGAGGGTGGGGATACCAAAGACCGAAGGGTCATTTCACATGAAAATGAAAAAATCAAAGCCGCTCTCTGGTTCACCGACCTCAAAAAACGGTGCGCTTGGAGCCGTGTTAAAAGCTCCCGGGGAGAAAGCCTCGTCAAAAAACACATCTTGTGCGGGTATGTCCAATAACCCCACTTCTGAGATGAACCAAGAAAAGGCGGTAGTACCCCGGTTCTTGGTCATTCAAAGGCTTGGTGAAAATTTTGAAAAAATTAGTCCCTTTGTCATACAAAAATTACTTTTTGGATTAATCGGCGATTTAAAAAGTATAAAGAAAATTAGAGACGGTCTACTTGTGGAGACAGTTTCGGCTTCACAAGCAAAAAAAATATTAAAACTGACCAAAATGGGAAATATGGATATAGAAGTGGTCCCACATAGGACGCTTAATATATGCAAGGGTGTCATTTATTGTAAAGATCTATTAAATTGTACAGTGGAGGAAATATGCAACGAGTTACGGGAGCAGGGTGTTATTGAAGTGCGACGCATTAAGACAAAATTCAATGGTCAATATAAAGACACACCGAATCATGTCTTGACCTTCAATACCCCGAAACTTCCACTTAAGTTGAAAGTAGCATATATGTCCCTCCCTGTACGCATGTATGTGCCTGCACCGATGCGCTGTTTCCATTGTCAAAAGTTCGGACACACAGCTGCACGATGCAAAAGTCCACAGATTTGCATATGTGGAAAGGCCTTACATGAAGGAACCCCTTGCATAGAACCCATTACCTGTAGTAACTGCGAGGGAGACCACTTGCCTCTTTCCAAAAATTGCCCTATTTATAAGCAAGAGGTTGCCATACAAGAGATGAAAATAAAGGAGAATATTACATATCTTGAGGCAAGGAAGAAGGTCATTATTTCTACACCGGCCGGTATCTCTTATGCCAATAAAGCATCAGCCTCAGCAAAACCGGATACTACTTCCTTTGCCAAAGAAATAATTCCCCACATAGTTCAGGCATTGAAAAGTATCTTTGTTACGAAAGAAACTTTTAATGCCGAACAAAATGCGCCTCTTGTCACCAGTAATCCTTTCCCGACACCATCAAAAATTCCTACACAAAAGAAGAAATCATTAAACACTATTTCTTCTTCTATTGTGTCTATTTCTCCTGGCCCTTCTCCATCTTTCATTCCTACTAAGGAAAAGATAAGGGCAAATAATTCTTGTATTGTTTCTTCTTCTGACGAAGATCTTTCTCTTTGCTCTGCATCGTCGCAGCAGCAAAAGAAAAAGAAGGGTTGGCCTTTAGGCAAACCAAGAAAACCAGTTTAGTTCTTCTACATTATATTTTAAGTCATGAACAATATTATTCAGTGGAATATTAGGGGATGCGTCTTTCATTATTGTGACTTGAAGATGCTACTATCGGAATTTAATCCGATATGTACGTGTCTTCAAGAAACACACTTTACACCAGGACAGGTTTACTCATTGAAGAATTATAGTATAGTTAGGTTCGATTCTGCACCCCATATCCGGGTCAACGGAGGTGTGGCGATCATCGTAAGACAAGATGCGAGTTTCAAGCAGGTTAATCTCAACACTAATATTCAAGCGATTGCTATACGAATGTCAGCCCCATTTAACGTTACTATTTGTAACATATATTTACCTGACGCCAACTGGGATTTGACTGACATTCAAGGTATTATTCGGCAACTTCCCACTCCCTTTATTCTTCTGGGAGATTTCAATGCCCACCATTTCATATGGGGATCTGGGCATATTGATCCAAGGGGTAGAATTGTTGAGAACCTGCTTGATGATCCAAATCTTGTTCTAGTAAATGATGGTTCGCCCACATACTTTAATGCCCGTTCAGGGACCTTTTCTTGTATCGACCTAACTATATTCTCTTCAACATTATCAACTCGTTACTCTTGGCGGGCACTTGATGATCTACATGGGAGTGATCACTTTCCTTTAGTGATCACTACTGACACTCCCATGTGTGAACAAGTGTTTGCGCCAAGTTGGTTAATGAGTAAAGCCGATTGGTCATGTTTCAAGGCATCCCTTAAAATTCCACCCATGACTAATAACACCAATGTAAATGTAGAAGAACTAACAGAAAATATTTTCTTAGCAGCAGAAACTGCAATCCCTCAGAGCAAGTCCAAAGCTCAAAGAAGGTCGGTTCCCTGGTGGAACCGCGAAATTCAAGAGTTGGTCCGGGATAAAAAAATGGCTTTCAACCGCTTCAAACGGATTCCCACTCAGGAGAACCTTATTCTTTTTAAAAAAGCAAGAGCACTAGCTCGACGTTGTATATTGGAAAGCAAGCGAAAATCTTGGGACGAATATGTTTCTGGTATTTCGTCCAATACCACAACACAAGAATGTTGGTCAAGGGTTAAACGTATTGCTGGGCATGGTAATTCTACAGGCATATCCTGTCTAAAACTGGATGATGGAACTTATACGGATGATCCATCCGCTATCGCGGAAATAATGGCCGACCAGTTCCAAAGTACTAGCAGCTCTTCTAATTACATACCAGAGTTTCAAAACTCGAAAGCGGACAGGGAAGTACCGCTAGATTTCAGTACTACTGAAATTCTTTATTATAATGCTGCATTCGTACTTATGGAACTGGAATATGCTCTCAGCCTATCGAAGTCGTCATCTCCAGGCTTAGATAGAATTACCAACGATATGCTTAAAAATTTAACCCTTGATTTTAAACTACACTTGCTTTCCGTATACAATATGCTCTGGCAAGAAGGTTCATATCCTGAGAAGTGGAAGGAAGCCATTGTCATCCCTATCCCTAAGGTCGGAAAAGACCTATCGATACCGTCAAATCATAGGCCGATCAGTTTAACGTCTTGCATCGGAAAGATATTCGAGAGAATGATCAACAACCGTCTTATGTGGATTCTGGAAACCAATCATTTTCTGTCAGATCACCAGGCCGGGTTTCGCAAATTCAGATCCACCGTTGACCATCTCGTATATCTAGAAGATGCAATTCTCACTGCTTTCAATAATAAAGAACACTTGGTTGCAGTGTTTTTTGATCTGGAGAAGGCCTATGATATGACGTGGCGGTATCACATTCTTAAGAAGCTACATGGCTGGGGTTTCCGTGGTAATTTGCCGCAACTTATTTCTTCTTTTCTGGCAGAACGCAAATTTAGAGTTCGAGTCAGTACTTCTCTATCATCCTCAAGGATATTAGAGAATGGAGTACCCCAAGGCTCTGTTTTGAGCGTCACACTTTTTGCCATTGCGGTAAATGAGCTTGTGTCCTTTGTCAGCTCTGTAGGTATGTGTCTGTATGTTGATGATCTCGCCATTTTCTGTTCTGGTAAGAAGATGGGAGACATCAACAGAACTTTGCAATCTGCAATTAACAGCATTACCCGGAGGGCTGACAAAATTGGATTCAGGTTCTCTCAAGAAAAAACCCAGTGCATGCACTTCTGTCGCCTAAACCGACCACACTATGGACCACTGCTTTTTATGAGGGATAATACTATTAAAATCGTCAATAGCGTCAGATTCCTGGGACTCCATTTCGATCCAAGGCTAACTTGGAAATTACATGTTGAAGAGCTAAGGACTGTTTGTCTTAAAGCTCTAAACATTATAAAAATGTTGGCGGGTACTAAATGGGGAGCAGAACCCAAAACTCTTATACGGGTGTACCAATCTCTGGTTTTATCAAAGATTGATTACGGGTGTGTCGTCTATGCCTCGGCAAAACGTACAACCCTCAACAGACTAGACTCAATCCACAACCAGGCTCTACGGTACGCTCTTGGTGCGTTTCCCAGTACCCCCACATTAAATTTGTATTCAGAGTCAGGACTGACGCCACTTGATGTCAGACGTAAAAAGTTTCTGCTGCTTTATGTTTCTAAAATCAAGTCCTTACCGCAACACAAGAACTTCAGTACTTTCTTTCGGAGTGATAATTGGTGCAATCCACGACAAATTCAAACCAGACCCGCTGGTATCCGCGCGAAAGAGCTTCTAGACCAAATAAACTATGATATACCATTATCGATTCCTGTAGGGGAATCTGAAGTACCGCCGTGGTTGGTTCCATTAGCTAGGACCAACTACATACTAACTTTGTACGACAAGTCCAACAGTCCCCCGATAATGATACAGTCAAGGTTTCTAGAGGTTCTGCACGGATACAAAGACACGATGGTAATTTATACAGATGGTTCTAAAACCCACCATGGTACTGGTTGCGCAATTGCTGTCGATAACACACAGCACTCATGGTCAATGCCTCTTCTAACTTCTATCTACACAGCAGAGTCCTATGCTATCTGGCAAGCTCTACGCTACTGCGAGTTCGTCAGAACTTCTAGGAAGTTCCTCGTAGTAAGCGATTCTTTGAGCGTCCTACAAGCCATTTCAAGCCCTTTTACTGTTGACCCAATTATTCAGCAAATCTTGTCCCTCATGAAACATCTTCATGAGACAGGGAGAGATATTTATTTTCTTTGGGTGCCAAGTCACGTCGGCATTAGGGGTAACGAACTGGCTGATGAGGCAGCACGTTTCGCCGCTGATAGTAACTCTGTTGATGTGGTAATGTATAAATCTTCAGATATAAGTCTTCATCTGAAGAAAGAGGTATTGGCTTTGTGGCAGCGCACATGGGATGGGGTTCAGAACCATCTAAAAACCATTAAGCCGTTGGTTGCACCAGTTTTATTGCCGAATGATCTTACTAGAAGGGATCAAGTCAAGATCCATCGTCTGAGAATGGGTCATACAAGTCTGACACATGGGTACCGTTTAAATCGGGATAATGCCCCTATGTGCAACAGATGTGATACTGCTCTGACAGTTGAACACATTCTTGTTGCATGTCCACAGTATGATCTACTCAGGCGACTACATCATTTAGATCAAGACCTTTCCTTTATTTTAACAGACTCTGGTAAGATTCGTAATGTTCTGAAGTTTTTGCGTGCGGTAAATATATATGAAAAGTTATAGACTTGTCTTTTTTTCTCATCTCATTTAAATTTTCTTTATTTAATTCTTGTATACTTTTATATTTTTCCCTTATACGTATACATAAGTATGCGTTAAAACTTATATTTTTATATTGTATTTTATGCATGTGGGTTTTGTTGATCTCGTATACGTATGTATATTTATTTTACATATTTATTTACATGTTACCTTTTTCAAAATTATTATGATACTTCTATTTGTAATACTTATAGTAGTATATGTCCCGTGTATTTATTTATATTATACTTTTTGATTAGTATATGGGCTAATAACCTCAGCAGTTGATGCCCTCTTCTAGTTAAAAAATTATTATTATTATTATTATTATTATTATTATTATTATTATTATTATTATTATTATTATTATTATTATTAAATGGAAAATAAAAGAAAATTCAACACATTTGTCCGCATGTGAATTTAAAAAACTAAAAAGACATACCCAAAGGTCGTAGATTTATTTGGGAATGGAATTTAATTCTATCAACAAGATGTAATCTAATAATTAATAAATTAAATGTGAAATAATGAATTAAATAAATAATATTATTATTAATACAATATAAATAGATTTAAAGCCGAATAAATAACAGAATACATTAACCAAAGCGTTTCATTTTTCGTCTGATAAATCTATATTTCTGTAGGCCGTTAAATGTGATTCGATTTAATGCTGTTAAAAATAATCCTCGAAATAATCTATTAAAGATTACACTATGAACCGGTTAACTTTTTATTGCAGTTCAGAAGAAATAGGATTTCGGTTGCACAGTTAATCTGTTTATTTCGAATAACCGGATACTATGATTACTTGGGTAATGTTCAAGTAGTCAATTTTCAGATTTTTATTATAAACATAATTTTTGACAAAATTGTAGAGAAATTAACGATAAAGATATGCATTCATTAACATAAGTAAATTGGTTTTTTATTTATTAAGATATATTTACTATTAGCTAGTTAAACTATCTTATGTTATTTTTTTTTTAACGACTTAACATATGTTAACTAATATTGAATAATCCGGCTCGATTTTGAATCAATTTTCAAGTTAGGTAGGCTTATTTTTTCGTCGAGGTGATCACAAAATCGAGCCGGTACTTTTGTTCGAATCGAGTCAAGCCAAACCTCAAAGCGCGACTCGAATGTATCCCAAATCAGATACTATTTTTTAGAGTTCTGGGCAACAATAAATTGGCCCCGGGATCATTGGTATACGAACCAGTTTCTTTATCACCCACGTTACCTACCTTAGTGGACTAGTTTATATTAATATTTCCTTTAAAATGACATATTTAAAAACAAATGATTCATAGTATACATTGTTTCAAGTACGAAGTGTTAACATGTCTGAAAATTATGAACTAACAAGTTACTAACAACAATCAAACCCAAACTGCAATAATGTAAGTGATGCAAATAGCCAGAGCACCGTGTCGCACAACTCGTTCGCGGAAACAATTACCGAGTCGTAATTACAGGCTAATTTCACACGAGCGGATTTGTTTCACGGCGAATCGGTGGAAATTGGAGCCAGGATGTGGATATGGCACACGTCGTTTGCCTAATTACCACAAAATGTCCTAGTTTACCTTCCATTGCGGGAAATCCTAGCCTAATATGTCATCAGCCTGGTTCTTACTACTAGGACTGTGCCAACAATCTAGAGTGGAGAATGAAAATTCAAAACAATCGTGGCAAACACTGAAAATAATACTTGTTGGAATTTATATATGTACAACATAATAGTTATAAGAACCGTAACGTCGCGAGGGTTATCAAGATAGCCACGTACAATAAAGACTGGTTATTAATTATGATCCGTATTATACAGAGTGTTTCTTTAAAACAACCAGTGATTTTTTAAGAAAACTAATGACTTTAGAGAAGATGTTATATAATAATAGGAGTAAGGGACTAATTTATTGGTAATAACGAACCGAAAATTCAAGCGGTAGATCTCAAACGGTAGAACAATTAATTTTTCAAATGGTAACCTATATACTTATACTTTTTATTCCATTAATAGAGATTTTCGTCTATGATTTCCTACTTCATTTTTAACACCATTTTTTCTCGAAATAATTATTATACAAAACTATACAATATTTATAGCGTTGAGATTATAAAAAATCTCGAGTGAACTAGAAAATTGTATGTTACTAAATATAATTTTGTTCTACTGTTTGAGAACCACTGGTTGAATTATCGGTTTGTTATTACTGACAAATTAGACCCTATTTCTGATTATTTTTTGTACATAACATTTTTCTGAAGTCATTAGTTTATTTATAAAAACCATGTATACAAAATTTTATCTGTTGGAGTAAATGAACAAAAAAAAATCTGTTGTGGCCAGCACAATACCTTCCGTCATTCTCGTGTATAATGTATAAATTCCATAATTTTGCTTACAAAAGATTCTAAATTTCCAGTAAAATTATTTCATAAACAAACTATTCAAATTGCACTTGACACTGGCATCTTCTTCTTCTTTAGCTTTTCCCATTCGTTAGGGGTCGCTATTTTTGCATGTCGTTCTCATTCAGTTCCTTTTCTCTCAAATCTTCCGCAATACAGTCCTTCCATCTTATCTTTGGTCTTCCTCTGTTTCTTTAACGTCCTATTACTAAACTATTCATTCTTGTTCCAATATAATTCTTCATTTCTTCTCATGACATGTTCAAACCAATGTAATCGTCTTTCTTGTATCTTTCTAAAAACTTGTAACACTAGAGTTATTTTCTTACCGTATCTTTCCGTGTATTCCCCAATATCTACTTCAACATCCTCATATCTGCCACATTAATTTACTTTTTATTGATACTGACATCTGTCAATTTGAATTATATGAATATATTACTAGTTCCCAAGTTTGGCATAGCTGGCTGAATTATAAAATTTAATTTCTTTAAAATTCTTTAACTCTGTATCTATTGAATATGAAGTATAAATTGTAATCAAATCGTATAGAGAATAATATATTCTTTAAGTTATAATAACGTTAAATATCAATAAATCAAATTTAACTGTTAAATCTTCAAATGAGACTACTTCCGGTTGAGCAATTATAACCAAAATCTAATCAGCTGTTCTTCTGGATGTAAACTTAAGGAATACGAAAAAATATATAATTTTTGGAATCGTGGTATTGAAGTTATGGAATCCGGAACTTTTGTCACACACACACACACGAACACACAGACACACATACATACAGACATCATCGTAAAAATGGTAAAATCGTATTATATGGACCCTAAAACGTGCTTATTCAGAAAAAACTCATCATTGAATTTTTTGACCAAAGACAATACCTTCCTTACCTAAAGGTGACGGAAGGTAATAACATTATTTGGTGTTGAAACAAAAATTCTAATCTAAACAATCAAGTATACTGTATTTGATTTGTTCGTAAACAAGTACCTCATTACCATACTTCATTATGGTACTGAATATTATAATTTATATATTATAGTTCTATAAAGCCGGAGTTCCAAGTGAAAATAAAATTTTGTTGTAATTTCTTCATTATTTTTTTTGCATAAGCTCATGTTTACTTTTTGGCCGTTGGAATTCAGCTGGTACCACTGTGTGAGAAACTTTATATTTTTTGCTAAGTAAAAATAAAGTTGAAAATTAATTAAATATATGAGTTATTTATTCTAACTACGTGTGCAATGTGTTCCGAAGAAACCATAATGCTGAGCGAATTAAAAATTTAAATTGTATCCGTAGATATATTTCTTAAAACAAACAACTTAATAAGAGCATTCCGATTAACCTTGAATAAATCTCGCATAAGTCAGTTAAATTACCACTTATCATTGCAGCAATTTATAAAGTCCCCTTATATCACGTCAGCGCCTGAATATCCTTGTCAAATACACGAACGGTCAAATGATTACGATATATAAGTATGTATAAATATTTTTACTGAAGTAAAGTATGTATATTTAGGATTTCATCATGTCAAGTAGTTTGATATTTTTGTAAATTACTTGACTTGACTTGAAAATCAAGCTTTTCAAAAATTCATTACTTGTCTTGACTTGATTTTCTATCGATACTACTTGACTTGACCAATCAATTTCAAGCAAATTCAAGCTACTTGATAACGAACCGATTATGTACGTAAACACGCGAATCAGTAGAATCATAACCTAGCTGTGTGTGGTACGGCGTGGTGTGCCATATACTGTGCTGATTCACTACTGCAAGTTAAAATCTATGCAGAGATTTAAAAAATTCATTCAATATTGGAATATATACTAGAATGACCCGAGAATATGTCAACAAAATTTGAAGTCCTAATCATTATTATTAAGTTAACTGTAGATGGTTAAACTATCGCACAAAAGCCCAAAAAGCTATACTCCATTCGAAATAAGAATAATAATTGGGACTTCAGATTTTGTCCACATATTCTCGACTCATTCTAGTATATATTCCAATAATGAATGGGTTTTTTAAACCTCTTCATATCTCGGAGAAAAATAAAGTTCCAAAATGTGCCATGTTATTTAAATGGGAAAAAATCAAGTGCATTTAGGCACGGTAAAATATTAAAAATAAGCGGAATGAAAGTATAATTTGTTTTTATTCATTTGAAACCATTTTAGGGGATGGTCCAGTTAAAATTCGACTTGTCCCCTTTTAAGGTCTACCATAATTACATATACTATAAATAGTTTGTTAATTCATATATACTTTCAAACCTTTTATTTTAATTTTTAAATTTGAATGTATGATTTATTTTTATGAATAAAAGTTTATATTTCAAGGTATATTATTGATATTGTTATAAAACATAAGGAACTATATGAAAATGGAATGTTGTCTTGAAGAACTTTTTCTGGTAATTAAAAAAATAATTACTTGATTTTTTCAAATAATTGAAAAATAACTACTTGATTTTTCAAGTACTTGAAATGTAACTACTTGACTTGACTTGATTTTCGACTACTATTACTTGACTTGAGATTGACTTGATTTCAATTCAAGTCAAGTCATGTAACTTGAATATCAAGATCAAGTCAAGCCGTGAAACTCTAAGGGCCAGTTGCATAAAACGTTGTTAGCTGATCATGTGTTTAACTACACATTGTAACCATGGATACGTATCAAAAATGCATTGGAAAATAAGCCTTGTCAAAGTTAACTACGTGATTAAAGTTAACAATGTTTTATGCAACTGGACCTAAGTATATTTGTACATTTATATATATACTTTGTACTTTATTTTAACAAGATTATCATAAAAATAAAAATCTGATGTGGACACCACACGACTTCCTTGCACGATTATTAAACTATACATATTTTTTTAATAAGTAAATTACAAAATATTAATTTTAACTTCAAAACAGTAAGATATATAGCGACCATAATCTAACCCGTTTCTTTTTAAAGAGAGTTTTGATTACAACAAAGAAATATTTGATTACAACAATGAATATAACTAATTGCACAATAAAAATATAATATTTGTTATTGTACGAATCATAAAATTGCACGTATTTAACGTAATTTGACATGAACATTTTTTTTATGTTTTTGTCCTAATCCATAGCAAGCTTTATTGCAAAAACAAAAAAGTATATAATATTTAAATTTACATATCTCGCTTATACAAAGGGCAAATTTAATAATACTTGATGTGCTAGACGCAGAAATTAATTCTCTAAAACTTTTATTTGAAGCATTTATTTCTAAAATCAAAATAAAATCATTTTATTCAACAAAAACAGTTAACAACTTCAAGTAATGTACCACTTCCGGTTAGCCTATTTTAACCAAAATCTATTATGTTATTTCGATTGACATAAAAGTCTTGTATACCAAATTTGAAAAGTTTTGGATTATATTTTAAAATAGTTTTTCATTAAAATCTATTATAGGCTTCATGTAAAGTGCCACTTTTGGAAATTGTGTAATAACCAGAAAGGGAGGTGCGCAACTAGATGTTATAGGAGTCCTAAATACAAAATTTAAACTTTCTACGGCTTACCGAGATGCGAGATACGTACGGATGTACGTACATACGGACGTACGTACAGACGTCACGACGAAATTAGTCAAAATGGATTCAGGCATGATCAAAATGGATATTTCCGCTGAAATCTGAAAACCGAATTTTTTCGCGATTACAATACTTCCTTTACTTACGTACAAGGAAGTAAAAATCTGATGTGGCCAACACAATACCTCCCGTTTAATTTAATTTTTATTCATGTAATTACTAAATTAAATTTAAATACCGGGTTCGATCCCGACCAATGCCAAATATTTCGAATTTTAAATGGCACAAAAATGACCCCCCATGCCAGCAATAAGTGCTCTTGAGGTGACACCTAATAAACGCCCGCACGGTACAAATATGTCATCATCGTCACCGATATCTGTGTACAAAGCAGATTGGCAGGCCTAGCAATGGGTAATAATGCCGTAATGATATATATACACTATTTTCTTTTTAAAATGTTACTATTATAATTTGAAATGATTACTTTGTTGACAGAGACATATATCTGTCAGTTACATACATTTGAGATTTGAACTGTGTAACCATGGAGTTGTGTTTAAAGCGTAGGCTGCGGGATTAAAATTACAGATAATTTTAGAAATTGATCCATAAAATATATACAAAAAGTATAAACGTAAACGTGTAGAATTTTTTTAAAACTTTAATTTTTATAATAACAAATCTCGAAAAAATAACATTTAAAGGTATTTTTCGAAGAAAAACTATTTTGAGTTTCCAGTAAAGTGCCATTTCCGGTTATTTGGTTTACTTCAAAATCTAATGGCATCTTTCACTATAAGCGTAAGGTAGAAATACAAGGTTTCAAAATTTTCTGAACGATAGTATTTAAGTTAGAGCGTAAAGAGGATCTGTACACAAACATTTACACACATATACACAGACATAATCGTGAAAATGTTAAAATTGGATTCTAGGGACTTTAAGACGTGGTCATTTATCAAAATCTCGATATGCGATTTTTGCACGATCCCTATACCTCCTTTACCAAGGGTAGCGGGAAGTAAAAATTCTGCTTTAAAACTATGTACATAAAAAAAACACTTTTCGATGGCGGAGTCTTCATATATGCCGGTTTCTAATTGCCCCAATCCACAGCAAATCATATGCTAGCCACGTCGTCCATTCTTCTCCTGTACATTTATCAATAAGTGTAAAATACTAATCATACACTTTAATTCAAATATACAAAGCAAAGCTACAAGCGGCTCATCTTCCATATTAATATCGATAAAGCTCGTTGGCTCTTTAGTAGTCGTTGTGATATTCTGAAATTATTTAAAATGTGTGTATAGTATATACTTATATTGATATCACAAACCTCAATATTATCACCGTCGAATATATTTTCAAAACCTATTATAGTTTATGTGTTAATGATATTCAACATAACACTTTTAGTAGGAATTGGTTTGCAACATATCCAATCGCTCACTTGAAACAGATTTTCTGACTTTGTTTTTTATTTGCATAATTTTTTTGTAGTGGTTGCTGGGTGCGTGAAGTTTGGCATAACAAAGTTGGGCACAAATTATGAGACTAGTATAAATAATTTTTGCTCAATTTGTGCCAATTTATGTCCCCAAAATTATTTTCGAAATATAACATGGTTACGAAATAAGAGACTTAAAATTTTTATGCTAACTTCACGCCAGCATAATAAAAATGAAAAGTAATAACATTTATTATTTAAATAACTTGTGCTTAATTTGTACCAATTTATGCCCGTTGTTTGAATAATTACTTATAACTGGTTCATGAGTTATTGACTTTTAAAAAAAATTATGCCAACTTTACGCCAGCATAAAAAAAATTGAAATTTTAATTTTTTATTATTGAAATAATTTGTGCCTAATTTGTGCCAAATAAATGAATATAAAATAATTATTATTATCAGAGATATTAACAATTATTTATATAAAAGTGTGAAGTTGGCATAAAAAATATTTTATTTTCAATTTATTTTTACAGCAAATGAAAGCTTATAATTTGTGCCTATTTGTGCCCATACTATATTTTATTTGTTTGTATTATGATATGTATTAACTATTATTTTGTGAAAATGTGACATAAAATATATTCCATTTTCAATTTATTTTTTCAGCATTAGGAGTGGTCACAGGACAAGTGGGATCGACTAACGCCGATTGATTGCGATCGATTAAAAATTAAACTAACACTAGCTTATGGGAATGGTCACACTGCATGCATCCACTATAGTCGAACGATGTCGAACGTCGACGAGCGGTTTGATATATCAAACATGTTTGATTTTCTAGTCGATCGACAGCGATTAATGTGTTTAAGCATGCTCAGTGTTGTCATATTTTTCATACCAACTTAACTGTTTTGACATTTGTCTACAGGTTAAAAAGAATATTGTTAGAATATTACAGCCATATTACTAGTATCATGACGGAAATGTGGAGAGTTAATGAAATAGACCATAGTTGAAAAACTGTGTAAGAAATAATGTACAATTTTATGATCAAAGCACATCAGGATACAGTAATAATTGTAAGACAATGGAAAAATTAGGGATGCAAATTTCTCTAATTTTAAAAACAAAAACTCATAAGGTTTGTCATTTATTTAAATATTCCTGAAAACATATATTTGCGGCGTTTCAGTGCAAGAAAAAAATAATTTTCTTTCAATTTAAGTTGGTATCATTTTTGTGAAAATATTTACGTCGATTCATGCAGTGTGACATATCTCCTAAAATATCGGTTGGTTGCTATTGATCTACGACAGTTGATCTTGGTTGATCGATTGCATTCTACTCAATGTGACCACTGCCTTAGAAAGCTTATTTGTGTCCATGTTATTTTTAAAACATCTGTAAGCAGCAATAAGAAAAGTTAGTAAAAAAATGATATTGATGGGAAAATCTTAATTTGAATAGATTCGCTGAGACCTACAAAATTAAAATAAACAGTTTGCAAATAAAAAATTTAAATATAAGGGGGTAGAAATAAATATAACAATTTTATATCGAGACAAAAAAAATGTTCAAAGTTTAAAACAATAAATACAACTAATAAATATACTACAATAATGAAAATCTTATAATGTATAAAACTGTGTAGGTAACAATTTATTGCTTAAGCCTGTGTTACATTTGTCAATTTTTCTATCAATTTTAAGAACTTGGCCAAGTTTAATAAATTTACCAATTTCTAGCCAACATTTATCAATTTTATTTTTATATTGAAATATCAAGTCATTAACATATAACACTCATATAATAACATTGATATGTTGGTATGGTATGTTATTAAAATTACTAGAAAGTACTGAAAAATTGAAGGAAAAATAGAACATGCTCTATATCCAGCTTGTTCTTCGGCTTATTAAGAACTTAAAATGTGTTCAGACACAGACGGTTTCGGTGTGACCGACGCTAGGCGTCGCGACGGCGTTGACGGCGGCGGGCAAGCGGTAGATACGGTGATCTTAAGTATCCGTATAGAAACGTGTTCGGATGGTTTTGGCGTAATCGACGCTGTCTAACAGTAGTAATGAGGGAAGAGGTGTAGCTACGCGTTTCTTCAGTAATCGGCAGATCGACGTCGGGCGTCGCGACGGTGACGCTCGTAACCGGATATTCGCGGATTACGTGTAGATCAATGGTATATACCGCTCACAGACTCTAGGCCTAGAGTGCCCCGGCTTACGCACTGGGGCGTCGCGGCGCAGAGTCGAAAAAACCCACTTGGGTTGATGTACGCTAAAATAGACGACTCGGAATAACGGGTCGTTTTACAGTAACTCTGGATAAACACGCGGACTCGACGTCTGTAACGCCCAGGTTTACACGCCGGCGGCGTCGAAACGTCAAGTTGATAAAACTCGGAACGAGACACTGTAAAATGGCTAGACACGCGCAACTGATGAATTTAATCCACGGAGATTATTACAGCCGGTGTCAGTCGTAGTGTCTCTGTATATTTTCAAATACCCCTTTCGAAAATGCTTTGGCCTAGGCTCAACAAGCGTTGCGACGTCGGGCGTATGAATCTTACAACCAGACACTAAGACTGACTTTCGGTAACCAACTAAACAACTCGAACGGAGAGCTCACGGTACGGGTTTCAAAGAAACGGAAACTTTGTTCACCTGGAGGTCGGCTTCGATGTCTTGACGGATTACTCGCAATCAAGAATCGATGGAATACTCGCAATCGCGTTATTAGTTGTTGAGAGGAATACTCGAAGTCAACAACTATCTTCTACAATCGCGGGCCCTGCCTTTATACAGCACGATGTTAACGGCCCTTTATGCGGCTTATTTCCCGGTCAAATTATACACCTTGTTCCAATTGTCGGGAAGAAAAGTTTTCACGGTTCGCGGATTTATAAGGGCTAAGCTACACGGCTTTGAACTATACAGGGTGTTAATACTAAGTCGTTACACCCGAAAATGGTAGATAGAACTCATTAAAACAAATAACTTTTCTTAGCTCAAATTTTTGATTTGGAGCCCCAGTTCATAGCTATTGGCGTTCTCTTGTTTTTCGAAAAATCGTCATTACTCCCTTATTTTAAGAAATATGTAAAAAACACAAAAACTTTCAGCATTTGCTTTCGGTTCTCTAAAACACTTGTATTTACAATTATTTTCTATTTCATCAAATAACAAAATGGCGACCAATCAAAAATTTCAAAACAAGATATTTTGAAAACCACCCCATCGATTTTTGAAAATAACAAATTTTTAAAATCCTTAAACTTTCTATTACAATATTTGTCTGAAACATTTTTTTCTATCTGTCCAAAAAAAAGTTTTTATTCACTTACTTGGCTTGAAAAATTTTGTTTGCTTCACAAGGGACGGTGTATTTAATTCTAAAAATATAATATAATAATAATAATCATTTGTGGGCTGACGAGAATCCCCACGCACCATTTATTCGCGCACATCAACAACGTTTTGCGGTAAATGTATGGGCTGGAATCATAGGGGTGTACGTTATTGGACCCTACATTCTCCCAAACCGATTGAATGGTGAAAATTATTTTATTTTCTTGGATACTGTGCTGCCGGAACTACTTGAAGACCACTAAACATAAAACTGAGACTTTGATTTCAGCATGATGGGGCACCGGCTCACACAATGCGAGAAGTCACCGCATTGTTAAATAGAAAATACCCGAATTAGTGGATTGGGAGGAGAGGTCCAGTTGCGTGGCCAGCCCGGAGCCCCGACCTAACTCCACTAGATTTATTTTTTGGGGTCAGATGAAGACCTCTGTTTACGAGACACCGGTGAACACAGAGTTAGAACTAGTGGCTAGAATCGTGGCTGCAGCAGAAGATATAAAAGAGAAGCAGGCAGTCCTTGCGAAGGTCTCCACCAACATCAAAGCACGCTGCCGGGCTTGCGTTGCTGCGAATGGTGGCCACTTTGAAAATCATATTTAGTCCCACCCTTGTTGTTTCATTGTTTATTGTTTTATTTTTCGCGTTTGTTTTTATTGTTTTTCTTGTTTAATGGTAGCAAGCCTACTTTGTTTTAAATGATTGTTGCAGTTTGTTAAAATTTATCTTGCAATTCAATTTCAATAAAAACTTTTTTTGGCCAGATAGAGAAAAAAATTTCAGACAAATATTGTAGTAGAAAGTTTATGAATTTTATTTTCGAAAATCGATGGGATGGTTTTCAAAATATCTTGTTTTGAAATTTTTTATTGGTCGCCATTTTGTTATTTGATGAAATAGAAAATAATTGTAAATACAAGTGTTTTAGAGAACCGAAAGCAAATGCTGAAAGTTTTTGTATTTTTTAAATATTCCTTAAAGTAAGGGAGTTATGACGATTTTTCGAAAAACAAGAGAACGCCAATAACTATGAACTGGGGCTCCAAATCAAAAATTTGAGCTAAGAAAAGTTGTTTGTTTTAATGAGTTCTATCTACCACTTTCGGGTGTAACGACTTAGTATTAACACTCTGTATAACCCAGTGTTTCCCAACCTTTTTTGTGCCATGCCCCACCTTAGCCTTTCTAAAATTCTTATGCCCCCCTATGTAACATATATAATTTTTAATATTAAAAAATTGAATTGTTCACTTAAGAAACTTAAATGATATGTTTTAGGAAGAAATCACTAGGAAATTGTTAACGAAACACAGTAAGTAAATTTTCAAAACATATAATGAAAAACTGAAATTCAAATTCCAAATAATTTTAATAAAGTTTTTTCTATATTAATTAATTATTTTAATTTAGTGAGATCCTTGCGCTTGTTGCTTGCTACACAGAGATTTTATATTAGGTTCCAATTTGGTTAGCTTCAGTCTCAAGTCTCCACATTGTGTTATATCCAGCCGATTTCTTTTTTTTACCAGTAAATCATTTACAGCACTAAATCCACATTCAGCTAAATATGAAGATGGAAAAGGTAGCAATAGTATTCTTTCACATTTGGTTGAATTTGGGTATTTGATTTCTGTTTCCTCACAAAGCCATGCCATCGCTCCTTTTATATTAAATAAAGGTTTAACCTGCTCATCATTTTGCAATTCTGATACTGCATATTTGATATATCAGACAAATCCACTAACATTGGCTGTATCATCTATGTTGGAAAATAAATTTGCCGCAGGGAAGTTTACTTGACGACGCCAAACACCCAGTTGATATTTTGGTCTCGTCAGTCGAAATTATACCTAATAATTATTTACCGCAATTATTTAAGAATTTGTTTTTTTCGTTAAATTTGGCACCGAAATCTAGCATTGCATTTAAATGATCCGGAGTCGAGTCCATTTTCGAATTGCCCCCCTTAACAATCAAATTGCCCCCCTGTGGGGCGTGGGCCCCACGTTGGGAAACACTGGATAACCCGTAAAACTTGTGACAGATCCACATCGTCACAAATGTAATACACAAAAAATTATTATCACAAACTTGGGCTCTTATAATCGTTTTTGTGTTTTAGTAAAAATTACATAAAAATGACCATAACGGCCCGAGTTTGCGAGCGTCTAAGTAATAGATTTGTTCGAGGAGACAGTCTTTAATACTTTGATGTATTGTGCAACTGTCTGATTAGGATTGGTTTTAAATCAGTTTCAAATTTAGACTGCTCGAACTAAGTGTTTACAAACGACTTGCTCCAAGACTAAGAGGTTATAGTATATTTGACGTTTGGTAAATAGACTTATTTAAAAATATGTCAGGTAATTTGAACATTTGTTATGAAATATGTATCTATGTATTTATAATAATTTAATTATTACAGAACAATCTACTTGTGCAAATGAAGAAAATATGGAATACAAGACGTGGTCGTACAATTCAACAAAAATATGCATTGATAAATATAAAATATAGGGAGAAATAGAGTAGGAAGTTTTGAATTAAGAAATATGAAAAGAATGTGGGAAATAATATCATTCGATTTAAATAATGAAATTAAGATTAATGTTACATCCTCCAATTATGAGAACAGGTAGCGAGTGATTGAAAGAAGATTTAAAAAATACATAGACAACAAAACAAAATTTTTGGTAAAAAGAAAAATGTATATCCAGAAATATTGCTATCTGCAGCTGCAAGTACTTCTGCTGAAGCTGAAGCATTTGAAAATTTTTTCACAGAAAGAAAATTATTTCCCATTGGAAACCATTAACGATGATCAAACGCCTGTGGAATGTATAATTAATAGCAATACAAATAATGTTGTAAAACCTTATCAACTAAAACCAAATCAAGGAGTAGGAAAAATAAAATTGATGAGGTGATGCATTTCAAGAACTTTGCAGAGAGGAAATTATTAATTGAAAAGAGTAAACTGAAGGAAAAAATCAGGAGAAACCATCTGATAGAAGAAAGAAATAAAATTTTAAAACAATACCTGGAAAGAAATTTAAATATTCCACCATGTTTATAAACCATGTTATATTTATTATGATAAAGACTGTTTAGAATATAAATTTATTATTTTTTGCGTTATAAATATAAAGAAGTATTTATTTTTATTTTTTGTTATACATTGTAGAGTACAATTTTTTTATTAATATAGTATGTGTGTAATTATAATAAATAAAAGTATTCCAATAGTAGCTTAATACAAAATAATATTAAATATACAGGATGTCCCAAATTTAAAGGTCCACTCTGTAATAACATATACAATACCTCAAAATAAGCATAAATTGTTAGATAAACATACGGCCGATCTTGCTTCTTTTCGAGTTTTTGTGTTTCAAACAAGAGGAATTTAATTTTATTGTTAACATCTAGTAGTTGTCACGATTGTCGTTTGTTTTTGTTTTAATAAACTTGGAGCAGTCGCTTGGCCTTCACGTTCGCCAGACTTAACGCCACTCGACTTCTTTGCTTGGGGAACATTAAAAGAGAGAGTAATAGTCAATCTGTAAATACCGCTGCTGAATTGCAAGACAGAATTAGGGTCGCATGTGACGAAATCATTGCTGAACAATGTCTAGCAGCTATTAATGATGTTAATCAACGTGCCACACCTTGTCTTCGTGCGGGTGGTGTACACTTTGAACAATTATTGAAATAATAAAAAAAATATTAGTTTGGCTTTTGCGTTTATTTTGAACTAAACTGTTAGGTTAGTGATGGCACTTCTTTACCTTCAAGATGCCAAACTCGAAAACGAAGCAAGATCGGCCGTATGTTTATCTAACAATTTATGCTTATTTTGAGGTATTTTATCTGTTATTACAGGGTGGACCTTTAAATTTGGAACACGCTGTAGATACCATGAAAGCGGTTGTTATTTTTTAGAACAGGACATATTTTTGGAATATTGGAACAACTCCTAAATGTCATGTTAGAACTTTAAATCTTGTGTTTTCTTATTATTATTCATTATTAATAAATGGTTGCAGAGGTGAAACGTATTGAATAAGTCGGAAAATAAAAAAGATTTATTCAGAATGATTGACAACGACAAAAAAAAAACAGTCTGTTGTCTCAGCCAAAAATCAATTTCCAAGTGTTCAGCAGGTTCTAAGTGTTCAGCCGCCTGAAAATTTTGAATTTACAAATCCTATGAAATGGCCATTGTGCTCAAAGCGATTTGAAAGGTACCTCATAGTATCAAAGAACTCTGTTCGCCCTGATAATGAGAAGATCGAGATATTGTTGTATATAATGGGCCCTAAAGTAAAAGGTTCTTAAAGCTTTCGGAAATTATTTTATACCAAGAAAAAATATTACTTTCGAAAGGTATAAATTTGGAACACGTTCCCAGCTACTAAGTGAACCAATTGAAGAATTCATAATTGTTCTACATACGAGTACTCTAGCAGACAATTGTAATTATGGACAGTTAAAGGAAGAATTAATAAGAGTTAGGATTGGATCATCATTGGAAAGACCGATAGAAGAACACCAGAACAGCTCCAACTAAAACCCATTCTGACATTATCTAACACCATTCAGATTGTCAGACAAGCTGAGTTGCAGTCTCAGCAAAATCAGGTTATTTTTTCTAGTTCCAGAGAAACCGTGAATGCTGTCTAAAAACATGAACCAATGAAGAGATCTTTCAAAAATAACAAATCGAAATTTCCGAAATATCCAGAGACAAATTCAGCTAATCGTCCAAAACCTAGATCATATCAGCGTACAGATTAACGTCAGGGATAATCGTCTACATGCTTCTACTGCGCATTAGACAGTCATCCAAGGTATCAATATCCTGCTAAAAGAAGTAAGTGTCATAATTATAAACTATATGGACACTAGTCTACTTCTGAAGTGTGTAAATAAAAAAAAAACCATACAGAGTGTTCATTTTATTTTGTCCACTATTGCTATCTCGAGAACTATAAGAGTTACGAGGTCGGTTAAATTAGCAAACAATTTTTATTTTACAAGACTATTTTAATGAGTATATTTTTTTTTTTCAAACAGTGGTTCACAAACTATGGATACCAACTTTGTGATTTTAAATACAACTATTTTTTTTTTATTTACTTCTTCGCTAGAGAATTTTATTCTGAACTCAGTGATATAATATTTGTATACCCTTAGATAACAAATTTTATGAGAAATGTGTATATTTAGAATTATTTCATTATAGCTAAAATAAGTGTGCCATGGACGAAACAAGTTGAATATGGATTCAGATGTTAGAGTGCTGTGACCGAAAACAATAGAACTATTTATACTGTTTACAAATGTCAGTTGCTATTATTGAATTGTTCTTGTTGTGTGAATACTGAATAAGCTCAATAAAATGGAAAAATCTGATGTGGCCAACACAATACCTCCCATTTAATTTTTATTCATGTAAATACTTAAAATTAAATTTAAATACCGGGTTCAATCCCGACCAAATATTTCGAATTTTAAATGGCACAAAAATTACCCCTATGGTGTACTCTCCACGCCAGCAATAAGTGCTCGTGAGGTGACATCTTGTAAACGCCCGCACGGTACAAATATGTCATCATCTTTACCGAAAAAATCTGTGTACAAAGCAGATTGGCAGACCCAGCAATTCGTAATATGCCGTGATGATAAATTTATTTTATTTATTTATGTACTTACTTATATTCATTACTGGCGTGGAGAGTACAACACAGGGATCAATTTTATGCCATTTCAAATTCTAAAATATTTGGCTTCGGTCGGAACCGAACCCGTTCCCAAGATTCGCGTAAAGTGACGCCTGGTAAACGTCTGCACGGAACAAATATGTCATCATTATTACCGCCATCTGCGTACAAAGCAGATTGACTCACCCATCAGTGGGTAATATGCCGTGATGATATATGTTTTTATTACCTTACCTATATTTTTACATATTTACTTATGCTATTAAGTTCCTTTCCATATAATTATTGTTCTATTTAGTCGCCGCATAATGGTGCTGTTTTTCTATAACTTGTTGTATCTTAAAAGACGACTTTTGGAATTATGTTTCAAAATATTTATTTCACAATGTAATTTTTTTACGAATTCGTATTTTCTGATAATGGGTGGGTTTTACACCCGAAACGTCCAATTATACTGACTTCATTTTCAATTAAATATGTGAACCTAAAAGCCTAAATATTTTTTTTATATTTTAAAAACGTTAATATTATTATTTGTAATGATTAGTTCGTTGACAGTGACATATATCTGTCAGTTACAAACATTTGCGATCTGAATTGTGTAACCATGTGAATGAGTTGTGTTTAAAACGTAGGCTCCGGGATTGAAATTATAGATAGTTTTATAAATTTATGCATAAAATATATAGAAAAAGTATTAATGCAAACCTGTAGAAAATTTAATGATCTTTAATTTTTATATAACATAAATCTCGATAAAATAACATTTAAAGGTATTTTTCGAAGAACAACTATTTTGAGCTTTCAGTAAAGTGCCATTTCCGGTTATCTGGTTTACTTCAAAATCTAATGACATCTTTCACTATAAGAGTACGGTAGAAATACAAGGTTTCGGGAGGTAAAATACATAATTTTACTCATAATGATAAAGTTGATATACGAAGTGTACATTTTAGCATGCAAGAAAAAATACCTTTTCCGCGGTTAGAATGTATCAGGGGAAATATCCTCAAGGAGATTAGAATCCAGATTACGTGCCAATACAACTACAATAAATAATGATATTGAAATAGATGTTTTTTCGAATTTGAAACAAATCCAAGGGCATCTATTAGAATGGCTGCTACCGAGTACCAGTGTAGTGTAGGAAGAGTATATAAAATTTTAAAAAGAAATAAATACAGAGCGTTCAAACTTAATAAAGTTTAATATTTACATCTTGGAGACCATGAACGACGTCTTGAGTTTTGTGATTAGTTGTTAAATGAAAGAGAGAGTTTTTAAAATTTATTATCTAGACAGATGATTCAAATTTTTCAAATAATGGCATGTTTATGCAAGAAATAATATTTACTGGAGTACTGAGAATCCTATAATTGTGCGTGAGAGAGGATTTCAAAGAAAATTTAGTGTTATCATTTGGTGTGCTATTTTAAAAGAATTTTTTTTTTATATGTATGAAGGTACCTTCACAGGTGATCGGTTTTGCAATTTTTAAGAGCACACTTATTTTAGCCAATTTAAAATAAAACTGATATAAATCTAAACATGCATTTTGCTAATAAAAATTGTTATCTAAGGGTATACAAATATTATATGATAGTATTTAAAATAAAATTCTCTATCGAATAAGCAAATAAAAAAAAGTTGTATTTAAAAAAACAAAGTTGGTATCCACAGTTTGTGAACCACTGGCTGAAAAAAAATGCTCATTAAAATAGTCTTGTAAAATAGAAATTGTTTGCTAATTTAACCAAACTCGTAGCTCTTATAGTTCTCGAGATAGCAATAGTGGACAAAATAAAATTAACATCCTGTATGTACGAGGTCTGGCTATTAAATAACGAGACTGCGCGCGCAGAATGCGTCCTAGAGGGATAGGGGGGAAAACGAATGCAGCGTTGGCTAGATGGAAGTGTCTACTATTCCGGTACGAAAACACGTTTTTGTCGCTGTAGTAGTATTTTTTCTATAGAGGTTAGAAACGAACGTGTTTTTTTCTCGTGCCGATAACAATGTGTGACGAAAAACATGAGCAACGGATCAATGTGAAATTTCTCGGTAAATTAAAAAAAAAACTCCGACTGAGTGCCATAAGTTGTTGAAAGAGGCCTATGGTAAAAATTATCTATCTCGTGCGCGTGTTTTCCAATGGTATAAACGGTTTTTTTTTTATGAAAAAAGCAAGGATGCCGAAATCAAGATTTAAAGCCATGCTAATCGTTTTTATCGACATCAACGGCATCGTGATGACTGAATGGGTTCCCGAGGGTCAAACTGTAAACCAAACTTACTATTTGAAAGTTTTGGCAACACTGCGAGAACGAGTTCATAAGAAACGACCGGAGTTGTGGACAAACAAGTCGTGGATTTTGAACCAGGAGAACGCACCTGCCCATAACGCACTGTCTGTGAAGCGTTATTTATCCGCTAGAGGCACTCCAGTGCTCGAACACGCGCCGTACTCGCCTGATTTAGCACCCTGTGACTTTTTTCTGTTTCCGAAGATCAAGTCTGCCTTAAAAGGAACCCGGTTCGAGTCGATGGAAGAGGTGAAGCGAAAATCGGCGGAGCTCCTAAACGCTCTTACAAAAGAAGACTTCCAACATTGCTTTGACCAATGAAAAAAAAACGAATGGAACGGTGTGTGGCGAGGGGATGGGAGTACATTGGAGGGAAGCATTCGATTATAAAATAATTTTTAAAATAAAACTCTTTTTCATAAGCAGAACTTAATGACATAAATTTAAGGATAAGTAGTATGACATTGCAGATTACGAAACAAAAAGAATTTTATAAAAAATCGCATATTTAAGGGTAGTTTTCATGAAACTAACATTTTTGGTACCACTGTACCACTGGAAATATTTTATCTGTTGCACAATTATTTTCGTTAAAAATGCTATTTAATTTAATTATTAAGAATAATATCTAATACAACTAATTGTGAATGTATGTTTGATAACCATATTTTTAATGAAATATTAATTAAAACAGCAGTAAAAAAAGTTTCTTTACGAAAAGTCAAATTTTCATTTTTCGAATTTTTAAAAAATCTTTCTGTTTTGTAATCTACACATGTCATACTAATTACCCTTAAATTTATGATATTAAGTTCATAACCACCCCGTATACAGGCTGTTAAAAAATAGAGGTCACGGATTTAAAGGTGGGCAATACATTTCAAAACAATAAAAAAAGGTCATGTAGACATATATCCGGAAAAGCCTAGTTTCAGAGCTATAGCGATTTTTATATTTTATTTCTGACATATACATCTCATACTTTTAACATTACAATAAAATCATAGTGGCTGTTTACAATGAAAAAAAATGAAGGTAGTCTTTTGTTTTTCCTTTATTGTTATTTTTTGTTACAATCACAATTTTATCATGAATAATTTGACTTTCTCCGAATTAGCAGATATGCATTTAATGTACGGTCGTGTTCACGGTAATTCGGTAGAAGCTGGACGTTTGTACAAGGAGAATTTTCCAAATCTGAGGATACCATCGGATCAATTGATCGTCGCCTAAGAGAATTTGGGAACTTATTTATAATTGAATGTTTTCCATTGTAAACGGCCACTATGATTTTATTGTAATGTTAAAAGTATGAGTTGTATATGACAGAAATAAAATATTAAAATCGCTATAGCTCTGAAACTAGGAATTTCCGGATATATGTTTATATGAACTTTTTTATTGTTTTGAGATGTGTTATCCACCCTTAAATCCGCGCAAATGAGACGGAAACTGATATACGCGAACAGACAAATTAATTTTAACTCATTGTTTTTTTTTTTTTTCATAACCATCATTTCAAATCCACAAACACTAATAAATAAAACATTATTTTAAACTGATAGATTGAATCATATTAAAATGAGAACAATTAAATAAATACAATCGCCTCTGACAAAATGAAATTGCAATGCTTTTTAAAATTAATGTTATGCATATCCAAGAGTCTTTAATAATTTTATCCTGATCAACAGCTTATAAAAGTGTAAAGATACAAAAAGTATAAGGAAAAGCTGTTTCATCTCCATAAAATCACCGCTTATATACAAAATGAATGAAAAAGCTTGTAAATAAATAATAAACGTAGTATGTTCTACTTACATCGTATTTTATGGAGCGGTAAGTAAAATTTCGTTTCTTGAAGTATTATTATGAACCCTCGTGGAAAAATATAACTCTTTAAAGGAATAAAGGAGAAACCATCGAGTAACAAAAACCAAATATACTCGTATGTGTACAAAATGGCTGAAGAATGTCTAAGGAATGGACAACTTTTTTTTCATTATAATTATAATTGTTTTTTCATGGAAACACTTTGGATACCTACTCCCAAGGCCTAAATAAATAATTATATTTTGAATTTATTTTATAAGTGACTAGAAACTGTAAAATTTTTGTGAGGCCATTAGCTTTTAAATAGTTGAGTCGGGCGGAGTCGAAATCGCACGAATGGTTATAAAAGAAATAAAGGGCGCCACGTAATTTTGACCGGAAAATTACGAAAAGGACGGTACAAACGAGATATAATGTTACATTTATCTACCCTAAGTGTTGTTGCCTGAAAACGATTGAGGTTCGAGATATAAAAGAAAAAATCTGTTGTGGCCAGCACAATACCTCTCGCCACTTCCTTTTTTGGTTACATAAGTATAGGGCGGGAACAGTCATGTTACATTATTGGCTCGACAAGTAGATGTGGGGGCCCGTTTCAGAATGATAATTAGTAATTATGTACATGGATGTCAATTGTCAATTTTTCATTCAGAATTTCAAGATTTTCTAAATATACGTAGTTAATTTGTCACCAGGAGTGTGGAATTTACTGGTCGAGGAGAATAAACCACATGGATTTGGAAAATCACTAAATTTAGAATTATAAATTATGATACTTGACATATACATACACAATTACTAGCTATCATTCTGACATAGGCCCCCATATCTGCTTGTCAAGGCCATCAAAATCACATGACTGCTCGCGCCCTATTATATTTAACATTTCTTGTATATCTACACTCTACACCAAAAATTCTACTTACATAATATATCTATTCCTTATATTTAGATTGTTCAATTTTAAAATCATTTTATGAAGAAATTTTGTCCTCTTCTAATTTTTCGAAATGTTTCCAATTCATTGTCAGGATTGACAGTAATTTTGAAGGATATATGTAATATACCTATAATTTTAAATATTTAACTATTAATACATTAAGAAATAATATAATGTACGTACTTCTCAGAAAAAGTCTTCAGTAGTGTCTCCGGATTTCTGACACTGACATTTGTCTGTCAGTTACAAACAATTTAAATTTTCCATGGCATTATTTCGGCTGTAAAATTTATTATAACAGATTATTTTATATAATATATTTCTTTTATCACTAAATCTATGGAATATATAATAAAATATTTAAATGTATCAGATAGAGAATTTAATTTTCTTTAATATTACCAAGAAAAATTTTCAAAAAATATTATTTAGAAGATTTTTTTTCAAGAATCTTCTACTTCCGGTTGTCCAATTGTTACCAAAACTATTTCAGATCTTCCCATGAATGTCCGATTGGGAAATACGTAGTTAAACAAATTTAAAGTCTTATAGTTTTTGAGTAATCGTCCTTCCAACATCCTACATACATACAAACACACACATACATCCACACACACACACACACACACACACACACACACACACACACACACACACACACACACACACACACACAGACATCATCGTAAAAATGTTAAAATCGGATTGTAGGGACCTTAAAACGTGCTTATTCAATAAAATCTGGATATGCGATTTTTAGCATGAATGTAATACCTCTCTTAGCGAGAGGTAAAAATTAATAAAATAGAATTTATTAACATTAAATGAAAAATCTGATGTGCACAAAACTTTACCTTCCGTCAATTCTACGTATTTTGTACAAATTCCACACAGAATTTTTTACCAACGATTCTGTAGGCGCTTTCTTTTTAGGGGAGAAATCAGCTGATATTAACTCGTACTGAACCTGAACAGTACTACACTTAAAAAGAACAGTATGTTTTTTAGAATAAGAAGTAGAAAATAAAAACATATACAGCATTATATTTATAACATAATAATCTTGATAGCTCAGTTCCTTTAACACTGTTTTATTTTAAGACCATTTTATTAAAAACATGAACAAAATAAATTAGTTACAACGACAAACAAACAAAACAAAATGAATGAATTGTGGATCAAACGGAGCCACCTCCGGCCTGGGGTCGGCAGGAGACGATAGGTGCGAGGTCCCACGGTGGAAGGTCGCTGTAACGGCAGTACGGCGTCATTATCGAGGTTCGGCTCGGTTGGCCTCCTTGGTTAGCAGACAGCGTCGGCTGCGTGCAGCGAGCCCGGCACGGGGTTCGTCATGGGACGTTAGCTGGGCTGCAGCCGAAGACGCGGTCTCGTGGTGGACGGCGGTGGCGATGGCATTGGCGGCGTCATTACCGAGGTCCGGCTCGGTTGGTCCCCTGGGTCAGCAGTCGGCGTCGGTCGGCGAGGAGCGGACCGGCGGTACGCGCTGTGGTAGCGCGCAGCCTGACTCGCTGCGACGAGTCGTGGGGCCAGTGGAGCGGCGACCGCAGATTGGCTGATAGTGCTATGCTAGAGTGAGGAGCTGGCCCGGAACTCGCTCTAATGTTGATGGTGGAAGAGCTAGGCTCGTGACTCTTGGTAGTGACGGGCTGTGCGCGTGCATGACATCATATGTAATGGTATCAATCTGCTGAATTGGTTTGTGGTTATAATCCGTTGTATTACCTTATGTGATTTATTTTTGCCACATTAAATTATTTTACATTTTTATATTTCCAGTGAAATCATTTCATAAAGAAAAAAGGTTGAAACGTGTGTGTGAAAATTTTCCCCAGTTTCACGCAAAATTTTACGTTGTATCGTTGCTCCAGAAAATCGCACATTTAAAAAATCGCTACTAACACTTAAACACGTTGCACTCAAATAACAATATCACGAAAACTAAACCAGATATCAACTATCCAAGAACATGTGGTTATAGACGAGGTTATGCGCAACGCAATGATGCCAACCGCATATCACTAAATATCTCCGTTGGCACGTAATTCAAAATGTTCGGTTATTTTATGAACAAACCTCGTATCCATTGAAAATGAAATATAAAATGCTATCAATTTGTATAAATACTAGAATATTCTTTAATATTCATAATAACATTAAATGTGTAAATAATATTTCATAGTTTGTTTATAAAATAATTTTATCTGAAAATTTATGTAGAGGGCTGACCTTGACAAGCAGATATGGGGGCCCGTATCAGCTATTAATTATGTCCATAACTGACAAATGTTATAATTTTTCATTCAAAATTTCATTTTTTGGTATTTTATGATTCCTTTTCTCGGAAACTGAATTCCGTACTTCTGGCGCAAGTCGACATATAAAAACATGTCCAGCAAGGTAAACAAATAACCTCGTAGGGCGAAAATAATCAGAAAAGGAATTTGGATAAGTTACTAATTCGAAGTGAAACGTATTTGACATAAATAAACACTATAGGAACATTTGAAATATAATTACAACCAAAAGCAGAGAAGCGAAACAGCAGAGAGAATTTATTGGACGAAACACTATAAAAATATAAAGATACACGAAGGATGGACAGAGTAATAGTAAAATGCGACGAGGGACACTATATTTAGACGATAGGATGGTACGTATATATAGGGTAATATGATTATGGGGCAAAAATGTTATAGCCTGAAATTTAAACCGTAACAGAGGACACGAGTAAAATAAGGCATATAATTGAAAAATACAACAATACTCGTGGTATAAACAGAGTAGAAGATACTACGATGATGGATAGCTAGTTTTAGGTTGAAAAGTAAGTAAACACACAGAAATTTAGCAAAAAGCGTCTTAGTGGGAATTTAGACCGTAACAATTTAAACTTTGTACAAGAGTACAGTAGCATTGATATAAAATAAATTTATTTAGAAGAGTTGTTTATTGCATTTATTGCATATTTTATTTATAAGTATTTTTTTATAACATTTATTGAATATTTTCGTTAAATTTAAATATATATATATATATATATATATATATATATATATATATATATATATATATATATATATATATATATACACTGCTATTTCCGCGAATTGATACTTACATCATCAATCGCAAGCGTGTGTTACTAATCGCCAGCGATAAAGGGGAATTAATGACGCCGTCAGAACTGACAGCATTATAATACAACCTACTCGTATACTATAGATGAATTGTATTTTTCATCAAAATTCGAAGTATAAATATTTATTTATAAATAATAAACCAATTGAACTATTACGGTATAACATAAATGTAACATTAATTTTCGGAAAATTCGTAAATGGAAGATACTGTGGTTTAAGGAAAATATATTGTATCTGCTTATTACTACAACAATTAACATAGCTTAAGCTATAATATTCATATTTCGAAAAAAATACTGCTTTGCGACTGCTCGTATTTATCAAAATAAACTCATACTCGCAAAAGTGCAGTTTCTAGATTATTAATTTTTAACTATAGCAGAACAAAATATTGTTTCAAACACATGTAAATAATATTATTATAAAACTCCATACAAATTCAAAAACTCGCTGTGTTTTAGAAACGCATTCCCACCCACTTAAACAAATAACTATTTTGCTTTACAATCCTCATAACATAATACTCTTAAAATCAAAGAAATTCAAGGGAACTAGTACATCGTTGAAAGATATTTAATGGTCTGAGTAACACAAATTTGTATTATTATTTAAAAAATAATGTGAATGTACATATTTAATAAAAGTAATTTCTATAATCAAAAATTCTTATATATGTAAAAACTTAATTTTGTTGTAATAATATGCTCAGTTTGTCAAAATAGAAGTCGATAACCGAGTATATCCTATAAACCAAGGCCAGAATGTTAACAAACCAAGCAGAGGTCATTTCGCCTGAATCGGCGTTGGTTTGATAGACCCCGGTCGACATAATGGACTGTTCGACACTCCAACTGCCATCGTCAAATGTGATTTTATTATAAGCGGTTTTATGTGTAAAATTAAATGGATCATATTTTCTCAACTCTTAACTTAATTCTCCATAACAATAACGACGGTTTTTATCGCAATGAAACCGTTTACAAATAAAAAAGATTCTCTTTTATATTCTTTGCTGATAATATTATTATGGTATTAAACTATAGGCTATTTTTTCATATTTTACTAGAAATGGGTAAGAATAATTAGAAAATACAATAAAATATGATTATAATCCAAGTTTTTCAAAATCGAGGCGTGTGAGGTGTTTGTGTGTGTGTGTGTGATTGCGTGTATGTGTGTGTTGGATGTGTGTGTATGTGTGACGATAGTTTAGCATAAGTGGAATACCGAAATTCTAAAAATAATAATTTTCCTGGAAATTACATCCAAATGAGAAGGTGATTAGAAATGCAACTTTTAGTCTTTCTTGAAAAAAGACAGTTAAATATCATTTCTTGGCCTTTTACATTATTTTAATTATTAAGTAATATTTTATTGTCTTCTGCAGTTTGATTACATTTATTTTTTCATACCTAATTTACGCTAAAATGTTTTTTTTTTTATAAATTTTGCAATTTATGCTACATCACCATAGAAAGAGTGTAGTAAATATTACTAAATAACAGATGTCTGGTTAAATACAATTTACGAAATTCATTCTTGAAATAATTTTATTAGAAATATAAAATCATTTGCAAGAAAATAAGTAATTTATATATATATTTTTTTAATAATGATAAGGATTTGTTCATTAATGTGGGACAGGTTGCATTGAAATTATTTGATTATGAGTCGCCTGCAACACATATGTAGAAATATGATTCCAGACTAAAAGTTATGCATTATGCATGCAGTCTAGCATAAATGTTTAAATTATAGATAAAGAATTTTCAATTTAAAATAAAAGAATAAATTATTATTGAAGTGCTAGTATACTACACCAAATACAACTAGAATACTAAACTAAAACTTCTCTTAACAAAATTTGCAAATGAACCAGTTTGGCATACCCGGGAACGGGTAATAAGCCGTGATGATATATTTATATATATATATATATATATATATATATATATATATATCTAGGTGGTTAGAACGTTTTCACATAAGCATTTTTGGTAATAGTTGCATATTTTTTCCAGAGATATTCACCAAAGTTTTTTTTATATATGTATTACTCGCGATTTCAGATTTCATTTAAATATTTGGTAACGGATCAATAAATATTATAAACAAAAAAAAACGAATGCGATGTATAATTAAGTAAGAAATTTAGTATTACGTATGATAACTGGCATAATATTGCAATAAAGCAAGAAAAAGTTATATACGTGGTAGTTGCGTGACTTGTAAATTGTGATACTTAATCTACCCCTCACAAGTAAAGCTGGTTTTATGTTTTATGTGACCTGAGTAAAACTATATAACAAGAGTATATGTCCCACGAATTTATATGTACGGTATTAAATTTAATTACATTTAAGTGCATATTCGAGTATTTTATTAATATTATTAATATATTCATATTCATTAGTTGAGTAGTTTATTTCACTGCTTCACTAATTTAGAGAGTAAAGTTCATAGTTTAAATTATTATGTTATAATGGTTTCTCTGAAATATATGAAATAGAATAAATTTTATTTCTCTGAAAATAATTGGAAGATTATTTTAACTTAAGGCTTACTAATATAATATTGAGAAAAGCTCGAATAAGAGAACAAATTCATGAAAGATTTAAATTCAATTACGTTGAATGTAATTCAGAATGATATATCTACGTAATGTAAATCATAGGCTTTGTTATATTCAGACGTACTTAATGTCATTCTTACAAACAGAATAAATTTCAAATCCATGTAATCATAAATGAAATCAGCACATTTGGTGGAACGGTTACCCAAAGCTATAAAAATTTCATTAGCAAAGTTTTGTTTGTGAAATAACATGAGCGGGTTACATATTGCGACGTTGCTGTCCCTGCTTGAAGAGTCTTCAGTATTAAATCAAAAATTTCCGGCAAGTTGCGCCCGGAACGGTCTGGGTCGACAGCCTTCAGCAACGTTCAGGTCAGCATTACAAAGTTTTATGAGAGCAGCTTTCTAAATATGAAAGGTGTAATAGATTTTGAAACTTCTACTGGCAAAGTAATTCTTCAAATATTTGCTCAAGTTATTGCAAGCTGTAGATGCTTTCAACACTTACAAAATGTAAAGAAAATATAAGGAAATTCACTATACATTTTACATCCCTCCCTAAAAACTAGGAAATTGTTACAGTTATGTAAAAAAGAGTATACAAAATTTTTATACAACGATGGAAAAGTACAATCCTTAACACATAGAAAGTAACTTTTGCGACTCATTGATATTCACTCAAAATATACATTAGAAGATTGAAGAAAAAATTGTTATATCAATTCCATAATAAATATACTTAATTCCATTATACATTTCCGAGATTTTTTAAGATTTACTGAATTTTAAGGTTAAGACTCCAAATGTAAGAGCGATGAGTAAGATTTTTTTGTAACATTTAATAGTCTTTCAATTACTTCTGCCACGGCTATCTGCGACGTTCTTTTTCACAAATAATAATAATTATAATAATAACAGGATTTACCTCATAATTATAAAATATTAAAATATTTGTAATTTGAAAATGTTGAGCTTTACTTCTAACTTGTTAAAAATAGATGTTTTACTGTTGTATAAAACATGTTGACATTATTTTTTCTATGTCATATATATTTCGCTCTCTGACCTTTTAGAATTATTTTTCAATAATTTTACAATCACACCTAATGTCAACCAGACAAACAAATTTATCTATTCTCATATTTAATACTGTGAAACAAAATATTATTTGTTTTCAAACATATTTGTTTTTATACTATGAGTTTCTTGGAACACTGATATAAATTATTGCAATGCAGGCAAAATTGAAAGATAAATAATGAATCTATATTGTACCTATTGCAGAAAACACGAACAATCAGGAAGCGGAAGACACTAACAATATCTAGCAAGAAATAAAAAAGCAAAAGACAACGACGCACGTAAACGCATTGATGGCACTAGGACATAACTCAGTGTGTCAATGTGCCGAGAACTAATAAATATATATGATGTATTGCGTCGCTGATTACGAAGTTGGCCACAAGAGGCGCTGTCGGTGCCGGCTTTTTGATGAAATTCGACAAAAAAGTTATCATGCCCGTATACATTACATCAGAAGACCTGGGATCCAATTTTGCCCAAGGGGTGATTTATTTCGTGCACTAGTTAATATCATATTACAGCCACGGTTGGATACCACCAACACACTGCTACATAGCAGGTGTATTCCTAACTTTCTACCATCTAACGAGAAAAAATGCCCTACTGAATTTTTTCCTGACGTTTTTAGTTGTTTCACTGATATTGTATTTTTATATAACACTTTCCAAACTTTTCTGCCGTACGAGAATCATTGCCCACAAACCTCTGCCTGTGTTATGTTTTATGATTTACCACAACGAAAGATTATTAAAACCGTATGAAAATAATAAACTTCACACGAATTATTATAATGAAACATATTGTTTCCGCAGTGGAGTGTAATAAAATCAGTCCTATCGGCTTTCAAAGAACGTTTAATATATTGTTTCTATATATTTTTTAAAAGTTTACATATGCTTTAATTTTTAAATAATAATCGTAGCGTGAATTTTTATAAATTCTTTAAAAATTTAGTATATTATTTGATCAGCATATAATATAGCTTTTATATGCTGGTCAAATATTATACTTTAACTACAACCATCAATTTTAGAGATTAAAAATACATAATAAATGTTTTTTGTGCTGTTATGTTACACTGCATTGATATGTCAAATGTCAGATGTTGACATGAGTAACTGATTTCTTTATTAATAAGTTGAATAAGAGTACAGTATTTTTTTTTGATGATGTCCGATCTAGGTCATTTACGAATTTATTGCATTAAGATATTAGCTCCGCCTATTCCGACAAGTTAAGTAGTGTCATTTACATAGTTTTTATGAGGGTACAGATACTACTTTTATTATTATAAAAATATATGTTACAGCAAAAGCATTCAAAATTCAAAACTAAGTCAACTGGTAAGTTTATTAGCAAATGTAAAACCAAATACAGTAGAGCGTCAATATTCCGGATTAATTGGGACCGGACCCCATCCGGATTTTTGACGTGTTCGGATTTTCGAAATGAACCAATAAAATACTTTTTGGGTGTCTTCAACGCAAAATATTAGCTGCAATCGGTCATAAATTACTGTGATGTTTAGAGAAGAGGAGCAGATAAATGAAACTATTCATTATTAATAAAATTTTACATGTTTTATTTAACGAAAAAATACTGCATTCTACAGTACATTGTACATAATGTAAAACAGTATGTAAAATATAAAATTAAAATTAATTTATAAAGTATGTATTTGAAATATGAAATAAATCTTTTATGGATTTTTGAACTATATTGGTTCGTTTTTCGGATCCGGATTATCGATCGTCCGGATTTTTGACGTCCGGATGATTGACGCTCTACTGTATGTGAAAAACGAGACACTGACACAGTGTCAGTCACACTAACAGAAAATAATGTTTTTCGCACGACTATAAATCAAGGTAATATATCTGAATTAATAAATAAACTTACGTTACAGCGAAAGTATTATCAACAACGAGGATCGTTTTAAAATGGAATGTCCTTAATCGAAATAATATGAATTTTTGAAAGACAAGCTTGTCATATCCATCCTTATCGCACACGCTTCGTGATACGGCAAATGAGAGAGACAAATGTATGCCAATATGTTAATTCGTTCATGATTCAGATGACCTTATTTCATGATTATTTCATATTCCACTAATGTAATATGACTAGTTGTAGATAAACTATTGTAACGTTTATTTATTTGGGTGAAGCGTAAAAATCAGAGAAATATTATAAATTAAAATAAAAGAATATTATTACTTATTTAAACACTAAGATGATTTATTTAAACAATATTTATATCACTATATTTATTTATATAACTACGTTTATTTATCAGAAATGGTGCTATGGTACCTCGTAGATTTAATTAGTGGGAGAGTGCTTTCTTTCCGCCTACTGGAGGTAATGAAGTATAAAAGAGATTTGGATCACCAAAATTTATTTTTTTAAATTTTATTTGAACGTTTCGGGAGTTGGCCAACTCCCATCTTCAGCATACAATGATAATATTCAATATAGTAACTAGAAACCAATGTTTGTGTGAACAGCAGAATTCTTAAATTTATCTTAATTAACCATTTGACATGAACTTACCACTACATAAGATATTAAATTAATTTTGAAAACAATTTTTTTATACATAATGACTAAAGTCTAGGCCTCCTTCACATCTCAAGACCCTCAGAAATGCATACATTTTCAAATTTCTTTTAATAAACTTTTAATTTGATAATAAAATCTGAATATTTATAATTTTTATTTAAAATATTCGAGAAAAATGTTCGGAAAGGGCATTCTGGTATTTAAAAAAAGTTCTGGAACTTACAGACCGTTTCGGCTGTCACACACCACTAGTTCTCAAATTTGCTGCAGATGATAGACCGAATATAGTAGGAAACCTCCATGTTAAAAAACGTAAAAGGTATGTCCAAGAAATCAATACCGCCAACTTGTTCTTTCTGTATATCTTGTATTGCAATAAATAAATATTTTCAGTAACGTACAAAAAATATTTAAAGTTGTATAATCATTTGTTACTTAATAAAAATATCTTTCATTAATTTTATTAACACTTAAAATATTAATGCAGTCATTATGCATGATATTTTTTAAAAATAGATCGTGTACTACGTATTATAAAAAATGATCTTGTATTCGTAAGATTAAAGCAGGTATCCACTAGAATATAAGTAGATATACGTAACTATTGCCAACGCCACAGAGATAATATCAGATTGAAAGAATAACAAAATAGGATATTACATGACATTCATTGGCTGTGACGTACAAAACCATCGGTCAGAAACATTTTGTGAAGTAGAAAACAAAGCGATCAATTTGAAGTGCCAATGTAATCCAGCAATATTGACAGCGGTAGCCAATGAGTACCAATTGACATAGTTGAAGTGTTGAAGAATATTCCTCTTGTACTGCTGCTGCTACCTAATGGTGTCGCTACTTAACGCACAAGCGTAGATGGCGCAGAAACCCTGCCAACGACAGATATATTTCAGATAAAGTTTCATTCCACCACGACGATGACACTTCCACCGTCAATTTTATTGTGAATTACATGATCAATTTAACATTAAGTGTTAAGGGAAAATCAGACGATATATGAGACAAAGAAATTGATGATATATACGATCTGTTGGACGATAGGACTATAGTTGCCGTCAGTGGCGGCTCGTGGAACATTTTGATGATAGAGTTACTTACTTTTTTTAAAAAGAGACAGAGCGATTTACCTTCCTAATCCAATGTTATTTTGAATTGTAAGGTATAGGCATTGAATAAATAATCTACTACTAGTAGATTATTTATTCAATGGTATAGGTTCATCAAACAGTTTTATTTTAAGATTCCTATACATGGTGTTCCATTTAAATGTACCACCACGAATAACTCGAAAACCCGGGGAACTTTGAAAATAACAATGAAAAATTTGACTTTCACAGGGAGTGTAATTAGCCATAGTCACTGATTAATGGGACTTTGTGTAGTAAACAAAACATTTTTTCCGTGGCTTTCTTGTTTTTTTTGCGTGTAAAGGCATATAAGCTAATTTCAACGCCTAAAACGATTCTAGGAATAGGTGTTTACCTGCTACTTAATTTTTGACAATCTATCAGAATCTGCAATGAACAATGAGGATGCCCATTTAAGATTGCAAAATTTTAACAGAATCGGATAACCCCCTCCAAACCATTAAACTTTTGAGTCGGGACAATTTTTGATTCGATGCAGATTTCTCGAGTTATTTGTGGTGTTACATTTAAATGGGGCACCCGATATATTTAATAAGCTGCAAGTGCTAACAAGTGCACGTCGCATGATATGGGCCAGCAAAAAGTGTTTTAGAATTAATTAAAAATTCTTGCAGAGGTTGAAACTACAGGTAGTGCAATGGCTTCTTAGCTCTGTATAGAGAGCCGCCCCTGGTAACGACAGAGTAACGAAACACCGTAATTTTTCTTATCATTAATTTAACCAACAAAAATGATTATTATATTATTGATTATTAACAAGTTAAAATATCATTATATAATAATATTAAAAGCGACACTTTGTTATTTAACACATATTTATCATACATACATGCATACATACATAAAATCACGCATAACCTACTTAGTGGGTTAGCGCAAACCCGAAAACAATAATAACATGAAGAACAACAATAATAATAACGACAATAATCACTCACTCTTTCAACAACATTCTTACTAACCGTATATCATACAACAATTCCTCACTCTTAATATATTAAAGTGACTGATTTTCGGTAGCGAAATACTGCATCCGGATAACAATAATAATTACGAAACATTCATCCTTCGCCACACATTCCTGTCTAAGCATGCTTCTTTCGCCTCGGCTACTCATAATCGCATTCATACATGCTCTTCTTCTTTTCCCACTTGGAAACTTTCTTTCTTTTAGCACCGTACCAACCACATCCATCCACTTACACACTGGACGGCCACGCAATCGAACACCCTCTATTTCACCAAGATATGTACGCTTTACATATTTATCGATTTTCAATATTTCAGAAATTATTAGAAAAATAAAAAGTTGATCCTAATCAATGTTTCGTTAAGGTGAAACCTGACAGCCAATTTTAGAATCGAAATATTTTTTTATTCTTATATTTTTAGTAAATTAAACTCAAATAAAAAATAAAATTATCAATATTATTAAAATTTATAAAAATTTATTATAAAAAATTGTAGTTAATGTAATAAAATTGCAATTTTATTACAAAATCTTGAATTACACAAATTCCCCTCTGTAGATTTTTTTTTTAAATGTATACGTATACTCGTAATAGCATTTTATTCATGGATTATACACAGGAAATTTTAAAAATTTTGTATTCTAGAAAATACTGAAAATAAATAAAATTTAGGTTTTTTCGAATAAATACTTTTTTGTGGACGTTCTGCAAATTCAAAAATTTTGAAAAACAATATATAATTAAGTATACATATTTTTATATCTCCATGTATTTTTTGTTAAAATTCATCGGTTGATATATAAAAATCTGTTGTGGCCAGCACAATACCTCTCGCCACGTTTGTGGTTACGTAAGTACAGAGCGCGAGCAGTCATGTGACATTGTTGACCTTCACAAACAGATATAAGGGCCCGTGTCAGAATTACAATTAGTAATTATGTACATAGATGTCAAATGTCAGAATTTTTCATTACAAATTTCAAGATTTTCTAAATTCACGTAGATAATTTATCACCAGGAGTGTTACTTATCGAGGAAAATAAACCACATGGAATTGGAAAATCACTAAATTTAGAATGAAAAGTTATGACATTTGACATCTATGTACATAATAGATATCATTTTAACACGGGCCCCCATATCTACGTGTCAAGGCCAACAAAATGACATGACTACTCGCGCCCTATTGTATTTAACATTTCTTGTATACTCTACACCAAAAATTCTACTTACATCTATTCTTTATATTTAGATTTTTTATTTTTAAATTCATTCTATGAAGAAATTTTGTCCTACTCTTATAATTTTTCGAAATGTTTTCAATTCATTTTCGCGATTGATAGTTTTTTAAAGGGTATATGTAATATACCTATAATTTTAAATATTTAACTATTAATACAATTAAGAAATAATATAATATATGTACTTCTCAGAAAAAATCTTCAGTAATGTCTCTGGATTTTTGACACTGACATCTGTCAGTTACAAACACTTTAATTTTAATTTTTTTTTAATTGGCTTCCATGACATTATTTGTGCTGTGAGATTTATTACAACAGATTATTATATAGCTTATATTTCTTTATATCTAAATCTGTAAAAGATATAATAAAATATTTATATGTATCAGATAGAGAATTTACTATTCTTTTACTAGCAAGAACAAGAATAATCAAAAAATAATATTTAGAATATTTTTTTAAAGAATCTGCTACTACCGGTTGTCCAATTATTACAAAAATCTTTTCAGCTCTTCCCAGTAATGTCCGATTGAGAAATACGTAGTTAAATAGATATTAAGTATTATATTTTTTGAGAAATCGTCCTACCAACCGACCCACCCACACACACACACACACACACACACACACACACACACACACACACACACACACACACACACACACACACACACACACACACACACACACACACACACACACACACACACACACACACACACACACACACACACACACACACACACACACACACACACACACACACACACACACACACACACACACACACACACACACACACACACACACACACACACACACACACACACACACACACACACACACACACACACACACACACACACACACACACACACACACACACACACACACACACACACACACACACACACACACACACACACACACACACACACACACACACACACACACACACACACACACACACACACACACACACACACACACACACACACACACACACACACACACACACACACACACACACACACACACACACACACACACACACACACACACACACACACACACACACACACACACACACACACACGCACACACACACACACACACACACACACACACACACACGCGCGCGCACGCACACTCAACACACACACACACACACACACACACACACACACATCCACACACACACACACACACATACAATCATCGTAACATTATTAAAATCGGATTGTAGGGAACTGCGTTACCGTTAGGGGCAGTATTTATTTTCATCTCAAAAATAAATTTTATATGGTCCAGTATATCATAAATAATTATAACACAAGTTAAACAAGTATTTCAGTTTACATTATGTACAAACTATTGTAAAATATAGCGATTTAAATTTAAAAATCTGTTATGACTTCCGTTTTTGGTTACATAAGTATAGGACGCTTTGTGCTTAATCATTAAAATCTGGATATGCGATTTTTAGCATGAATCCATTACCTCTCTTAGCGAGAGCTAAAAATAGATTTTTTAAAGAAACTAGCACGCAAAATGTTAAATTTGTGATATGTGCTGCCTCTACATGTGAACTAAATACTAAAACTGTACCGCTTGATGTCGGTAAAGCCCTTCTTACACTGTGAAAAATCTGTTGTGGCAAACACAATACCTTTCGCTACTTTCATTTTTGGTTACATAAGTATGGGGCGCGAGCAGTCATTTGACAATCAATGTTGACCTTGACAAGCAAATATAGGAGCCCGTGTCACAATGACGATTAGTAATAATGTACATAGAAGTCAAATGTCAGAATTTTTCTCATTGAAAATTTCAAGATTTTTTCATTAACGTAGTTAATTTGTCACCAGAAGCGTGGAATTTACTTGTCGAAGAAAATAAACTACATGGAATTGGAAAATCACTAAATTTGTAATTAAAAATTATATTTGATATATGTACATAATTAATAGCTATCATTTTGACACGGGCCCCCATGTCTACTTGTCAATGCCAACAAAGTGATATGAATGCTCGCGCCCTATTGTATTTAATATTTTTTTTATACCTGCACTCTACACCAAAAATTCTACTTACAGTAAAAAATTTGAAAGATGTCCGATCAAGGTTGTCTACGAATTGTATGAGTTCAGATTTTTGCTCCGCCCATTCTGACAAATTCAGTAGTGTCGTTTGCTTGGTTTTTATGAGGGTACATAAGATACTACTCTTATTTTATTATTATAAAAATATATGTTACAATAACAGCATTCAAAATTCAAAAATAAGTCAACTGGCACAATGTCAGTGTCAGTGATACTGACAGAAAATAACGTTAATTGTACGGCTATGAATCAAGGTAATGTATCTGAATTAATATCTAAACTTACGCTACAGTAAAAGTATTATTAACAACGAGCATCGTTTTAAAATGGAATGTCCTAACTTAAATCGAAACAATATGAATTTTTGAAAGACAAACGTGTTATATCCATCCTTATCGCACACGCTTAAAGCCTTTGTAAAGGAGGAGGAGAAATGTATGCCAATTTGTTAATTCGTTCATGATACAGAGGACCTTGATCTTTCAAAATTTTTACTGTACATCTATTCGTTATAATTAGATTTTAAAATTTTTAAATTCATTCTATGAAGAAATTTTGTCCTCTTGTAATTTTTCGAAATATATACAATATATACATTGTCGGAATTGACAGTATGTTTTAAGGGTATATGTAATATACCTATAATTTTAAATATTTAACTATTAATACAATAAGAAATAATATAATGTATGTACTTCCCAGAAAAAATCTTCAGTAATGTTTCTGGATATTTGACACTGACATTTATATGTCAGTTACAAAAATTTTAGTTTTTCAATTGGTTTCAAAGAATCTCGGTATTTCAATGATAAACTAAAAAATAATTTAACCAGTGGTTCTGAAAATATGGATACCAACTTTTTTATTTTAATTAGAAACATAATTTTTTTATTTGCTCATTCAATAGAGCTCTTTATTCTGAATCCAACGATATAATATTTTTATATCCTTACATAACAAAATTTTCGAAAAAAAAATTAATAAAGTTTTGAATTAATTTTTCCTAAATATGATATTAATTAGAGTGCCATGAATGAAAAAAGTAAACATATTTAAAAAATAACTTTATTTTCAATTAAATGATTTAGTGTTTATAAAAACTGCTTAAAATTATCTCCATTTTTTTACCTCTCGCTAAGAGAGGTATTGCATTCATGCTAAAAATCGCATATCCAGATTTTATTGAATAAGCACGTTTTAAGGTCTCTACAATCCGATTTTAACATTTTTACGATGATGTCTGTGTGTGTGTGTGTGTGTGTGTGTGTGTGTGGATGTGTGTGTGTGTGTGTGTGTATGTGTGTATGTGTGTGGGATGTTGGAAGGACGGTTACTCAAAAACTATAAGACTTAAAATTTGTTTAACAACGTATTTCCCAATCGGACATTCATGGGAAGATCTGAAAAGGTTTTGGTAATAATTGGACAACCGGAAGTAGAAGATTCTTGAAAAAAATCTTCTAAATATTATTTTTTGAAAATTTTTCGTGGTAATATTAAAGAAAATTAAATTCTCTATCTGATACATTTAAATATTTTATTATATATTCCATAGATTTAGAGATAAAAGAAGTATAATATATAAAATAATCTGTTATAATAAATTTGACAGCCGAAAGAATGCCATGAAAAATAGTTGATAATTTAAATTATTTGTAACTGACAGATAAATGTCAGTGTCAGAAATAATGAGTAATGAATTAAAAATGTACTTGGAGAATCCCTTAGTTCTTGATCTGTGACTATTATGGAGATGACAAGTCTAGGTTGAAGGACTTAAATTTGTTTCAAACATTATGGGACAATGTACACCAGTACTGTAGACTAGAGTAACTTTGAATTGCGAAAAAGCTATCAAATTCTTCTCAAGTAAGTTGTAAATATTGACAAAATCGGAGTGCAATCTATCCGTCACTTTATTAGAGGGAATTAAGGTTATTTAGATATAACAAGTATGAAAAAATAAAATGTAAAAGAAGATATATAAGAATAGATGCACAATCCAGATATATACATTTTAGACCGCCCAAAATTAATGTTTTTACTAGAAGAATATGAAGAGAAAGTAAACAAAGTTGTTCGAATTGAAAATTGCTGTTACCAGCCTAATATTTATATATGGTAAACTCTACTTTGTAATTTATTGTAACATAATTTATGGTAAAATATCTTCATGTTGAGACATGCTATTATTGAATAATAAAGAAGTTTATACGTCATAGATTTATATGAATATATTATTTGTATTTATAAAAATAATCTTTGCTTTATGCATACAGCCAGGTAAAATATACGGCGAGAGATTATGTGCTGGCCACATCAGATTTTTATTAATACATAACTGAATTCTCCATTTTAAATTTTTCCTAACTTTTTTTAATTTTCTTCTGTCGTTCTAATTTTCTAAAAAAATTGTAGTTGGGAATATTCCTGTTAGGGTATTGTTCCCTGTACATGTTAACTGCAGCACGAGAATTCTTATGACACAAAATGTATATTTCGAACATATCTACCTTTTCGTCATGTGATGTGTGAATTGATCCATTTTTAGGTATTAAAAATGATATGAAGAACAATTTCTCATTTGCCAGAAGTAGCAATAAACAAAATATTCACTTTTTTTCATTCATGGCACTCTAATTAATATCATATTTAAGAGGAAGTAATTCAAAACTTTATTATTTTTTTTTCAAAAATTTTGTTATGTAAGGGTTTGAAAATTTTACATCTATTGAATGCACAAATAAAAAATATATGTTTCTATTTAAAATAAAAAAGTTGGTATCCATATTTTGAGGACCACTGGTTGAATTTCTTTTTTCATTATATATTTATTTCGAATTTAAATGGCACAAAAATGACCACTGTGGTGAACTCTCTTCGCCAGCAATAAGTGCTCGTGAGGTGACATCTAGTAAATGCCCACATGGTACAAATATATCATCATCGTTACCGAAATCTGTGTACAAAGCAGATTGGCACACCCAGCAATGAGTAATATGCCGTGATGATATATTTATTTTAATTATTTATATACTTACCTGTATTCATTGCTGGCGAGGAGAGTGCATTCCAGGGGTCAATTTTGTGCTTTTTAAAATTATAAAATATTTAGCGACAGTCGGAATCGAACCCGTTGTCCAGATTTGCGTGAAGTGACGCCTGGTAAACGCCCGCACGGTACAAATATGTCATCATTATTACCGACATCTGTGTACAATGCAGATTGGCTCACTCAGCAATGGGTAATAGGTATGCCGTGATGATATATTATGTATTTTTATTATCTTATCTATATTCCTATATATTTACTTATGCTCCTATTGTTACATTTACTATTTTTTTTAAAAGGTTACTATTACTATTTGAAGTGATTAGTTTTTTGACAGAGATATATGTCTTTCAGTTACAAATATTTGAGATCTGAACTGTGTAACCATGAAATTGTGTTTAAAGCGTGGGCTCCGGGATTAAACTTACGAGTATAGATAATGTTATACATTTATCCATAAAAATATACAAAAAGTATTAATGCAAACCTGTAGAAAATTTAAAAAACTTTAATTTTTATAATAACAAATCTCGAAAAAATAACATTTAAAGGTATTTTTTGAAGAAAAACTATTTTGAGCTTCCAGTGAAGTGCCATTTCCGGTTATCTGGTTTACATCTAAATCTAATGGCTTCTTTCCATATAAATAAGGTAGAAATAGAAGGTATCAAAATAACGACTGACATATATATATTGTTGATCATTTGTAAACAAAATCTAATTTGTTGATCCAATAAATAGAAACGTCTGTAATACGAAATTTTAAATTACATTTAATTGTTGTTCTTCGAAAATGTTTTGAGAGCTCCAAATTAAGTATCACTTCCGGTTTATCATATATAATCCAAATCTAATATGTTATTTTAAATTATATACGAATTTGAAATACCAAATTTGAGAAGTTTTGGATCATATTTATTATTGGCTAAATTGAAATATTATAAACTTTCCGAGAACTCATTGAAGTGGTGTAAGAATTATCTTAATAACAACTCTATAGATTCACCCTCTTTCCAATTAGTACGTGGGGTAGGTACCTCAAGGGTCCATTCTGCGGACACTATTCTTCTTACTGCATGTCGCAGATTTACCTGCCGAACTAGAACATCGCGATATTCACTCATATGCTTCGTGACAGTGTTGTTAATAATATGAATTGAATGAATGAAACTGCGAACTACCTATGATAAAGCTTGACGGAATTGAACTTCAGACTGATACATTCTACAAAAGTCTGGGTGTATATTTTAATCCAGACCTTAATTTCAAGTTCCATTTACAGACTAAAATGAAAGCAGCAGTGATTAAATGAAAGCACTTGTATCAGTTTCGTGATATCTTAACGTCTGAAGTAAAACTATGCTTAATAAATTCGCTTGTACTTCCACTATTTGATTGAATATTGAATCTCGTACGAGAAAAATGTATTTAACATTAATTCATAAAATTTTAATAACTAGTATTCCTCGTTATGTGTATGATAAGTTTGTTCCAAAATTTTATAATTATAATCTATGTATTAGGAATTTATATATTGTGCCATCGTTTAAAAAACAAAAATTTAAGTATTCATTTTCCTATTTAGGCCCTACATTATTCAACACTTTATCAGACAGTATGAAATCTCTTTCTGAAATTCTTTTAAATACTACTGAAGGAAATGTGAAGATTTATGTGTGCATTAATAATTAAGTATTGTCCTGTGATATTATCTGCGAAGCCTTGCTAGTGGTTTAAAATATTTGTTGTCTATTCAACATTAATCCTTTTGTTTCTATGTATTTATATGTCTTTAGGTTATAATCATATCGGCGTTCATTATTGTTTATTTGTATGATGTATGTATTGGTTGGGTTGAAAAGCAGCCTTTGGCTTAACCCCGTTTTCACCAAGTAACCAGGTGGATGATGGCGAGTGGTGGGAACAGAGGGACCAGAGGGTGCGGCGCAGCCAGGCTGTAACCCCTCATAGTCGCACTTCTGTCGCAGCCAGGACCAAGGAGCTGGGCAGTGGGTGGGCACAATGGCACTGATACCAGTATTCCGTGGTCATACTGGAGCGGGCCTCTAGAACCAGATAGAAAAGACAGAGAGCCTGAAGGGTGCGGCGAAGCCATGCTGTAGCCCCTAAATATCAGGTCTCTGCCATGCACAGGTGTCATCACCTCATGAGACTTACAGCCTGTGGATGGGCCTCCACACAACGGGAGGCAACACTTCGCAGACACTGCACACCCATATTGGAGGTGACTAGTGCTTGGTTCTGCCATCTTTTTAGTTCGTGTACGCGGGGTCACTAAGCCCGAATAGACTGCTGTAGGCCAGTCTACCCCTGCGGGTTTATTATTATTATTATTATTATTATTATTATTATTATTATTATTATTATTATTATTATTATTATTATTATTATTATTATTATTATTATTATTATTATTATTATTATTATTATTATTATTATTATTATTATTATTATTATTATTATTATTATTATTATTATTATTATTATTATTATTATTATTATTATTATTATTATTATTATTATTATTTTAATATATTTTTTCAAGAAAACCCAGTAAAGTACGAATTCCGGTTTATCAATTTTAGAAAGAGTCTAACATGTTTTCATTAATATAAAAGTCTTAAATACCAAATTTGAAAAGTTTTGAATTATATCAATATATTTTTCACGAAAATCTATTCAGAGCTTCAAGGAAAGTGTCACTTCCACTTTATCAATTTTAGTCAAATTCTAATAAGTTCCCTTGATATAAAAGTCTTAAATACTAAAATTGAAAAGTTTTGGATTATATTTTAATATAGTTCTTCATTAAATCTGTTATGGGCTTCAAGTAAAGAATCTCTTCCGGTTCTCCTATATTAGCCAAAATTTAATCAACTATTTATAAGATGCACAAAGCTTAAATACGAGAAATAGAAAATTTTGGAAAATTCATATAAGAGTTATCGTGGAAGAAAAAAATTGTCACACACATATATACACACACATACACACAGACATCATTGTAAAAATGGTAGAAACGTGTATATAAATATCTGAACCGAAAACATTACCTTACCTACGGTGTGGCGGGAGGTAAAAATGCAAGATCAAATTTCAACTGCACTACTAAATTGTAACACCCAAACATATCATTTATGTAACGTGTAATTTTGGGTAATTTGCAATAAGTCGGTACACGTTAGATATCTATGTCATAAGAGATGAGGACGTTTTAGCGTGTACCAATTTTATATTAACTACACATAAACGCAACCCGTATTAGGAACTTACAAGTAAATTCATAAATGTTTTTTGCAATTTTAATATTTCAATGACACGAGGTTTACTATTTTTACGATGCTGTCTGTCTGTCTGTATGTATGTGTATATATGTATTCCTTGTGTTTACATCCAAATGAAGAGATTTTGGATATAATTGGTCAACCGGAAATACCCTAATTTACAAGTTTTAACAGTTTTTCTTGAAAAAAACCAATTAAATATCATATTTTGACATTTTTTGTTATTATAACCTTTCATTTCATTTCCAAAATATGGTATGTTTATTGCACAAGTTATTAATTTGAAACTAGTTTTACCGATGGAAAATAAAGATAACTATCTAATAATGTTTTTTTCATTGACTAAGCAGAGCGATTTATTTTTAACTGGAAACGTTATCTTGTACATAATAATATTGCACATTAACACTCACTTGAACATCGCGTGACTTGAAACGCCACTTTTGGAACTGGAGAATGCGTATTATGTTCGCCATTGACATTATAATCCTCCCAACATTATTTAAATGGCGAATATTTATGTTCTTTATTAAATTCTAAATGTAACTTTTGAATAATTCAACTAAATAACAATAGAGTTAAAACAATATTGCACTTTGATAAACACAAATTATTGAAACAAACGCTGTGGGATATTGTTGATTATGTTGTAATTTGGCGCAACAGAGAAAAATTAATTACATACAATTACAAATTCAAAACTGCAATTACATTAGCTAACATAAATATGATATGTGCTTATTTTATGCAAATAAATTAAACTTATCCTTGCTTAAAATTTCAAGTCTTGGCGAAATGAGAAGTAATTAAAATACATTAGAATAATGTTTCGTTTATAAGTATGCAGTATATAAGAATATAAAGGTGTAGATAGTTCATTTGAGGTGCAAAGTCTCCAGATACAGACCTGACTTAGCACATAGTAATTAGTTGGGCACGAAGCACTAATGTAACCCTTGTGGCCACTTGCCGTCGCCATTACCAGCGCCAACTGCGACTAGCCCGTGATAATTATACATCGGCCCTAGGCACAAACAACACAATTATATTTCTTGCAAGACCCATTTCATTATTCATGATACGATTCTGGGTTCCCCCTATAAGTATAATCTAAGATCCCATATGTAAACATTTTCTTTTACACACACCTATATCTAAAATAAATATATAATGAATATTTAATTAATCTTTATGAATAAGGCACGGTTAAATTTTCTGTGCTTGCTAACTTATAATACGTATAAGCAGACAGTATACCTAATATTAAGCCTCAGTCTGAGGTATTGAATCAATCTTATTTTGGTATCAAAAATTACTGTTATGAGGGTCATTTTACAATTATAGAGAATAAGACATATGGTTCATATCATTTAGAATTTTTATTTAAATTTGTTGAAAATTGAATATAGTATAGCTTTCAATAATAATACACTTCATCATTCTTTCCTTCCACTTATTAAAAGTTTCAAACCAATCTCCTATTGAAATTCTTTTAAAATAATAATGTATTACAGCATAAATCTCTTCTTCCGACAAAAACAGGCTACTCTGTATTTTTTGCTTTTTAATCCAAAAATAATTGAAGTTGCACAATGCCAGATCAGGTAAATATGACACATGTTCCATTACTTATATATTACATATTTTCACTCGCCACAATATTTTTAAAAAAATCCATTTTATGTTATCTAAGTATTGTATTTAACATTTCTTGTACACAAAAAAAAATCTAATATTTCATTCCAAATATCATGATTTTCCAATTCCATGTCGTTTATACGTGAATAAATAAAAAATCTGATGTGACCAACACAATATCTCCCGCCATTTAATTTTTATTAATTTAAATATATATACATATACCTATGGGGTCTCGTGGGCGCGTGTCTGAGTGTCCGGTTGCGAATTAAACGCCCGCACGATACAAATATGTCATTTTCACTACCGAAATCTATGTACAAAGCAGATTAACACATTCAGAAATGAATAATATGCCGTGATGATATATTTATTATTTTTTATATTTAAATAGATACCTATTTACTAATGCTGGAAACTATGTATATTAAGTTCCTTTCTATACAATATACAACTATAGTTCTGTTTAAAATTTTCTTTTTAAAACGTTACTATTATTAATTTGAAATGATTTTTTTTTTGACATATATCTGGTAGTTACATACGTCTGAAATATGAACTGTGTAACTAAGATATTGTGTTTAAAACATAGACTCCGGGATTTATAAAATTGATTATTTTATTATAAAATATATAGAAAAAATTATTAATGCATGCCTGTAAAAAATTTAACAATCTTTAATTTTTATAATAACATAAATCGCAAAAATGACATTTAAAGGTATTTTTGGAAGAAAAACTATTTTGAGCTCCAAGTAAAGTGCGATTTCCGGTTATCTGACATATATCAAAATCTAATGGCTTCTTTCCATATTAGAATAAGGTCGAAATACAAGGTTTCAAAATTTTCCAAATCATAGTATTTAGAGACACATACACACCCACAGACATAATTGTGAAAATGTCAAAATCGAATTCTATGTACCTTGAAACGTAATAATTTATCAAAATCTCGATATGCGTTTTTTAGCATGATCCCTATACCTTCCTTACCAAGGGTAGTGGGAGGTAAAACCCCCCATATCTGTTTGTCAAGACCAACAAAGTTACATGATTACTCGCGCCGTATTCTTTCATTCTATGAGGAAGTTTCTAAATGTCTAAGTTCTTCCAGTTCATTAACGGTATCAACGGTATTTCTTATGGATATATGTATTTTAACTTTAATTTTAAATATTTAGTTAATAAAACAGTACACTTAAACTGTTCATTTTTGTTAACTGGTTTTCCTTGGTGTAGTGATCTGTGATTTGAACTGTGATTTATTACCTCAGATTATTCTATAAATTATATTATTTATCTGTAAATCTGTAGAAGATATAATAAAAAAAATCTGATGTGACCAACACAATACCTCCCGCATTTATTTTTTATTAATTTAAATACATCCCTAAGAAGTCTCGTGGCCGCGTGCCTGTCTGTTCGCGAATTTGGGAAACTGGATTCGAGCCCGATCAACGCCAAATATTTCCAATTTTAAATGTCACAAAATTAACTCCTGTAGTGCACTCTCCACGCCAGCAGTGAGTGCCCGTGAGGTGACGCTTAGTAAACGCTATGTCAGCATCATTACCGAAATTTGTGTATAAAGCAGATTACCACAACCAGTAATGGGTATTATGCCAGGATGATATATATATTTTTTATTTAAATACATACCTGCATATTTACTAATGCTAAAAATTATGCGTATTAAGTTCCATTTCATATAACTATTGTTCTATTCACAATTTTCTTTTTAAAACGTTACAATTATTAATTTGAATTTTTTTTTTTTTTTTTATTATATATATAAGGGTACATCGACGTCTGGGTCATTAGTACCCGGAACTGTTATGTATATTACATTGTAGGTAAGTATTACATAGTATGGTAAATTAAATAGTGGTTTGGTTTAGATATTGTTATATAGTTCTATATCCTTCAGGAATTGTAGTGTGCTTTTAAGGTTGGTGTCGTTGTTTCCCAGAATTTCCCGGAGTGTGTCTGGGAGTTGATTTTGGTTTCTATGTTGCGTGTAGAGTGGGCAGTCAATCAGTATGTGTTCTGTTGTTATTTGTAGTTGGCATGTGGTGCATAAGGGTGGG